>VZRH01002609.1:2436449-2525918 GCA_013397555.1 Urocynchramus pylzowi
TTTTTTTTTTTGTTAAGAGAACCATTCCCACTCCTCCACTGCTGCTGGTATCAAGTGATGAAGTCTGGCATGGAAAGACCTCTATCTGTAGAAAAGTGTGTCTGCATGTTCTAGTAAACATTTGTTTTGAACTGAGTTCACAAATCACACACCAGGTATTTACAAAACATTTACTTTGCACATTTTTTCTAAGTTTCTAATATATTAAGGCTATCACCTCTGCTGGATGTTGAAATATGTTCTGCAGGTGCATAGATCTGAGGAAAAACTTCAGCAGGAGTCCTGCCTGCTGTTGATAACATTCATCAAAGGAAATCCATCTACTGCAATGCACAATGTGAGACTAGAAACATAGAATCATTTAGATTGGAGAAGACCTTTCATATTATTGAATCCAACAGTAAACCTAACACTTTCAGGTCCACCATTAAACCACTTCCCTAAATGCCACATCCACATGTCTGAAATACCTCCAGGGTTGAAGACTCAGCCACTTGCTTGGGCATCCAGTCCTTGAGAGTCCTTTCTATGAAAGGCACAACTTGAGGACTCCTCTTCCTATCACGTTACCTGTGAAAAGAGACGGACTCCACATTGCCACTACCTCCTTTTGGGTACTTGGAGAGAGCAAACTCTCTGTGTGCCTCCTTTTCTCCAGGATAAACCACTCCCTTTCCCTCAGCTGCTCCTCGTAGGACCTGTTCTCTGCAAGAATCAAAAGCTCCATTTTTTTTTCTTCCCAGGAAGCCTCAAAACTCACAGAACTATATCATTCTGCTCCTTTCTCCTCTTGCATAATTTGGGAGTCCCATGCATGAGCACTGGTCTTGGGATCCTTTGCTCTGTAGGAATATTTTCCATCTTTTGGGCATGAGGGTCTGGATCCTCACTGAGTATGAATGGCTTAGATTTGAGGGTTTCTTAGAGATCATGTAATTCCAAACCCATCTGCTATGGGGGGGATGCCACCCACTAGATCAGGCTTCCCAGGCTCACATCTGGCCTTGAGCACTTCCAGGGATAGGGCATCCACTAGATGCCTCCAGGTGGGACACTGTTCTGGAAATATGCCTACACAAACCAAGGCTGGGCATCTATTTCAGATAAATAGAATGAATCCAGGTATTTTTCCTCTGTTACATTAAGAAATTCAGCTGAAGTCTCTGCCTAGGGGTAGTCTTCTTCCAAAGCTATGTGTATTCTGTGATAACAAGTGTGATTCTGAGACAATATTCAAAATATACTGTAGTTATATCTGACATAAAGGCAGGGGCAAAAAACAGCAGACATATGACAGTGCTAGTGAATTTTTTTAATTAATTAGGATTTCCTGTAAAGGATTTTCTTCTGTAAGATTTCAATTTCAGAACCTTTAATTATTTGATATATCTTGACTGGAATTCATTTTTTTTATATGTAACTGGTGTTGTGAGGTAGTTGAAATATTTTAGCAAAAACACATAAAAATTTCAAGTAGTTGTTTGAATGTGTGACTTGTTCAAACCACTTTAGACATTCTCTTATGTTTTCAAGGACAGATAGTGTTTAACAAATGAGGTCTCTAATGAGTAAGAACATACACGAGAGATGGATGATGTGAAAATATGGAAGCCATTTACCACATTTTTGCTGAATATTCACTGGAAATTTTTGCATGTCAATTTTGAAGAGTATGCTGGTATTTAAGAAAATTTACAAAAATGTTTCATCATTTTAATTTTTAAAGTCCTATTGAGACAAAGGGAATGAATACCTCTCTTGCTAAAAGTATAGGAGGAATTTAATTTTATATTTTGTAAACAAAGTTGCAAATTTTATTCAGCTCCAAGAACAGACACGTTCCACAAAATAACTATAATCTATGTGGATATTAAGATTTTATTTTAAATATTTCTATTAAGGTAGTGTATAGCAGATCCAAATCCTATACATAGACATGTTTTTAAAAATATCATGGGAAAATTCTGCTCTTGAAACGTAAAGAAAAGGCAGACAGACTTGGGAGGAAAACTCTTGGCAGAACTTTCAGTAAGCACTTAATTGACTTAGGATGAGAAGTCCATTAATAGTGAAAGGCTTATGCATTTTTGGAAATTACAAACGTGGCAATTCCCCTAAGGTTAAACAGGGATAAAAAAGTTGTGGAGTGTATCCAATCCTTTTAATAGATATTAAAATGATACTTTGACAGGAAAACTCAGATTATCTCATATTAACCACTAAATTTGAATAGGTGCTATCCTTATCTCCTTTTTTCTTGTTCACATGATCTATAAAAGTCGCAAAGAATCTTGTTCAGATTATTCCTAGATAATCAATCCTTCAGCAGTTTATAGCAGGTTTATGGGTTTATGGCAGCTTTGTATTCCTGGAATGGGAATAGAAAAAGCAGAGTTTATATTCCTGACCTGTAATCCAGCCCTGAAGCAAAGAAAGATGACTGCCCACCAGTAAGTCACATGTTTGGGGCTTTTTTTGCATGTCCTTTTTTACCAACTGGAGAGCAGACCAGCAATCCAGGGCTTCTGCATTTTCTTTATATTGCTACTTCTATTGCAACACACATAACATACACATTTTATGTTAATCAGGTATTGAATTGAAGTGATTGCAGGCACTCACCTTTTCAGGCATCTGTGATGGTACACTGGGGGCTGAATCAGCAGAAACTGTCTACAAAATTAGCTCTAACAAGTTTAATGCAAAGGTGAAATTATTAATCTTGGAGGCATCAGCTCCTCCCTATGTAAAATACCTCAGAAAGCTAATGAAATATTTTTTTTACCCGATTAATTATTGTCTATAATTTTTAAAACTCTAAAGCTTATTGTAACAGAATATATGAAGTGATAAGGAGAATATATGATCTGAAATTAATATAAAATTTTATATAAGGAATTGGTTTATATACAGTATTAGTTTTTTTTTAAAAAAAAGACTTTAAAATATTTCAATGTTTTGTATAAAGAGATTTCCATCTTGAGAAAACTGTCTTAAAAAAACAGAAATAGAGAAGCAGAAACAATAACTGAATCACCAAAATAGCCTAAAAAGAGTAATCATAAAGCACCATCAATGTGAATTCATTTGACCTCAGTCAAATGAATTGTTGTCTCAGCAACAGGATGCCTTTGATACCTGCAGAATAGGTGCCATCAAGAGATTATTACTCACACTCGGAACTGGGAAGGTTAAAGGAATATTCAGAATACTGGAAGGTTTAAGATAAGAAAATAAAACAAACCAAAAAGAGGCAAGTGAGATTAGTGCTGTGAAAAACCTCCATTTTTTAGTTTTGTAATGTTGATGTGTGAGGAAGCAAGAACTGCCCAGAGAATACACCAAGAAGAGAAAAACAGAATGAATTAGGAAAGAAACATGAGATATAGTTATTATAAGTCTGTGACCAGTCTGTATTTCCATTAAAGCAAACAGCAAACAGGGGAGAAAAGGTAATGGAAATCACAAAAAACCGACTGAGAAGTGTAAAGACTTTAAGAATTCTGAGACTATAAATTAATTCTTTTTCTGATACTTGGGACACAATTAAGAAATTATAAATAGTTTTTAGATGTTCTGTTTAAATATTTGGAACTGAAGAACTCTTAAATACAGTGGGAAAACTGCACTCTTCTGAGAGTACTTTCACTTTTTTTGTATGTTTATTTTTAAAGTTGAATGCTTTCTATAAGTATTCCTAGGATTGCAACAGACCCATACATCATTAAATTTAGCTTCTCTCTGCCATAGTTGATATGGCAAATAGAATGATAGAGACAGTTTAGAACAGTAAGACTAAATTTGAAAGCAAGCTTAATTGGATTGAAAGAAAAACACAAGCACTATCTCACAGTTCTTCCCTTCCAAATGTTTTGCTGTTGTCAACCTTTTCTGTCCACCAGCTTGCTCTAATCTCTTACTGTTATTTATCCTGGAAAAAAAATTAGCATGAAGTTAAAGTATCAGATTAAAACCACTGAGTAGTAAAATGCAAGTGCTGCTTAGTTCAATAGTGTATTATCAGACCAAAAAGAGAGGAAACAGAGTGGAGGTTATAGTTCATGATTTACAGGCTGTCAAGCTATACAACTTCATGGCACCTTTTAATGTTATGGTCCACTGGAACTACTAAGACATGCAAATATTCACATCAGTGTAAAAAGTTGGAAGGTTCAAAGCATATTCAATATTCAAAGGTAAGTAATGTGAATGTTTCACTTGATGCTTTGACTGTGTTCATGGTTGTATGGTATCTCTTATTACTCAAAAGAATATTAAAATCCAGGGATGTAGTAATTTCTTTAAAATGTAACTGAAATGTTATTCTCTAAATTGGTTCGTTCATTGAGGATTATGTACAACTAAAAAGTTTGGGGTACTCAGCATTTTTAATTTTAGAGCATTAACTGTTTCTCAATAGGATTTGCCTTTAGCAAAACTCTTCCTTTGCTCAAATGACAAATCTGCAAAGATAAGTAACTCCCTAAGAATTAATGTTTGGATATAATTCCTACATGTGTGATATACACGTATCTTTGATGTGGAAAAAGCAATGTACCTGAAAGGTTTTTATGTATTACTTTGACATAACATATTATTTTGGCAAGGTTTCATCCTGCTTCAGCCTTCCAAAAACTTGGTATTTTTCCAGGCCTATACAAGCCATTTTGGTAGTCAAAAGGGAAAAGACACCTAAGTGCCAAAGGTATGAAACTCCTTAAAAGTTAACACATTTGGTCTTTAGTTGATGCAGTCTGGTGTTTGCAGAGTCTCTGGAGAGCTGCCCTGAGATAGCTAAAGGTAGACTGGATGGACCATTTTAAACTTCCTTCTCTGGCAACTGCTTGAGCTAGGGAGACACAGAGATCACAACCAGAATTTGTTTAGAATCTCCTTTAATAATTAAATTAGTATTAACAAAATCAAGCTGCTCTTGTTAGTGGCAGGCAGCTGCTCACACACCTCTTTACCCACTTCCTTCACCAGCACACTTTGCACACTCGCTTGGTTACGTGCTGGTGCCCAGCAGGGAGGACAGCCCCAGCTGTTTGCTTACAAGCTCAGAGTTAGGTTCTTCTGTGGCACATAGCAGAAAATAGCCTTAGTAATGCAGGATCACCTTTCAATCACAAAGATACCACTCATGAAAGAAAGATGGAAACCTACACTTTTCTTTTGATACCTGCAGAGCATATCTATGTATTATCAAGACAAATGCCTGGTCATTGCTAGATGTATGACAGTATCTTTCACAGTCAATATTATACAAAGAGCATGCAAGATTAATGATCCAGCAGATGTAGTCTATAGCAGTTGGCCCAAACTTTTATTTTTCTTCAAAATTTGTGTGGCAATTACAATGCTTTTACATAAAAGTACTTTGGGAGGATTATAGGGTGAGTGTAGGGTCCTAAGCACCAAGATTTTCCTTATGAATCTGATTACCACTTGTTGATACAGGCAAAATGTACTTAAAACCATCCTCTTTTGCCAAATATTTAAGTTCTTAACAATTACTTGTGATTTCATTCCTGTCATTGTCAAAGTTGAAATCTATGTCTAGTCTAGATATCAACAGTGAACACTGGCTTTCTTGTTTCAGGTTCCTGAAACAAACTGATGTAATAATGTGAATAATAATCCAGTAGCAGGATATAATTATTTCCTCAGTATAAATAAACCTATGCAAAACTTGCAGCATAAATTGGACAATTTTTCTCAGTCAATGTGTTTTCACAGAGAGCTTAAGATTCTGATTTATTCTTTGTGAATGTTATGTTATTTCTTCTTTGTTCTGTTGTCTTAATATATTTTTAGGCTTTAAATTTCTTTCATTTGATTACTTTTTCTTCAGTTTGTTCTCTTAAGCTGCATTTTTGTGTTCTTTATATATGTCTTTTGTTTCTGTCTTAAGTGCTTGTGATGCCTGGCTTAGAATACATTTAACTAATGTTGTATGACTTACCTAGGCTGCATCTGAGTGATTCATATGGACTCTTGCTACTGAGGCAAAGATGGGAAGAAATAAACTTCTAAGGTAGAGTTAACATTTGTATAGAATTGTCATTTAGAAGGAGTCAAATTAATTATATTTTTAGGATGAGGTGTTTCTCCAGCACTGACAGCCTGAGTAGCTTGCAGGAAGCACCTCAGATATCTATCAAGTATAAGCCTAAAATTAGATGAAATAGATCCAACCTTGAAAGTTTCCCAAACAAATTCTGTGAAGAAATTGCTGTTTATGCTCATGCATCTAAAATCATTCCTGGTGATCAGAACCTTCCTTGATTCCTGCTGCCATCTTTATGCAGCCTGTGGCTGTTCTGGACGGTGCTGCTTCCTCTCTGTAAAAAACTTAGCTTTGGTTCTTTGGAACTCTAATTCAAACATTTGCAGCAGTTCCAGTTAAAGGCGGACACTGTGGTGTTTTATTCCACATCTGCTGTGGTACTTGTCTTGCCAAAAAGGATAAGATGTTAGTATTTTGTGCACTTGCTGGAGTAAAGTGTGGGAGCCTGATTTTCTGTTCTGCAGAGCAATGCTCCCTTTTACCTTGCCAGAACATGCAATCCAGGCTGAGTGAACTGCTCTGGCTTCTAATTCACTATGATTTAGTGCCTTACATTGACCGCTTCCAGTGCCTCTCCTTCACTCTTGGGCTATTGAAGCCCATTAAAATCTGATCCCATACAGAGCCTAAAGATTCATCAAAACTCAATGTTTAACTAAATAACACAAAAATCTGACTGAAATATTTTATATTCTTATTTTTCCTTGCTTTATGAGATTAAAGAAGGATCTTTCAAAAGCTTTATTCTTCTTAGGAGTGCAATGATCTGCAAACTTCTGTGGCATTGTCTGAAAACTTGTTCTTCCTGACCTAAGTGAAGGTAGTTGCATGTCTCCAAGAGAGCAATTTATTTTTGAAAATATATTTATGCAATTGCTTTCTCTTCTCACCTTCATGTAGAAATTAATGGTTGGGGTTTTTTCAGGTCTTATTTCACCTGAATTCCCATTCCTGTATTTGAATTCTAAATTGCTTTCACATTTTATTTGCTTTTTTTCCGTGCCAGCATTTCAAGATTCTCTCTTCGGTTCTGCCCATTCTGTGATTTTTGCTCTACCATCACAGCTAGGCAGTTTTTTTGAGGTGCTTGTGAATGAGAAAGGACTGTAATGTGCAAACAGTTAAGCTACCAACATGGATAGCAACCTTTTAAAACGGAGAGATAAGATCAGTGGACCAAGTCTTTGGATATTACATCTTGTGTAAACCAGGAAGCTAACTTTAAGCAGCCATTCAAATTCTTTGACTACATATTGCCTCGTCAGGTCCCTGAAGCTGCCTAAGCTTACTTTTCAAAAATCCATTATCCTTATTTTCTACGCACTATTAAACAAAATTACCAATTGTTATATATCTATGCATTATAAATACTTGAGGGATTATTTCTTCAGCACAATAAAATGAAAATACTTTAATTTTGGGAAAATACAGTATCTCTATGCTTTAAGCAGCTGCAAGAATATTAAGCCAGTTTATTTTACTCCAGAGGGACAATGTTCTGAGCTCACTAATGACCTTATTTTCCTTTAGTAGAAAATTTAAGTTGTAAGTATTAGTAAGCCTATTGCTGCTTTTGTTATTGCTTTATGCTTGTATGAGAATAATTCATTGGCTGAAGTACAATTAAAATCTTATCTTTAAAAATATGAGCATGATATATGGGATATGTACTAACAATGCTATAAAATTTTCTGCAGAATTACTGGACTTCTACTTTGTTTTATTTTAGAGTTGTGTTCCTCTGGTTTATAATCAATATATATAGATTTTTAAATAAATCAGTAGAATACTTTCAACCATATTTCACATTTACCTATATATAATTATTGTCAGTCTGTGTTACAATCCTTTTGAGCCTAAAAAATCCCAGTAGTTCAGATGATGTCTCAAATCTGCTGTGCTCCTGACAGCACTCTTCATAGGCCCTCTGGCTATATCGATACTAGCAAATTAAATGTGCCAAGTGCCATCCTCTGCCGCTGAAGCTGTTCACAAGCAACAATTAAAAGTTTAGCCTTGAAATTTGGAGGGAGGGATGGCAAAGGCACACTTCTTTCAAACAATCATGAATTCTTCGGGAGATCTGTTGGGTGACCTGGACCCAAAATCTGCTAGGGTCTGGTAGATGATTCTCTCCTGACTCATATAGAAACACAGACACCTGAAATATTTTCTGATGTGGTATAGATTACAGCTCTGAAGTTCAGCTGCAAACATGTTGGACCCTTTCCTTGCTTTCTCAAAGCCAGAAAATAATTCTACTCTAAATGTGTACGGTTTTTTTCCTGGCTTTGAGGAAGGATTCACATCAGTCTGTTTCTCTTTAACCTCCTGCTCAGGAGGAGTGCCAGTGGCTGTGCAACATGGATTTTGCTGGGGCAGAATCTGGTATATTCAGAGATTTTCACATATCTTTGCAGAACTTCTCTGATCCATCCTTTAACAGCTATAGGCTTCTGAGGAAGCTATAGATGGCAGGATAGAATCTACTTTCAGAAATTTATGGTATATGCAACTGTTGTACATACGTGCAATACTGGTTTAGCAGGAGAAAGTGTGAGATTGGATGTTTTACCTCATATAGTCATGCTAAGAATGGCAGAAGCAGGCATTAAAAACTCTAAAAATAGGAATTTCAATTGAAAAATTGATATTATTCTAATCACACTGAGGTAAATATCACTGAAACTTTGACTCCAGACATCTTTAGCTGGTAGGGATTCCCACTAGGCAGTAAAATCTACTTTTGCCAGTATGAACACCTTGTCTTGCAGTGTCATGCTGCTGGGCTCAGTGCTGACATGGGCCATCCATGCATAGCAAGGGTAAAAAGCAAAAGTCAGAAAGATTTTATTAAGGTTTAGGAATCTCCTGTGGGACTGGACCCCACTGCTGCCTAGGGGAGAACTGTCCGTGCATTTCAATGGATGTCAGAAAAATATTCCTAAAGATTCCAGTAAAACATAAACAATTTACTTTTACATAGGCAGCTAACTGCAAACACGACAACAAATGGTGCTCTTAGGCTACCTGTTTTATTCATTATGCCAACTCACTATTAGTGATAATGTGTTCTGCAAGAAGGGAAAGTGCTGAGGAAATCTTGTGGGAGTTGCTCATCTAATGGACATTACAACTTCACCATTTCAAGCACAGCCATTGGATATGCCTGTCTAACTTCTGAAATCAGCCAACTTCCAAAAATGCCAGTGCTCTATCAGTGGCATAAAAGCATTTGTATTTTTAGATTCATCCATTGCACCTAGTGTTAAGTGGCCGTTTCTCCTAGAAAACCAACTGTAGAGCAAGTATCTAGTCTGAAGCTACCCTAAGTCCAAGTAGCCCTAGAAGAATGATTCTGAATAGGTGCCCTGGGGACTCCCCCTCTCTAACCAGTCCAATTCTGTGACAGGTTAAAAGCTCTTTTGTGGTAATGTCAGTCCAATCCTTCAAACACCAAATTTGAAATATATATATTTTGAATATATTATAGACACATATATATACACAGACATATTTCAAACATATTTGAGATAGAATCTTTAAATATATTATGTATTTCAAATTCAGTGAATAAATGCAATATATTCCACATACATATATATACACTTATGTATATTTACATTTTTATATTCATCATATTTATTTATTCAGCTTTTTTGTCTAATAGGTGTGTATTTCTTAAACAGATGCAGCAGCTGGTCTCTTGAGAAGAGAAACACTATGCTATTTATAGAAAAATATTAAACAGCAAGTCCTTTCATTTAATGCCCTTGGCTAATTTTTGCAAGCATCTCTGTTTTCAGTAATGGGATTTTCTTTAAAAGAGCAGTGTCAAAGCAGAAAATTTTCAAACCATAGAATTTACAGCTGAACAGTCAAACCTGCAGCAGCAGCTCAGAAATCTGGGTGTAAGGAGGATCCTATCTGCTGCTAGTTCTCTAAAAATAAAGTACACAAGAAATAGCTAGGAACACTTATTTTAAGCAACAGAAGTACACAAAAGCAGCCAATATGTAGAAAGAAATAGGAAAGCTTGTTAAAAAGAATGCTTTATTCCTAATGAGGGATTTGTAATCTTTCTGCCTCTAAATCTGAGACCAGCTGTTTCTTTCTTTTCCTGTTATTCCTGCTTCCTCATTTCTCCCACACTAGTCTGCGTGCTTTGCCCCTTCCTTTCCTTGCCTGCAGACCAGTGTCTTTGCCATCCCACTCTCTGCCTACCTTAAACTTCATCTCACATCACTGTTGCATGTCAAGCTGCCACACTAAATTCATACTGGTAGCATGATTTTTTTATTAAATGCTTTTATGAATTAGCAAAAAGTTTCCTTTGAAGTTTTCTATGTATCTTATTTTTCTTAATTGTTGCAATATAATAAGATGAATACAACCACTGAAGGGGATTAAATGAAATTTTAGATCACACTCTAAGACTGACATTCTCATGTTCCATAAAAGAAAGTTTGATAGGTGGTTTGGTCATCCTTTTAGCAGCAAGCCTGATTTTCTTCTATACATCTGTAATACTTAAATGCCATATTGTATACCTGCCAATATTGCTTATTTTTGGTGACAGTTTTGGAGATAAATAGATAACTTTGTGTCTCGTTACTTATTGAAGTCCTCTTTTTCATCTCATCAAGAAGCATAGGCAAAATGACTACAGCACCTCAGTTGAAGCAAGGATTAATTAGATGCATCCCTGGTTTGTGAAGGGGTGAAAATGAGCAAAACTGAAGTCTGAATAAGAAATCCTAAACAACAAATCAGATTGCATAACAAACTTGTACTAAGAAAAGCAGTCATCTAGGTTTCTTCTTTGAGCAGAAGAATATTCCATGTTTCAAAAATCTGTAGGGAACAGGTCAGAAACCACAACAGGCTTCACCCCCTGCATTTGGTCCCAAGTTCATGATAAGGAATGAGACAGTCAGAGACAGCTTCTCCTTATCCACATAATTAATTCAGGGCAGAATGAATTGCGTGGTGTTACTGACCTGACTTTCCTTTTTCAAGACTACAGCAGTTTTCATCAGTTCTGGCTTTTCACAAGCTTTGCTGGCCTGACCAGCTAAACTAAACCAAAGCAGTTTTTATTTCTTACTGAAATAATTAGTTTGCAAATATGTCAGTGACTGCAATAATAGTTAAATGTAGTTGCCTGTTCTGGAATTATTTAATTCATAAAACAAGGCTAAATGTGCTCCCATTTAACTTCAGACTTGAAAAAGGATTTGATTCTTAAACCTTATGAAATTTCTCTTCTCTCATGGACTGTGATCACCGCTCAACAACCAATTTAATACATTTTTTTTAAATATTCCAGAATATAAATTAAAAATTGCACAATTTTTAACAATTTTTTTCAGCACCTTTTGTTATGAGTCTCAGAGGTTACATATGAAACTGTACCTGAAAGTATAGACTAAGAGTGAAAAACATAATCAAAGTTGCATTGTGTAGATAGAGACAATTGTCAATTGTAAGCATCTATGGTACAGTACAGCATATATTGCTGCCATTTTTTCAGTCATCATTCAATATAACAAATTTTTACAGGATTATACACATTTTAATAGATTAATTTTTATGTGTGTTCTTGACTATTGCAAAGATAAGATGATGGAGGGCTAATAGCAAAGGAGCAAAAAGGGCTGGGGAAATAAATGAAGGCTTGACCTTGTCTCTTCCTTTCAGGTTCCTTGCAGTGCTCAGTGAATCCCCTGCCTTGACCTGCTCAGCTGCTGTCAGGATGGCAGCAGTAAAGCCATGCTGGAAAGATCTGGGGGGGAGAGTTCTTCACTCATTTCTGGAGCATGAAGCTGCTGTCTATCTCATGGCCTATTCACACCACTCATCTCACAGCCTCAGATGCAAAGTTTTTACAATTTTGTCTGAAGAACAATTATTTCATTGTGTGGCGCTGGAGTTAAAGGAGGAAATTCAAGGAGTTAATGTGGTACTATCAATGCCAAGCTGGAGGAGGAAGGAGTTTGGCTGGGAAAGGGTAGCTGCATCTCTTGCCTTTTTCCTCTGAAATCTCCTTCCTTCAGGGATCACAGGAAAGGGGTGAGCATGAGCCCTGACTGTGCTGACTAAAGTCCCACACGAGGTTGTACCTCAGCTGGTCAGAGCACATAGGAAGGCAGTCATGTCTCTGTTTTCTTCTCCAGTGAGAGCAGCTGAGAGCAGCTGAGAAGTGAGGGGACACATTCCTGCCAGCTGAGCCTCACTGTGGGTCTGCCACAAATTGATTTCATTAGCTGGGATTCATGGGCCTTGAATGATTAGTAGTATAACAATTGCTCTGCAAGCTCTCAAAAGGTCCTAAATTAACTCTTCTGAGCAAAATTGTTGTTCTGACTTTGAGATCTAAGCTCTTCCTCACATATTGCTACATGGACCTAGGCTAAAACAAGATAATTTTCACTGCTGTTTTCGTGACTGCCCTTTACTACAGGAAGTACCTAAAATGCAGTGTCATAGTGATTCCAATATCTGGGAAGATCTCATTTGGACCAGCAGGAGACCACAAAGAATCAAATAAAATAAGCAAAGACATAGTACAACTGAGGAAAATTGGCTGTTAAAGGTCATGTACTTAGCACTGAAAGATTATCACTGAAAGAGAATTTTGCTCACAATATTTTCTTGTCTTTATACATTTAGTGCCAGCTGAGCATTTATTCACCAATACAGCTGCCAGAATAAACAGAAGAATCTTCTACCAAAAGCAGTGATTTCAGCAAGACATTTAGCTTTCTGGCAGTCTTATCTCTTTGACTTTCAATATAAGAATAAAACAAGTTATATTTATAAAGTGTAAATTCTCATAAATCGATATATTCATCTTGGTTCAGGCAGGAAATAACTTCAGAACTCACATCCCTGCAGAACCAAAAATCTCTGAGCCAAATCTGCCTGGGAGCACATGAAAATAGGACTAATTATTTTTCCTTTCCTTTTCCCGTATGTTGTTCAGCTTTTCATAAAATAGAATTAAACATTTCTGAGTCTTTGATGAGAGCAAACATATAGCTGAAATTTAGGGTACTCCTATATTTGTCTCAATGTTGTTCTAATTCACAAAACAAATGGTGACAGACTCACTTCCAGTATTGCTTATGCATATTAGATTGTTTTAGTCAAAAATACATAATTACTGAATGTTGAGAATCATTTAAAAGCATAATTCAAGTCAATGAAGCTGAATATACAAATCTGTTTTAAATGGTTATAATTTAATACTGAATTGCTTTGTCTTAAGTGTGATGGGATCACAATCTCTGTTTTATTTGTGTAGAATTGTTTCAGAATGTTCGAAATACCTTAGATATACAGGTAGTGGTTATGAACAGTCAAAGGAAAGAAAAAATGTTAGATAAGTGTCACTGAGGAGTTGCTACAGATTATTACAGTAAGCAAGGGCAGAGGATGTTAAAAGGACTGCCACAGCATAATAATAATGAAAAAGAACAAACTAACAATGGAATAAGGAAAATAACTACTACTGCCATAACTTAAGACATCAATGATCTGATGTGTTATAATTTCACAAGGATGGCAAATATTTTTTCTAAGTTCAAAGTTGACCAGGAGGTACAACTCTAAAGGAAATCAAACATCAGTAGTCTACTGTATGTGGAAATATATATTTTTATTCTAACAAAAATTGAGGAAAATCTTCATAGGCAATCTCAGGAAGTGTGGGTTAGATGAATGGACAGTGAGGTGGACCAGGAACAGGCTGAATGGCAGAGCTCAGAAGGTTGTGATCAGCAGAGGAAATCCAGTTGGAAGTTTCCCCAGGGATCAGTACTGGGTCTAGCCTTATTTGACTTGTTTATCAGCAGCTTGGATGAAGAGGTAGAATGCACCCTCAGCAAGTCTGCTGGTGATATGAAACTGGGGAGAGTGGCTGATACACCTGAAGGGGTCTAGAGCATTTTTCTAATGAGGAGACACTGCAGGGCATGGGCCTGTTTAGTCTGGAGAAGAGAAGACAGAGGGAATCTCATTAATGTCTGTAAATATCTCAAAGGCAGGTGCCAGGGTCTTTTCAGTAGCTCCCAGCAACAGGATGAAGAACAATGGCTGTAAACTAAAACTCAAGATGTTCCACCTCAACATGAGGAAGAACTTTTTTACACTGAGGGTGTCAGAGCACTGGAACAGCTGCCCAGGGAGGGCATGGATCTCTCTCTCCAGAGACATTCAAAACACACCTGGATGCATTTCTAAGCCCCCTTCTCCAGGTGATCCTGCCTTGGCTTGGGGTTGGACTGGATAATCACCCTTCTAACTCTAACTGGTCTGTGATCTAGCTCCTGCTACTTTATACGAGAGGTGTGGTAGGGAGAAATGAGAAGGATGAGATATGTGATTCAAAAAAAAAAAAAAATACTGATGAGCCACCTGCCTCAGAATAGAAGCAAAGGTAGAGAATCTGAAGTTTCTTCTTGAAAAATATATACTTTCCAGGCCCATTCATCTGGATGTAGGTGAGGTGCCATGGAGTACTTACATCTTCATGTAGTCACTTGGCTGAAAGGGAGTTGGACTCCAGGTGTCATTACTGGCCAATGCCAAAAATAACACTTGTACTTCCTTTCAAATGTTTTCCTCTGAACTGCAGAAGACAAGCTTTCTACTTGAGATTACTTTTGATCACTAACCAAAATAATTCATAGTTATCTCTCTCAATACCTATAATTTTTAAAACTGTTGTGGTTTATCTTCTATTTTTATCTGCTTTGATTTGAAACAAATATTATTTACCCACATTGATCGTGTGAATTTGTAACAGCATAACTGGTCAAGGTATTATTATTATTATCATTGCAGTGTCAGTTATATTTCATTCAATCCAAAGTGGTACTGTGTCCCAGAGGAGATCTTCCTACACTTATCAGCTGTGCCAGGATTTGTGAATCTAGAGCACATCTAAAATACTTAACAAATCATACAAAAAGCAGCCCTAATTAATTAATTAAAAAAGAAGAAAATATAAATATTTGAAGCACTGAATACATTTGCACAAGAGCCTAGAAACTGCTTCAGTGACTTTAATTTGCACAGCAGTTGGCAGTGAAAGCTCCCCAGATAACTACAATTTTATTTGCCATGAAACTTGCACTCATGTACACCCTAAAAAATATTTGTATAAATTAGGTTGCTGATGATTTGCTGATAAACTTGTATTAGCTACTGCTGATATTTGCAAGACAGTAAGAGAATGAACATAAATTGTATTATAGGAAGGGGGAATGCAAAATCTGGCTAGTATTCCTTTTACTGCAACCAAGTTACTTTCCTGGACTGTTCAATTATAACTTGTCTAGGCATGTCATTAAATCTTCTGTGTTCTGCAACATACCCCCAAAATGAGCATCTCCAGATCATTTGAGTTCATTTAAAATAAAATTTCAGGAGCAGAGAATCTGTACTAGATTTATATAAATATCATTAATTGTTATAGAGTAAAAGAGTATTTATATTGAGGTCTTTAAGATATGTTAATTATAATACTAGAAATAACTTGTACTATATTTCTAAGCTACTGGAAACTTTACCACATCAAGTACCAAGGCAAAGTCCTTACAAAGCTATAACACATTTTAAGACTTGTCATAACATTCACGTGTTTTCCAGGGTAGTCATTTAAATTGAAATTGATTTGTCAGACTATGTAGCTTTTACAGCACGTTTTCTGGTTAGCCCACTTGTATCCAACACGACAAAAAATAAAAAGTAGGCTGCTCTGGGAGGCTATGTTTAAAAAAAAAGTAGACTGGAGGATAAGAAAGAAATATGGGAGGCCTTACATACTTCTTAACAGCAAAACCAAGCCGTGTCTCCTCACCAAAAAGCCATTAGTCAGTCAGCCACAGCAAGCATTTCTCCTATTGCTACCTCTTTGGTGGAAACTTTTAATACTGTTTTTTGAAGATACATATATCTAAAAACATTGTTTATATATGATAACCTTGTATACAAAATACTACTGCTCAATTATAGTGTATTCCTAATAATTGTTGGCAAAACATTATCTGAAAAAAACCCCATCCTTATAGCATGATTAAACAAACATTATATTCATTACAAAACAAGGTTTATACATCCATGGATTAGCTTAAATTCTTCTTAAAAATAAGAAACCAAACATAAATAGGCAAAAGTATATGTGCACATTATACTATGAAAATAACAAGATATTTGAAACCATGTTAGAAGCACAAAGGCAAAGTGTACCGTAAGTCTTGTCCACTGTCACATATACTCAGTAGCAATTTAACACAGAAGTCATCCTTTTCTCAGAAAAGAAGGGCTACAGACTTGCAGCCTGTGCATCTCTGCCAGCTTGAGCCTATTGCCAGTGTCTGAACATTCAACGATTTAGCAGTTGTAAATACAGCCCAGGAATCAAGGCTGTCAGGGTATGTAAATGAAATAACTCACATGTAATTTCCTCCAAAGATGGACTAAAATCTCAACCCTGCAATGCACTACAAAAAATTATATCAAATTTCCATTACTACCATCTTGCTGGTAACAGGTATACTTTGGGTAGATGCATGATTCATGAAAATGAGTAATTAATTATAAAGGACTCTCTCAAGATGCACTTAGCAGATGTCATCACAATTATTTAAGTGCTACTTTGAACTGAGTAACAGCAGCAGTCTAATTATGCCATGGAACAAAATTTCTGTGTTAAACTAAGTACCATATATAGAACTTCCCAGAGCCTGGATCCTGAGTTGTAAGTATATTCTTCCACTAACCTTTCAATAGATGGTTGCATAATGTACCTAGATGCTACGCATAATGCTAAGAAATCTGCACCTTGGAAATGTTTTCCAGGAGCAGAGAGAAAAGGGAAAGATACTCAAAATTCCCTCATTCTGAGTACTTGAAAAATATTGTGGCACTTCAATATAGTGTTTGTTCTGCCTTAATACAAGAACTTGATGAAACAAACAAATGTTGACTACTAATTTTAGTGCCTATGTGATTTGCACTGATTAGATATCATGCCACTGCTCTGTACTGGGGTGGGGGTGAGGGAGGAGGGAGGTTGGGGAGGGAAAGAGAGAGAGAGAGAGAGAGAAAGAAAGAGAGAGAGAGAGCGAGCGAGCATGCTGGTGGCAGGGTTCCTAATGATTCTCAGTAACCCAATAACAAAAGCTAGAAAGTTAATGGCTTTACTGAGAGTAAGAAGAGGAATACAAAAAGCAAGTCAATCTTATGCCACTTTAGATGCTGGGTATCTGTGCTGGGTATCTGTGCTGGGTATCTGTGCAGCATCAGATGGACCCCACATGGGCTTTCCCATGTTACACTGCAGACCCTGTCCATGGGGGCAGGTCCCTCCCTTTTGGTTGTTTGAGGTACTATATAATTTTGTTAGAAAAGAAATAACTATTCATAAAAAATGTTCACAGAACTTCCTGCTGCACTTTTAGATAAAGGCAAGATTATGGAGGTGGGATAATTGCTGGAACAAAGTGGGAGCTGCCCCCAGGTTCGTCTGTTATAAGGAGACAGCTGGGGCTGTCATGCAGCCATAGGATTTGTGCAGCTCAACACAATGTGAAGGTGCTAGAGACCTACTCTGTGTGGATCACTAAATCAGGCTTATACTATAGTTTTCTGGTCAGGATCACTGCAATGACCTAATGGACTTTTATTTTGTGCAATAACACAAGAGGAAAACCCTGGAACTGTAGTCTGACAACTGTGATACAATAGTGATTATTCCATGCTTAATCACCAAAAGACCAATTTAAGACTTTTGGGATTGTGGAGCATATGGATGAAGGCTAAAGAACTGTCTCTATTATGATGTTAAGAGCTTTGTCTCCTTATGTGTGTCATGTTAATGACACATTGTCCTGTGTTATCAAGGTGTACACATGGAAGTAAACCTTTTGTTGGGGCTAAACATCTTGCATAATGATCCTAATTCTTTTATCAAGTAGCTACTAAATAAGACCCAGAATATTCCAGTGTATTGAACATTCAAGTAAACAGCAAGTCCATTAATGAATGTCCAAGAAATAGTGAGAAAATGCACCTTACTGAATTTTTCACCATTAACATAGTGAGAAAAATAGATACACAGTGAAAGTTACATTTTCATATATGTAAAAGAAATTAAATTTAAAAATTTACATCAAAAATGCAGCTTGTGCAACGCATTCATGAAGAACAATTGGTGGAGCAATATTGAACAATTCAAGTGCACATATTATGAGACAACTAAAGATGGCTGCTGATGAGATATTGATTATTAGTACATCTAAAGAACCTGCAATGTGTGGAAGATATTCAGAGAACTGTTTCTGACTCCAGGCTGCTTAAGAAGAAAATTGTAGGGTATGATGATGTTGTTTCTATAGTAGATGTGCCTGCACTAGCTTTGCCTGTTTTCAAACCCAGCATGGAGTTTGCTAGTAATGAATCTTCTGGTAACCTGTTTCTCAGGTTAGTTATGCTTAGCCACTGGCATGCAGCTTCTCATTTGGATCTGAACCTTGACTTCAAACCATGTCAGCTTGCTTCCATTGGAAAGCAATTTTAGTAAAATACCAGTCATACTTCCATAGCTCATGGTGCTTACCCAAGTATTGTGAGTATCTGTGTCTCCTAACAGTCCACTGTGTCTATGAGGGGACCTATTCACTGACCCTTGAGCACCAATAAGCTCGTCAAAGATTAGTTATGTCTGCAGCAATTCACCTCTTCAAGGCTGTGTAAGGAAAACTAGAGACTACAAAAGGGCAGGTCTAAGGACAGAGTGGCCATAGAAGTACAAGAGCAGGATAATATGAAAGGCCCTAAAGGTAAAAGCTTAAGTTACTGATCAATTACTGGTCATTTCAAAAAATCCAAGTCTTTGGGGCTGGATAGGATTGATTTTAGGGTATTACTTCAACATGTATAGAACTGTGTAGCAACCAATTACTGCCCATGACTGGCAGAATAGGTGGAGCCATCGTTACATTGAAAATAAGAAAGCCATTAGTTGTGCATGTGCCTTAATTCAGAACCTGACATGCAAAACTTACCACTCTCATATGTAGAGTTGTGATATGTAAGTATTGTTTTTAGCATCAAAGGGAAGTACATGTTCTATTGGTGCTATTTGGCTTAGTCTTCAGTTGCTTTGTTTGATCTGACATCCTGCCCTGGTTTGATGCTCTGTCCTATAAAAACACCCTTAAATTTGGCAGTATAAGTGAAGTCAATTAACTGGCAAGAGACAATCTTATGCTGAAGGTCAAAAACCAAGACCATGTTTTCAGATGGAGACCACTTTTTTCCCCCAATAGGAAAATCTTATGTGGCCATTGTGAACATAGCTGGTCAATATTCACTGCATTGAGAAGAAATTCATGCTTATTTATTTTAATAGTAGACTTTGGCTTGCTGAAAAATGAGAAAGGAAAAAGAAATTGAAATCTGGCATAGGAAAGTTTGCATAGCTTTGCCACAAAGTCTGTTAATGAAAATGAATTTCCTCTACTGCTGTTTCTGACTGAGTAGAAGTCCATAATCTAATGAAAAAATATATACTAGAAGACAGCCTGAAGGCTGAACATGACAAGAGCACTATATGCTAAATTTCTTTTTATTCAGTCAATTTATAAGATTAGACCATGTCACAAATTAGGTCACGAGATGTTACAGGTCTTTTGACTTCCTTTAAAGTAGTTCCTTTTTCCCTTTCTCTCCTTAGCATTTGTTTATTCAGAAGTCATACCATATAATTTTTAACTGCTTAAGAAGTCCAATGTAATTTAAAGCTGCTACATTAAAATATGTTACACTAGCCTAAAAAATTATTTAGAAACAAAGACCTATTTTACAGTATGGGGGAAAAAAAGGTTGTCTAAGTTCCAGAGTAATGAGTCCTGGTAGAGCCAGCAGTACCCTTGCCACAAGGAAGGCTTAGGCTGTCTGCACTGCCTGAGACAACACATTGTGACCAGATCACAAGAAGTGTTCCTTTTCCTTTATTCAGCACTGGTGAGGTCTCCCCTGGAGTGCTGTCTCCAGTTCCAGGCTCCCCAGTACAACAGAGAAACGTACTGGAGAGAGTCCACTGAAGGCTGCAAAGATGATGAAAGGACGTGAGCACCTGTCCTGTGAGAAAAGGGTGGGAGAGGAGGTACTGTTCAGCCTGGAAAAGAGAAGGCTCAGGGGGATCTCATCAGTGTATATAATAGCTGAGGGGG
This sequence comes from Urocynchramus pylzowi, assembly GCA_013397555.1. Classification (NCBI taxonomy): domain Eukaryota; kingdom Metazoa; phylum Chordata; class Aves; order Passeriformes; family Fringillidae; genus Urocynchramus; species Urocynchramus pylzowi. The sequence continues at coordinate 2,456,763 of VZRH01002609.1, forward strand.
TGGAGCCAGCCTGTTTTCAGTGGTGCCTCCTGACACAACCACAAGTAATGGGCACAAGTTGAAACACAGGTGTCATCAGAACATCAGGAAACACTTCATTACTGTGAGGATCTAGCACTGTCACAGGTTGCCCAGGGAGGTTGTGCAGTCTCCCTCCTTGGAAGATATTCAAAAGGCATCTGGTCATGGTCCTGTGGAACTGGCTGTAGGTGGCCCTGCTCAAGCAGGAGGGTTAGACAAGCTGACCTCTAGAGGCCCCTTCCAATCTCATCCTTTCCATGATTCTGTGATATTGTATTCCTAAATTGAGTATCCACATTGAGACAAATTCCTTTGATGGACAAATTCAAAATGTATTTTTTCTTCAAGATATTTCCTGATCCTATGCTAACACCACAACGTATTGAAATCTAATAAATTACAAAATTTTGTATGCAAAATGTGGAAGAGATGGTAAAACTCACATGATGAGTGATATGAGCATTCTATTGATGGCAGCAACCCTAATTCCAGACTGATAACTAATGTCTTTTTGAATTGTTCGTTTATCATTTGTTTTAAATGAGTCAGTAGAGAATCTGTGTGACTGAAGTAACAGCATCATAATCATGTAGCATCAGGAATCTTCTCTCACCTGCAAACATAGTGGTAATGCCAGAGGCACCTTCTTTGGAGGTGCAAACTGCCTGCAGAGGTCAGTGCTTTCCAGTCTACAAACTCAAGGAGGTGGAGATCTGTGTTTTGGTTTTTTACCTCTTTAAGGGACATAAATGCAGCATGGCTCTAGAATACTCTTGGTATAGGAGGACCTTTTTTCTGTTAAGAGTTGCACAGTACCACCACAACATGAATAATAAAAGCAACAAGCAGGGAGGTGTAATCACATATTCATTAAACAATATCAACATATGAGTGGAAAGCAGTTTCTGCTTACTGGCTACTTTTACTTGCCATAAATTGCCCAAAGATATAAGGCTTTGTGAATTTCTAAAAAGTTTGCATTCCACTGATGCAGAAAAAGCCAAATCTATAATTTTCTGTAATGATTCAAGTAAAAAAATGCCCTGTGTGTGTCAAGAACAGAGTATCTATAAAGGCATAAGCAGTTGCAAACTCTAGCCCTACCATCAAGTTTCACACAGAAATTTGCAAAGTTTGTGCCTTTACTGTGAAAATTCTCCCAAGGAAATAAAAAGGAGAGTGGAATTCTGGAAATTTTCATTTTCCTTTGAAAACGGAATGCTTGTTCTAGAAGATTTCTTCAAATACACCTAATTTCAAATTTCATGCAGGATTTGTGTTGGTCTCTGATTTCAGCCAGCAATGTAGTCTCAGTCAGACACTGTGGCTATGTGTACACAGGACGTTGGTAATTACTTCAAGTGTTTTGCTGGATTGAGGTCATATAACAGCAACCCAATAACAGCCCAACCTTTGGCAGGTCTTAACTAGGAACCCTTTAAGAGTTGATTTGAGGTTGCAGCTGACAGAAACAGGTTAGAAATTGAAAAATCATTAGTGAAAGCTTAACATTTTTTAAAATAAAATTGAACAAAATCCCTAAGGCAGATAACTGTGGAAACAAGGAGAGTCGAAGACATGATTCTGTTTCATCACTAAGGACAGCAGTATAACTGTAAGCCTTATGCTGGTGTGGCACAGCATAATGTATTAAAAAGAATTCTAATGTCTTTTTCTCTTTCATCTTTTTTTCATGTTTTCAAAGATAAGCACTGTATGAGATTAATATTAGAATGACAGGGACACTGAATTGGAAATTCATCAGGGGTTTGAAATACCACATTTCAGAATTTACTGAAGGGATGAGGAAAATAAAACAGGAAGTGGCAAATTCGATGCAGTAGAGTGGTGAGCTGGTGATATATCACTATTTAGGTTGAAATAATATGCAAATCTAAGTAGAAGTTAATAATAAAAATAAAAATAAAAGTAAAAATAAAAATAAAAATGGCCTCTTGAAGGACGTTAAAAATAATTTATATTATTTAATTGTATTTCTAGAATGTATTCCCAGCATAATTGGAAGAGTGATAATAATTCAAAGTAACTGAAGAAAACCTTTCAAAGAAATCAGAAATTTAGATTGCCTTTGAATAGACAAGTTTGGCTTTTTCCATAGGTTGCAGTAGTTTGTTTTTTTACAGTTTCTTTAACAGTTTTCATGGGAAGTGGGTATTTTAAAAGCATCCATAGAAATAAAGAATAATAATCAAGAACAGTAGAAGAAAAATGAATGGTGGGGCCAGATAAAGGAACATATGCCTTACTATATGCAACAGCTCTTGAAACTGGCTGTGTGGGAGGCATAAGGATGAAATAATATAAGCCATGCTCTTCTATGTGTAGATAATTAATGTTTTTAATTCTAATGCCCATCAGAAGACAAACAGAAACTCTGAAGGTAACTCAGCTTAGCTTACAAGAGCCTCAGCTCCTGCTCACCATCATCACCATAATCAATAATTTATGGCATTCTGTCTGCCCTTACTGCTGACTTACACTGTCTGTAACACAGAGGTGTAAAAATATGCTCACATAAATTCAAGAACTTTATTATTGGAGTTCTTCATGAACAATAGTTTGTAACCAGAGCTTTGTAGGCTCTTAGGTAGAAATTCTCTGAAAATATCAAAAGGCAAAAGGAAAAATTATAAATGAAATTAAAATAGCTAATAAAAGCTGAAGATATATATTCCCATTATTATTTGAATAATGGGACATATACATCTGAATTTATATACCCATATATATTTGTGCATATATACATGCTTAAGAGTTTTGATGGTGTTTGAACAGACAAATGTAATACTCAGAGAGGAACACCACTGAATTACCATATGCTGCAATCCTTCAAGTATCATTAGTGCTTCTGGTTAAACTATTGTTTAGTTATGGAAACCAGTTCTTGGCTGTATTTAAGTCTGCTTTTTTTGGTCCTGTTTATAAAGATTATGCAAAAATACCCTCTCTTTCTGGTGGATGTATTCATTATTCAAACAGAAAAAATGAATGACTTCTCAAAAATTTTCCAGATATGTATTCTTTACTTATCACACTCAGTGAGTGTGATATGTCTCATAAATCCAATTGTATATTGTTTCTTTAGTTTGGTGACTAAAACTCTTTAAAAAAACAGAGAGTAATAAATGGAAGATAGTGAAGGAAAGCAAAACATAGAGTATATTTTTTACACACCCTTGTTTATGCTTAGCTTTGTAATCCTTTAAGGATTTATTAATATTTTAATGAATAAATAACTAGTCATAAATAACAACTAAGATGAGCTAGCATATAACACTAAGATATTGCTTTTGTATAATATTAGTGAATTAGTTCATCCTGTATTTGACCAATCCAATTTGCACACAGAAAATGAAGCCTAAATATCCCAAACCTTTATGCAAAAACTGTTAAAATTGTTGTGACTGTGTCATATGAGGAAAGTTTACCATGACAAACAGTGAATATTTTTTGCATTGCAGGTATTTACTGTAATTTTTAACTTCTCAAAACTCCTCATTTAAAGTTTATAGCACAGGAAGTCTTCCCTAAGATATCTTAACTGGTACATTGGATCAATTAAAAAGTTGACACCATATCTTTGACATGTTTGCTGTTTGATATGTTTTGGTTTTATGTTTTGGAGTTGGGTTTTAAAGTTGAGTTTGAGTTTTGGCTTGAGCTGGGGGGGTTGATTGCTTTTTTTTTTTTTTTTTTCCCCTTGAAATGTGAATTCCTGGAATTCATAGGATGATTCTTCAGAACTATTCCTGAATTGCCAGACCAAAAAATAGCACCGCTTCCAAAAATGGAATGAATGTAACAAAGAAGGAAAAGTGTATATCTGTAAATGCAGTTCAAAGATTGAGCTTTTCATGGACCAGTCCCTCACAACTTCAGAGATCACTTCTGTTTCCATTCAGCTCTATTTGTTGGCACAGCTGGAGAGGTTAGCCAGTCCTGGGAGGCTCATGATCTTCTGAGAACCAAGGTTTCATTTTGGACAAGAATTGATGCCTACTGATGCAGCAAAAAAGAATCACTTAAATTTCCACATGTACTATAATAAAACCAGCATTTATTTCTTTTGCTTGTTTTCTCTTTGTAACCTCCTGTCGTGGCCATCCAGCTGTGTCTCCTTCAGAAGAGAGACAAGAAGAGAAGTTCAGCTAGATATCTTGCTCTGTTTAAAGGGTTGGGAAGCAGATAAATACTGAAATGATAACAGCTACATGAATGCTTACACATACAGATAGGTGATACTTTAAAAATTATATATGATTTTTTTTTTTTTTTTATTTAAGCATAACACTGCTGTTCTTCCCCCTGAGAGTTATAGATTTAAAGAGTTGAGTTCAAATCCTGAATCCAGGGTAGCAGAGCTTTTTGACCTCAGAATAAAATATTAATGCAAGATTTTCAAACTACAAGCTGTCTGCTAAGTAGACATAAAACTGATCAGAAAAATATTAAAAGGATAATCAGGGACACAAAAATACACTTATCATTGAATTGCAGAGTGCTTTTCAGCTAATAGTAAATTGTTCTGCAAATATATTTACAGGAGACTGAAGATAAAATGAAAATTGCTGCACTGAAATTGTAGCTAAAGAGGGATAGAAAGGATAAAAGAACACCAGATTTGCTGAACTGATGCTTTATTTATGTCTTTTCAGAGGAAAATGAGCATGGAGCACAAACAGAGACAGGAATCACATTTCTTGACATAGCCAAGAACTAGGTATTAGACACAGTGTAGATAATAATAGAATGAATGTCAGATATAAGACAAATGATTTTACAATTTTCAGATATTTAGTTTTCTTTTTATATATACATATTGTGCTTGTCACTGTCCTTCAAAACATTCAATTTAATATTTTCAGTTGAAATAATGGTCAAATTAAAAAATTTATAAGCAAAGAATTAACACAGGTTATATAGATGAGATCCTTATGAAATTTTGAAAAAAAATATGAATAGTAAAATTCCAGGTTTGTTATTTGATAAAATTCACACATAAATTTTTTTTTTTGCCAGGATAGGAGTAAAATGCATATGTATAAAGATAGTTTAACACAATGCAGTGCAATCTTGGGGCCTTTGAACAAATGATTTGTTGAATATGAACTCATTTTGTGTGCAAATCTACTCTTAACTTATTCTTCTGAAAGATAGCAAGCCCATGGTTTTGCTATAAACTTTGAGAATAAACATGTAAAATTGTAAAAGTATCTTCCTACTTATCAGATACATTAAGAAAACAGAGATTAGTCACCTTAAAAGGGGTATATAAAATACAGAAAATAATTGCTATATAATTTTTAAGTGTCTTTTCTCAACATCTTTTCCCGGTTTTTGGTTGATTGGTTGGTTGGCTGGTTGGTTGGTTGGTTGGATGGTTGGTTGGCTGTGGGATTTTAAATTTTTTTCTCTGCTAAAATGAAGCACGAAAAATTTACTTTTGGTTGGGGAATAGTGTCTTAAAATTCAATTTGGGCTTGCCAAAGGAAAACTACTGAAAGTACAAAGCAAAATATGGTTTGATGGTTTCAACTGCCTCATTTTCAGAGAAAAAATTAGAAAAAGGTATGTTATTTAGATCCAAACTGGACCATCCTGCACAGTAAAATCAGACATATGTCTTCTATTATATTTACTGATAAAACAAACTTTGATTTTTTTCTGTTGCAGTATAGCATCACTAATTGTATAGATATTGAACTGTATAGATAATGAAAAAATATCAAACATATATAGGTTGAAAAAATATTCCCCAGAGCTGAACTTCATACTTTATGTGTAAGTTTCTTACATGTGTCTTTAGTAATGTAAAGCACAGATCCAAGTGCTTTGCTAAAAGAGATTTGAGACACTTTTTTTCTGTCGTTATCTAGAATAATGCACCTGTTGTAGCAACTTCAGTACTAAAGGGATATCCCCTAGATGAGAGGAGGAAGGTGGGGAATGTTCAGAGCAGTGGGATTTGTTGTCTGAGTCACCACTACATGTGATAGAGCCCTGCTTTCCTGGGCTTGGCTGAACACCTTCCTGCCCATGGGAAAGTGGCGTATGAATTCCTTGTTTTGCTTTGCATGCACACACGGCTTCCACTTCACTTATTGCCCTGTCTTTATCTTGACCTATGAGTTTTGTCACATTTGCTTTTCTGATTCTCTCCCCAGTACCACTACAGTGAGGAGAGAGCAGATGTGTGGGGCTGAGCTACCAGCTGGGGTTAACACACAACACTGCAGAAAAAATATTTTTATAGCATCCATTCACATAGGGGTTAGAGATTCCTAAAACAGAGATGCTGAACTGTAAGTTTTGAGGGTTTTATTTGATGAATTTGTCCAATAATGTGCATGTTTCAGAGCCAAAGTTTGTTGATATTGATGCCTGGCTAAAGTCTGTATCTGGTCCCTGTCATGACTTCCTGAACTCTGAGAGGAGCAGAGCATCAGAATCATGGCTTTACCCCTGTGTTGGGATTTGTGTCTTTCTGGGGATCATCTTGGGGATGCTGTATGTTCCCCTGTATGGCAGTGCAAAGTGAGGGGTCACTGTAAGTGCATATATGTGTAGATGCAAATGGATTAGTTGGAAAGCTAGTAGAGCTTTTTGTACAGCAGCAGGAATTTGAAGGGCAAGAGACAATGTAAAACAGATGCACTTACACTTTTCTGTGATTAAAGAGCCTAGAGTGTGGACAGGAGTTGCAGAGGAAGTTGCAGAGGAGTTGCAGTTGAAAACATTAGTATGACTTGTTCCTGTAGAATAGCTGAAACAAATGTTAAAAAATTTTATTAAAAAGTATAACTTCTTTCATGTTGAAAGACTTTATGGTATTTATGAAAATACAATACATAATGAAACATTACTATGAAACATTAGTATGACTAATTACAGAAGAAAAATGATTACATGAATTGTAAGCATATAAGTTTCAAAGAAAAAGATATAAAAGCTTTTGATAATGATGAAGACCCCTGAAGATCAGGCACTGCAGAGTCTGGATAGTTGTCCAAGTTATCTAAATTCTTAAAGTGTAAGACCTTGATGAATAGAGGGTGAAAAACCTTTCCACGACTTCTCATTTCCCGTTTGCATAAGCAACGTAATAAACTAGAAATAATTGTGGGGTTTTATTCTGTTTTGTTTTCTTGAAAACTGTTAGAGTACAAGTTATGAATAAGAGGTTTAAAATAGTAGATATATTTGCACTTGAATGCTAACATAGAGCTATAAAGTGAACTTAGAGTACCCTGGATAGCATTAAAGCTCATCAGCAGTCACCAGCTTATAATATTCAGGTTATGGCTGAACAAGGTGTAAAGGTATTTCCTATGCAAAACACTTGAATTTTATGATGACAGCTATGCTGTATTGTAGGTAGAAAATGAAACTCAAAGAGCTGTGTCATTTTAGGTGTGACTCCATGGTGAAAACTTTTAGTAAATATTGACTGCCCAAATTACATGCTTTATTTAACTGAGAAAGAGACTCTCAGACATTTAAACATATATCTCCTAGTCTTTTATTCAAGTTGATTTTAGTGCAAAGAAGGAAGATATACTTAGGAATAAAGATCAAATTTTGTTATTAATTAAGCACCTGGATTTAGTGCAGGGTTATGGGGTTCTAGTGACTCTTCTTTTGGCTTACTGTGGGACTTTGAGAAAACACCTAATTTATTCATTTTCCATTCTGCTGCCAGCTTTTCGCCTGAGCTAGATTTAACTGGGATCATGAGGATTTTCACCCTTTTTCCAAAAATCCATTAATTCTTTTGGCATCTCTTCAATGTCCAGTGTTCAGTATTTCATATTATCCCTGGCTCCTAAAACCTGTGAGGAGCCAGGAAAACCCTGCATCTTTGTGTAGAGAACAGTTTACCAAGTGTGGAAATTTAGAAATTGTATTGAAAATAATTTGCTAGAATTTAATCTCAAATCTCTTCTCACAGTTTTCCAGGAGAAGAATTCCATTTAAATAAGTAGTCTAGATTGTTTAGAAAGGGCATTAGGTATGCTATATGACGTTTTAAATTAAAATTTATTTTAATTAGAAGTGTTACATCTTCTTACAAATTATATTTTCCAGTAATATGGCTGTAATATAACATGGCTTATACATTGCTGGATGATTCATTTTTTATTACTGTCTTTAAAGAAAAATGTAAAACAAGCCTAATGGAAAAAACCCCTGATTATTTGTATTTAGGAGCTTTAAATTCAATGTAGAGTCTATGAATAATTTCAAGCCACATAGTGAATACATTAAAGTATTTTCATTCTAAACTTCACTGACAGAAAAGGTGCTAATTTCATTTGATACAAGAGATGAACTATCCTTGCATGATAATACACTACAATAACTTTCATGACATACCATATAAACTGGAATATATTTTTATCTAAAATTATTAAACCCATTTATTTATTTTATATCAGGCCTTGATTTAATTACTAATATTCTTTCATTTTTATAATTGTATTTATTCTGATTTAAAAAAAAAAGCTGAAGAGTGTTTAGCTTTGTTTCTGTTTTCTTTCCAGGAAAAACAAGCTTGCAGAAGAAAAAGGAGTGCCAAAACTGAAGACAGACAAAGTTAATGTTCCATCTCCAGAATCTCTGTCTTTTTTTTAATAGCCAAATGTTATGCTATATCTGCAGAGAATAAATCACACAGCTGCTCATTTCTGGACAGTAATCTTTCCTGACAGTTCAACAGGAATACTTTCAGAGAAAGATAGAAAAGTTACTTTTAACTTTCAAAATCAGTTGTATGTGACACTCCCAAACATGTATTCTCATCATGCAGAAACAAGGACATGCTACACTTCTAGTGCTGTTCAAAGAATTTTTCACTATTTTTATAACAGGTGATAACATTAATATACTATCACTATATAACTATAGTGATGATTGCACATCACATACAATAATATTGCAAATTGGATAAAAATTGCAAGCAAAATGGATAAAATGTGCCAAAGCAAGTGGCCTGGATTTTGGCAATGAGGAAAATCTCCTTCTTGGCTTAAATGTCTCTCTGTTGCAAGCCAAGTAAAATGCATAATTTTTTTCTATTCAGTGCAAATTCAATATTCATCCTATGAATTTTAGGAATGTTCACTGTCCACTGTCATTTCAAATCCATTAGTATTATATCTTCAATAGAGTAATTAAGGTAAAATTAAGGAAGAAGTGTGTGCCAGGAGATACCTCTGTGGACATCTTATGGGGTGCATGACGTTTCTTTCCATCACTTTAAAAAAAAAAAATAATCAGCTGCTATTGAAAAAGCAATGCAGACATCAAAATTAAATTTATTGTTGCTGTGAAAATTTAAAAGGCTTTCTTTTTCTGAAGACAGGATTAAAAACTCTCTGTAATGACAAAATCTTAGCTGTTATTTTATTTTAATTGGTTTTTGGGCTATGTTGAAAGATGAAAAATTGCTTCAATTTGAATTCTGTTAATAAGAAGAAATTTTTCAAGTCTCACCCTGCACAGAAAACAACTGAAGACAAACTAAGTAGTTATAGCATCTTTCTTATCACTTCCATGAGGATTGCAGTTGGTGCCTGCAGTGAATGTGAGACTAATGGGAGATCTTCTACTAGATAGACTGTGTAGCATTTCAATATCTGATACCTGTTCTGTGTGAGGGGTAGAGTTTTGGGGCCTGTGGCAGTCTTACCTCTGGCCCCTTTTCTGAGCCATGTGTACCTCTTTGCCCCTGGCACTTGCTTTCTAAGGTCTCTGAGCTCTCCTACAGTGAAATGCTGTTAAGGGCTGTCTTGTGCTCTACAATCTTGAAAAATGAGTGAGATTAGAAAAGAAGTGAAATATAGAGGAGAAAAATAAACAAAAGTGGAAAATGAGTTGGAGAATATGGACAGCAGTGACATATGGCTACCTAGCCTTCATGAGAGGCACTGTATCTGTGTTTGGCTAGGGCAAAATGATCAAAGAAACAGTGTTTCTCTGGGAAGTTTTTATATATTACTGTGATTCTCTTGCTGTATGAAACTGTGGATTCTCTTAAAAAGATTTCAGTGAAATGTTAATAATGATGTCTATATAATGTATGAAGCAGTTAATATGTACCAAAAAGGACTGCACAGAGAAGCTTGCAGTTAAAGACCAAACATGAATATAGATACAAGAGACTGATACTACACAAGATAGTAAAACCTTTGTTGTTTTTTCACATTTGGCACTTTCTGCATTTTTCAAACAGAGATGTTCAGAAAATAATTTTTTTTTTCTTTCCAAAAAGTTTGTTGACAAGACTATTAATATCTTAACAACCTCAAGTAACATTTCTTTTAAATTGAAATGTGATATGGTATAATAAGGACAGTCTTAACACAGACGGTATTCCACGGCTACAGCCAGAGCAGGCTGTGCAATTAAAATTGTATTGCTCTTCCTTCAGTATTTCTTGCACCCTGATTAGCAATTCAGCTAGTACTGTGTGACAGGTGAGTTTGTTATGGCTTATGATACAGTGAAGTTGGTGACAAAAAGAAACCAGATGTAAGTATATGCTGCTTAATTTCAGCATGTCACTTAGCATTTTTCAACTATCTATAGAATCTAAGCAGAATTAGGGATCAGTTTAGGCAGAAATGACATCCTTGATACCTGAGCTTCTCTTGCTGCACATTATTAGATGTTTCGTATATCAGCGTAATTATTTTCACATGAAAGGGAAAACCTTCACTGCATCATACAGGCATGCTGTAAAAAACACATAAGTGATAGAAAGGAAGAGCAGTTTAATAATGAAAGAAGTATTTCCTTGGATAAGCAGTATATACAAGCACTAATATGCTGTAAGACTACCAAATATTGATTTATATTGCTCCTGTTTGAAGAGGTGCTATGTCAGATTTTACTATCCTCAGAAAAGCAAGGAATATGTGATAGATACCATAAGCAAGAGAATATTTCCTTGTTTTTACAAACCGAAAAGTCTAGGGGTTAGGGGTGTATACTTCTTTGTAAACCATGAAGGCAGGTGGAATAGTAAAGTGTATGATACCACACTTAAACAGCAGAAAGAAAGAATTTCTGGTGTCAAAGGTAAAATTCAAGCCATAGCAGACAATGCCCAGCTGGTCACAGAAACTAAAGTGCAGTGACATGTCTCACCCACCCAGTGAGTGCAGCTGATCCTGCCATTGCCTCTGCCACCCTCTCCTCTGTCCAATCCATAACTGGGGGAGACATTGAAGAGCTGTGAAAAGAGAGAGAGTGTCCTTTGGCACCTGGAGGTTGACCATCCCTTCTCTATATTCTGCTTACTTTCCAGTATTTCTCACACCTATAACCACAAAAAAAAAAAAAAAAATCATTAAAGAGGAGTGACAGTCCTCTTTACATCACCCCACAAGGCTATTTCAGAACAATTCTAGGTGACAGGAATAATGTGCTGGGGGAAGAATTTCTGCAGCTGGAGATACCAATAGAGGCTCTTGCACTACTACCCTAAAACCTTGCAAAATATGCTGGATCTGGTTTTTTCAGAACTTTGAACATCTCTGAGCATACTCTGCTCTATTGCCTTCCTGCTAATGGGAGCAGCAATTAAAGGGAAACTGTGTGGAAAACTGACAAGTATAAGTCACTAGTGCTAAGTGTGGAATGTAGAAAGGTTCTTTGGCAAAGTGTAAAACAGCAGTCAGGAAGTGATGGAAAATGGGTGGAGGCAATGGAATATTGTGCATGAAGTAGTTTTGAAGATAGGACATCTGAAAACATCACAGCAGGTAAGAGGAAAATAGGGAGGAGATAACACCTAAAAACCACAAATCATGCAGATTACAAGCTAGAAATGACAAGAGATTTCAGTAATGGTCATCAGAAAGAGAAATTTTAATAAGAAATAAAATAATAAAATATCCAGTCATAACTAATTTTATCTGGAGTTTCTGCATTTCCTTCATCCATCTTATCACATTTGTCTGTCCTGCTTTTAAAACAGCTTGTTTAAGAAAACAGTATACATATCCTCAGCCTTCATTAACAAAACTACTGATTACCAGTAAGTAAAAGAGTTATCAGGTAATAGCTCCATTCTTTGAACTGGGCAGATTTCTAGGAAATACTTGTCTTTTATAGAAAACTGAAAATTCAGTGGAACAAATGCAAAGATGTCTGTGCCTTGAAGACAAGACAACTTTATGCTGTCTCATGGTAGTGTGCTGCAGAACAGAAATCATGATTAGCCAATTTTGGAACAATAACATGACAGTTTAGCTTGTAAAAGACAATTGTTTTTAACTTCAAAGATGAAGAAAATTACTGAGTATAAATAAATTTTAAAAACCTTTAAAGAGAAGTAACATATAAATATGCTACAAACCTGTACACCTCACAAATCAAATCCAGTTTAGCCTGCATTCCACTGAGGTACAGGAGACCACAGATGAATGTTCCAGAAGAAGAATAGACTTGGCCACCAATGAATGGAGGTTGACATGTCATTCCATAGCAAAGGGCTATCTGACAGGTGGTAATAAATTATTGTCTGAACAGGGAATCTCTGTATGTTGCTAGAGTGCACATAGGAGCTTTAGGAGAACAGGAGAACATCAGGAAGAAATAAGTGATATGCCTTTTTTGATTAAATCACTGTAACTATTTAATCCAGTTCTGAAGTCTAAAGTTGGAAAGATTTTGAAAAACATTAGAAAGGATTCAAAACAGGTAGAAAAAGGAATATGGAAAAAAGTGAGAGAGGAGGAAGAGTAAGATGCTCAGTTCAAAAAGCCAATATGTGAACAAAATATTTCCATAGAGAAACACAGAAAAGTCAGGTATCAAAATGTTTTGTGAGGAATCTAAAAATTACTGTTGGAGGAATAAGATAGGAATAGACCTCAGGTGCTGGCAAGATTATCCCTAAGTGATATCCCCCATGGCCCCTGACAGGGAAGGACTATTGTGCCAGAAGGACAGTTGTGGTGAGACAGGATGGTACTCCTCGTATCTACATACTCCTTAATAAGTAGGAGTGTGTAGAAAAATTATTCTTTTTTAATAAGAAAAAGTGCCTTCCAACAAGGGATAGCACTAGAGCGATAAAATACGGCAGTACTAAAAAAATAGGGCATAGCTTCTAATATTGATGATAATAAACACAACTTGGCCTACATGGGAGATCACAGAGATTCATTTTGTAGCAATTACAAGAATCATTAAATCATTAAAGAATCATGAAAGTGTAACCCAGTAATCAGGTTGCAGGTGGTCAAAAAAATAAGATAATTTCTCAAGATCACTATGATCAAAGTTCATGTGTGTTCTTTTAGGCTGTGGTGAATGAAAGAAAGCTGATCTTTCATATTTCTGCTTTGCTATGTTAATGAGTAGAAGTATAGTAATTTTTTCTTTGATTAGATGTGGATAACTTTGGGAGAGCACATAAGGAACTAATATTAGAACTAATATTATGGAATTGGATAATAAACCACGCTTCTGTTAGGAAAAATGTGCTTTCTCCCACCTTGTTTAATCCTTATTATTGAAGAAAGGAACCTTGTGGGGATTAAACAAAAACTTTTGTCTTTAAAATTATTTTCATTCACCTCTGTAATGGTCTTTGTCTTCTTGTTGTATCTTTACCAACGAGATGTCATCACTGGTAGATGCTCTGGCAGCTAAGTGTTGCAGTAAATTCAAGAAAGTAGTGCTTTGTCTTTTGTTATGACAGTACATTTCAACTTTTTAATGTACTTTCATAAAGTTGTGGGTTGAGTTCATATCTATCAATCACATCATTCAGCTAAATAATGCCAGTCCTGGACAAACAAGGACCATCCCCTTTTTTGACTGGGGTAGTTTTCACAGCTTGATACCATGAACAGTTGAATAGAGTAGTTATCTTCAGTTAGGTAAAGCCTTAAAAAATTGATGGTGAAGGAACTTCAGAGATCTACAGATGTAGAAGTGAGAACCATTAATCTACACAATGTGTAAATGCCATGCCAGCAAGGTATATGAAAGTTAATCTTGTTGACATAAATCTTTAATATTTGAATCAGACCGCCAGAATTCCTTTGCTATTTGATTACAAGTAAGGAGAATTTGTTATGTGGAGTACATAATGGGCAATAATGTCAAAGAGCAATGCCTAACAGGTTGAATAAATTACTGAGCTATTAAATATATGGTCTATTAAGACACTAAATGAGTTTGTAGAATTTGCTAAAGTCAACTAAAAGAATCAATGCACATAGAAACAAGCTAATTAGTGGAACTGAAGAAGGTGCCAGTAAAACCAGTGGGTATGTAATATATTATGGATGCAAAGCACTATTGTGTAACAGTGTCTTGTACTATTTTAAGAGGGCTCATTCTATATGAACCATGTTATAACACATTGACATTAACAGATAGACAAAAAGAAATGTAGTCAAAGGGGGTCAGTTCTAAAAACTAAAAAAGTGTAGTCAAAAGTAATGTCAGTTCTAATTATACAAATTGGTGCATATACAGCATGTACAAAGCATGCTGATATGCCACTTTAGTGGTGACACTATGTGAAAAACCTGAAATTGTACATGCACAGACAGCATTCCCTTCACCTTCACATCTGGAGTGCTGTGTCCAGTTCTGTGCTCTATGGTACAAGGAACATACAGAATTAATGAAGTGTGTCCAGCACAGAGCCACAAAGGGGATGAAAGGACTGGAGCATCTGCTCTGGGAGTAAAGCCTGAGAGCTGAGACTTGTTGTTGAAGAGGAGTCAGGGGTCCATTGATACTCATCAATGTGTGCAAGCCCCTGAGAGGAGGGGATGAAGCAGAAACCAGCCCCTTCTCGGTGTGCCCACCGGCACGTCAACGCGCAATGGGCACAAATGGAAACACCTCTGCAGATATTCAAAACCTGACTGGATATGGTCAAATGGTGACCATTTGGTTCAAACCAGCTTGTTTATGTGAACAATATAAGTTCTTATTCCCCCTTGAAAAGAATTCCTATTTGAATGGCAATTATAGATTGAGATCAATCAATCAATCCTGATCTAAATCTGGCAATCCAGATTTAGATCAGGACTTCATATAGTTTTGCATGTGTGCCTAACATCCTTCTTGCACCTTTTTTCTTCCTTATTATTGTGGATGTCCAATAGGCATTCAGTTGAATCAATATGCGAGGTTTTAATAATTTTAGTCATATATTGTTTCTTAGTATTGTTTTATGCTTTATACTATTCAATGTCTGTTGCTAATTTTCTTCACCATTCAATGGGACAAAATAATTTCTTTGAAGTATAATTAAGTTTTTCCACAGTAAACATTTCAGTCTAGTTAATTAATGAAGAGCTGGTCTCCATATACTCCTTAACATGACTGAAAATCAAAAGCTGGCATTGCCCAACAGGCTTATTAATTTATATTTCAGTTTGTAAATGAGTGATAATTATCAATTATGTATCAAGTAAATGTAGACTTTGGCTGTCCACCATCACAAAAAATCAGCCTCAGTATTATCAATCTCTGTATTGTACTACACTGTTCTCTATATTGTTAAACAAGGACCACAGAGCTATTTATATGGACTGCTGCATCTTTGAATGTTTTTTTCTTCGGAAATAAAAAAAAAAAAAAACCCACATTATTTTTAATCCATTATACCCCAAACTAGTTTTGAAGCCACTGTTAAAGGCACTCTATTTGTAATGGAGACTGAAAAAAGAAATAAGCTGTGAGTTACTTGGTCTTGCTGTGGTTTTACCTTGTTTGTGACTCGCTGTCCTGTGTGAAGGGACAGAGCCATTGCTCTGAGAGAGCAGGAGCACACTGAGTGTTAAAGATCTAAAAGTGGGAGTGGGGCAGCAGAAGGCATCCCACCAAAACCAATGATGCCTTCAGGCATCCTGGCTGCCCTATGTGGAGTTGTGGGCTGCATGACCAGTAGCATAGCAGAGAATTAGAAAGGTGGCCCTGCAGAAGGATTGTCCTGAGCAAAGCTAGCCAAAAATCTTTCAGGAAAATGCAAATTTTGTATTAGAAATGTCAGATGACTGTGCACCTCAGGGCTCTAACATGCTTCAGCTGAGACACAGGTGGGCTTCTGATAGAAGCAAGTGCCTGAAGACAAGGCACCCCAGACCCACCTTGGCCCTGCAATGGAAACAGGGCATCTGGTCATGGCACACCAGGATTTGTGGCTCCAGGATATGTTTGCTGTATTTTATGTAGTTGCTTCACGGAAATCTTCAGATTCAACTGTTGCTTGAATTGTCTCTAAGGAGCATGAATATTCATAAAAATAATGCATAAATGTGTCTTTGTGTGTATGAAATGAATATATAATACAAACAATATTCATTTATTGGTGAAATGCTATACTAAAAAGTTCATTTACAGCTGTCTTATGAGTTAATCATTACGGTCCTTCAAAGGACAACTGTAATGATATTCTTAAATGTATCTATATAGCTGAAGTTAAGCAAAGGGTTTTCAAATGCTTTCAATTTTAAAGTTTACAGGAATGCACTGTTTTTTAAGAATACTTGTTTGGAGTTTTTTTGCATGATTATTAAGTGCTCTTGTGAAATGAAGCCACTACCTTTCATGCAATTCTATCAAAAGCAGCTGTGATTATCAGTCTTCTTTCAACAGTAGTAGAATTAATTCAGACTAAACAATTGATTAAAGCAAAATTAGATTTTTTTTCATAAATTGTTAGGGAATCAGAATTGCTTTTTGTCAATATGTTTTGTTGAACATGTAATTACTTTTTTGAACAAAGAACAGAGTAGATGATTTTAGGTTTAACTATTTTTTTGATCATTTACTGTTTATTCTTAGTAATATTTTTTAAAAATGCACTGGACATATTCTGGATCTTAGCTAATAAATATTTCTTTCATTAAAAAAAGAAAAGAAAAACCTGCGTGATGAATCCATGATGAATGATTTCTTTTGAACTTAAATAAGACTTACCTGTTGTCTTAATTTATTCCTAGGGTTGTGCTAGTGGTCTGGTCACCTGTTATGTACTATTTTGGAAATAAATCAGATTATTAATTCTTAGATAATTATTAATATTTTTGTCCAGTCCTAATTCCAGTTTGGAAATTATGTCTGGTTTTGTGGCTAGATGTATTATTTCTTGATCTTTGAAAAATTTCTGAACCTTGAATATTCTGAATGAACACTTCCAGGCAGCAACATGCAACAATCATTTAAGTGACTTTGATACTTATCATCATTTTAGTTTAATAAATGTATGAGACAGGCATGCACAAGTCCTTATGGGACATTCCTAATGGTTTTAATAGGAAGATAATGCTAAGTTAAAGCTGACATCAGTCACAAGCCTGAAAAATGGCAAATGAGAGATTTAAATTCTGTATGGATTTTTAAAATCAAAATTATTTACTCTCTTGTTCAGAAATGGAATGTTTTTACTTTCTTAGATCATCAATACTCATTTTTGATTTATCTTTAGGAAATTCTCTGGGCTAGGAAGGATAGTGCATCTGAAATTCAAATGCTTTTTAGTACAAATAACTGTCATCAACATGACACTCTGGGAATGTGACATTTAGTGATTTTCATAACAGAATAGTTGTCCATTTGTAGAGCAGAAACCATCCCACGTGACTGAATGCACACTGTATCTGGCTAACAGCAAACACCCAAAGCCCACAAGCCATCTCTGAAAAACACTCATCCAATATTTTAGTGAATGCCCATGAATAATGGATACAATCAAAGACAATCAAGCCTGGTTTAAGTGGACTGCATATGATTTTCTAACCAAAGGAAAGGAAGCAAGTTGATAAAAAATAATCACCTCTGAAGAACTCAACGATTTTTTATCCCTTCTCTCAGAAACTAGAGATGGAAAATTGTCAAGCATGTCTTCTAGTCTCTTGGCTGTCTTTTTTTTACAAGAAGCTCTTGTCTGCTTAAGCAAAGTGAGTTTGTTTGAGGGCATGAAAACAACCAACCAAGTAGAGAAAATGGTAAAAACGTGGGTTAACAGTTAATTAGGTGAAGCTCAGTCATTTTATTTCTGCTACAGCTCTCCTTGAATACCTTAATTCTAAATTTTATATTAAGAACTTCCATGTTCCTACTTAATTTTTAGCTGACTGCCCTAAGGGTTTCAATACTTTGTATTTTAGACTCTTACTAGCATCCCACTATTTATAGTCATAGCTTATCATGTAAACATGGCATTAATTTCATTATAAACAGGAATAAATTTGAAGGTAGTCTCCATCTGCAGATTTTCCAAATTTCTGTGAAATTTTCATAGGAAAATGGGAAATCTAAATATAAATTAATTATCTGGCTTCTTAAACATGTGAATTTTGAAATTTCTTGGAATTTTTACTATAGAAATTTCAGAATTCTATAGTAAAAATTTCAAGAAATTTTAGCTTTCCTATAAGACAGATGTTTTATTTGTTTATATTTCATAATAACAGAGACCATATGTGGAAAACCTGCCTACTCTTCAAATATAGAGGTGTAAACAAGTGCTTACATGGGTTTCTATTAGAGAACACTAGGACAATCTAAGAGCATTATAAGTTGGTGGATTGTTTGTGTTTGGGTTTTTGTTTAGATAAAGATGCTTAGGTTACTATAAACAAGAAAAACTCCAGACTCCAGAACTATAATTGATTTTTCACTATTCATGTTAGCTAAAGCAAAAATGCATTGACCGGTGTTTGTTATTGCACCTTTCCTAGAAACCTGAACGTTTTATCTCTGAAAATCTTTCTTATGAACTCACTATGATTGAAAAAGAAAAAGAAATCAACATCTCTCAATAAAAGCAAAAGAGAAATGTAAGCATTGTAATATGTTTATGATCACAATTGAGTCTTACAAGTCTGTTCTTGGCAGTCCTTGCGGATGAGGAAGGTAAGTTCTTTAAATTTAATAAGAAATATTATTGCACAGATTTGGATGTAATTACTTGGATGATAAAAAATGTTGGTATTTATTGAATTGCAACCTTTTTAAAGTTAATAAATAATAAGATAGTCATACTGAAATAATGTTTTACTAGTTGACTGTAATTGAACTGATCACACTAATTAATCTGCCCCTTTTTCTCTAAAATACTGTTGATTTAAATTTTTACAAATATTAAGATTCCTGCTATTTACAAGATAGCATGAAGAAACTTGCATGCTTGCTTGGCAAAGAAAATTATAAATTAATAACTTGTCTAACAAAAACTATTTGGGGTGCATAAACAATACAATATCCTGTATCCTTGCTTCCTCCTGAATCATCTTGCATATTCAGAGACTTAATTGCCTACTGGTATTATAAAGGAACATCTTGGCCATGCAACTCATTTTCATTGAGACTGAGTTGCTTAATATATTCTATAGGAGTGACTCCCATATGCTGAAGTCCTTAATGATAGAAGCAACCATAAAAGCTGTGTTGGATTTTGAAAGATTAATTCTCCAGCTTTGTGATGATAAAGTGTTGAAAACACAGTATTCAGGTAATAATATTACACATGTAATATATCATGTATCATAAGTTTGAAAAACTGTATGCAACTTCCACATGAAGAACTAAGTGTGTGCAATTTGAAGGGGGTGTGGAGCTCATTTGGGAATATCACTTGAGAGGAAGTGGAGACATTATTCAGAACAAATAAATACAATCTTTCTATATTCAGGTCCTAGAGATGTAAATGTTTATTGCAATGTGTTATTCTGAATTCTCTGTGGGTATGTTTACTAGTTTTTCAGACATGATTTGCACACTCTCCCTATTTTTTACTTTTCCCCTCACAGGATAAGCTTTTTTCTTTAAAATGCAATGTGAAACAATTTATACTCTGGTCTCAGAGACAGTTCACTGTTATAGCAGTATTTTCCTTTCACCATGAGTTGAATGTGCAGAATTCTCCCAATGTAATCTGATGAGCCCCTGTGCTTTTGGGTCCCATGGAGCTTTCCTCTGCCATTTGCTGATTAAAGCTATTCTGGCTGAATGAGAAAAAAACCCCAACTAATTATAATGAGATAATAATTTTATCTTTTAGTTTTCACAGAAACTGCCTGGAATACTTTCCTGGTTGTTAATGATTCTTAGTAGAGCAGATGGAATTCTCCAGTCTGAGCAGAAGCTACAAAAGAATCTCTGAGGTTTATGATGTGTCATTTGGTTCACATCCGGCAGAGTAAGCCAGAATAAATCTAAAAAAGGAGAATGTTGAGGGGCTTTGATTCTGTTGCTGAGCTATTCCCTATATAACATGTGTTGTGTTGCTAATTTGCTTACTTGGAAACACCAGCAAGGAATTATATTGGGAGTTTTAAATTTTAAGCACTGCAATATGAAAGAGGTGTCATGATGAGACAGAAAACTTAAAAAAAAAAAAAAAAAAGTAGAAAATCTCCATCTAAAATGTAGCTTTAATGCACTCTAAGGGCCAATACCCAAAATCACTCCAAAGGCCAGTTGCCTTCGTAAATAGCTGAAATTGCTTTATATTAAAGAAAATAAAATAGTAAAACTCATTTTGGCAAATTCTGACACTTCCAAAAATTATGACCTCTAAATCTTTGTGGGTCATAATCCATCACTGAATATAGACCGAGATTCTTAGTCTCTTTCTGCCTTGTTAGATACCTAAATGTTTAGATGTCATCCATAATATAACCTCTATGAAGTTGTTCTGGTTTTAAAGAGCCATGAAGCTAATTTCCCTAGGCAGCTGCTTTTCCCTGTCCAGTCCCACAACCTACACAAAGTTTCTGTGGGGCATAAAAGGAATCTTCTTGAAGAACTGTCCCTCAGATCATGAAGAGACATCTCAAAATTGGGATTTCTGCTGCATTTGGACAGACCCTATAGGCAAGCTTGCCTATTGGTGCATCTTATCCAACACTTCTCTTTCATCCATCTTCAAACATATCAGCAGGTACAGGTGTAATGAACCAAACAGAGAGCCCAAGACTCTTTGTACTTTTTTCGGTGTTTGACCATCCTTAAAGTAAAAAAGCCTTTTCTTCTGCTCAGACAGAACATATATTTTCACAAATGTGTCTTCATTTGTTCCTGTTGCTTCTTGTCCTGCCAGTAGGTACCAATGAGAAGAGTGATTTCCTTTTCTTTTCTGATTTCATTCCCTCCCATCAGGTAGTTATACAAATTATTAAGATCCCCCTGACCCTTTTTGTTATGAAGCTGGGCATTCCCAGCTCTCTCAGCCTTTCCTCATGTGAGAGATGCTCCAGTCCCTTCATTTGTGGCCTTGTGCTGGGCTTGCCCTGCTGAGTGCATGTACCTACTGTGCCAGAACACACCAGATACAACCACGTTAGGGCTGAGGGGACTGGTCCCCTCCCCTGACCTGCTGGCAATGCTCTGCCTAATGCAGCCCAGAAGGCTGCTGGCCTTTTTGCCACTTGTGGCCAGTTGTTCACCAGGATCCCAAGGTCTTCCATTCATCTGCTTTCCTGGTGGTCAGGCCCCAGCATGCATAGCCACATAGGCTTATCTCTCTCCCCAGGTGCAGGACTTCTCATTTACCCTTGTTGAATGTCATGAGAGCTGTCTTTTCCCAGTTCTCCAGACTATCCATGTCACTCAGAAAAGTAGCAAAATCATCTGGTGCTCCTCCTACTTTTGTGTCATCAAACTTGCTGAGGGTGTGTTGTGTTCCCTAGCACAGGTCATTAATGAAGACACTGAACTATGCTGGATCCAGTACTGACCCCTTGGTACACTGTTTGTGGCTTGCCCCCAGCTGCACTTTGTACCAGTGATCACAACCTTCTGGACCCCTTTTCAATGTACTTCACTTCAGTAGGTTTTCAGTGTACTTCACTGTCCCCTTATGTAACCCATACTTTATCTATGATGATTGCTAAGGCAGACTGTGGCAATGACTGGAGGCAGTGTCAAAACCTCCACCAAACTCAAGGTAAACAACAACCCCTGCTCTCCCCTCATCCACTAATCTATTCACTTCATAACAGAAGGCTTTCCATTTGGTCAAGCATGATTTTGCCTTCATAAATTCAAGCCTTTTCCAAGCTCTACAAATCAATGATGTAGATTTGTGAGGACTTTTAAAGTATGCCTTTTCACGAGGAAATTACTTCAGTATCTCTGATACTGAACCTTTGTAATGGTTTCCATCAGGGGTGGAGACTATAGACTTCCACAATAACATCTTCTCTTGTCCCTTATCAGAGGTAGGACCCTGCAACACATAAACATTTAGTCTGGCTTTTTGTGTGTTCTTATAAATTTAAAAAACTACCAAGTGTTTTCCTTATAGTATTTTTTCATCCAATTTTGTTTAGTTAGAAATTATGGAGAATAAAAAAAGCTTTTTTATTAGGAACAAATCTTTATATATTTCACTGAACCTGAATCACTGCATTTTATTCTTGAATAAGGTACTTTTTCAACCAGTCACTCATTAAAACTTTCTAATAATGAATTAAAATATATTCAAGGCCAAAAACCTGCTTTGTTTTCAAATGTGAGGCTGGTAACAGCTGATATCCTTAGCCAGAGTAATCAAGGCTTATAATAGAAATGTTAATGAGCCCTGAACTATAGCAGAGCAAATTGAAGAGTTAAGTGTTATTGGAGGCAAAGTTAAAATACCATACCTGAGTAAGCTTTATGCTTCTTGAATACCTCTCTGATAAAGAATCTTAAGTCATAAACATGTTCAGAACAAAGGATTTTGAAAATATTTGCTGTATGCAAAAAGTTTCTCTTTAAAATTTATTTTGTGTGAGAGCGTTCTGAAGTAGTATCATGAACCTTAGAGGTCTCTGTAAATCTGGCTCCAAGGTGAGAGATATAAAACTTCAGTTATATATCTGATATTTGGTCTTCCAATAGTGACCTGGCCATGAAGATGTGAATCCTGTTATTTTAAAATCTGAGAAGGAAGACAGAGCTTGGAAAATCTAAGCATACCTGTTCCTGCTGTACAAGCTTTGACCTGCAAGACCTATCAGTGGGAATCTGTGTTGCTTTCTGTAGAAAGGAAAAGATGAAAAATTTTAAATAATGCTGTTGTGAAAAGATGACTGTGGAAAAGAAAGTGAGGAGACCAAGGAGTGATATTTACATCCTATGTTATAGTGGTACAGGAATTTTGGGGTAAAATACAGTTGCTGCACCCTGTCTGGAATGCAGGTGGCATGCTCAAAACCTATTCCACAGTGACTCCCCATACACACACATCTGCCAAGGGGATGGAACAGAGGGTGGAGCAGAGTGGAGACACCATGGCCAGGCTCTGTTGAAATCCTTGAAGGGAAAGGAACCTGCTGGTACTTTGAGCTGATAAACCACACAACACCTGTCAGCCAGGGCAGGTAGGGGAGGAGATGTCCAGCTGCTGAGCCAACAACTGTGGTGAAATCTTTCCTCAGATGAACTTGGTTCACTGTACCCTAATTGTAATATTAACACACTCCTCCATCCCAAAGTTACTCATCTCCGTGGAACAACCACCCCTCACTGGGCATGCACTCGAAATTCTTTTTGACTGTATCTTTAAAGGCAAAGCAAGAAAATTTTACACCAGTCAGTAACAAAGACATGTATGACTAGAGTCACTCAAGCTCCACCTAAGCATAGAGAAATAGTTTAAAATCAAGTTGAGAATGGGGGGAGACTTAGGGAAACTTCATTTTAACTGCTGGGTTCAGTTGATGCACTGAACCTGTCTTCTCCTCTGTAGGGACACCTGTTGTGTAACAATCACACTCTGCAAGCTGAATATTTTTATCAGGGATTAGAGCTTGTCTGTCTATTGTTTAAAAACATTTTTGCAATCAGATACTATCACCTATCAAAACTTAATGTGTCACAATTTTGTATTTATAACAATTTTATATTTATAAAGAGTGGAGGTGTGAGTCCTTCATGGGCACTGGCAGTCACTGGCAGTAACATATTCAGATACAGTGGAACACCTGCTGAGGGGTCTCCCTTTGGCTGCTGGTGCATTTCCCTGAACAAGTCAGTCCTGCCCATCCATCCAGCAGGACTGCTCAGTGAAGGGTCCCCATAATGAGACACTGACAGACTGGTGAGGCACAAGGGTCTTGGCTTTCCTGGGGTGCTGACAGACAAATTAAACCCTAAGGGTCAAGGAAATCTCCTCAGACTAAGGGTTGAAGAAAACTCCCCTTTTCACATGACTGCTGTTTAAGTACTTTGAAAGAACAAGATGCTCATATGGCTCTTCTTCCTTCTCAGACTCTTCCCATTCGGCACCTCTACAGAATCAGCTGGAGCAGAAAACAATTATTTCTGCAATCTCACGCACTGTCTGTGTGATATCTCTAAATTCATGTCACAAGGGAATCACCTGGAGACTTTATCCAGAAAGTTCTTTATCTGGATTAAAGGAAAGGCTACAATAATTTTTAAACCAGTAATTCTGTACAATGGTGAAGGAAACTCAAAGCCTTCATGAGTTAAAAAATTTTCTCCTAATATTTTGTGAATCCAGGAGTTTAACTAACAACTCTGCAGGGAAATGTAGCTAACCAAGGAAGTTTCTCTTTTTCAACCAAATAAATAATAAAATCAGCATTATTCAAAATATGATGAAAAATATTGAATTATATATTTTTTTATATTTCTTTTGAGCCCAAAAATATTGCAAAAAAAGGAATCTATTCAGAAAGGTGAGCTAAGAAGATAAATCTGTTAAACTGATATCCAGGAAACATCGTCTGGTATTACATTCTCTAATATGAAGGCATTATTATTTTTCAGAAAAAATAATATACCAGGTATTATAAATAAAAAAAATAGAGAAGAGAAGGAGATACACAGGAAGAAGTGTGAAGCGTTTTCCACTACTGTACCGTTAATTTCTGAAATTATGCAATTTGTAACATAGAGTATCAAAAGAAATATGCTTTTTAAAAAATCCTGGTTTACTTTTCTTATAATATCTAGTAGCCTGAGGTCTGGGAATACATGTACACAATACTAGAAGTGAACAGTGTAAAACATTTGTAGTTTGATGTGACCCTTGATCTTTTAAATAAAGCTTGCTCTTCTTCCAAATAGCATGCATAGACATAAGTAAGACTGCAAAAAAACGCAATTTCAGTAAATCTCTTTTGATGAAGTAAATAAACTTGCCTAGTGAGCCCTACTCTTGAGGAGAACCAAGGAGACTCCTCTGGGTGATGGATTGGTGGTATTGGGTAGGTGCTGGAAGGTGAGGAGGAGATGGTAACAGCTGCGGTTGCTGTGCGGGAGAAGAACAGTGCAGGAGGTCTACAGGGTGACAGTGCAATGAAATCCAGCAGGAAAACAAGTTTTCTATTGAAATGGAGCAGGAATACAAGAAATGTCTGTCTGACATTAGCCTGCAGCTAGAAGATGAGTCTCTGGAGACTCATCTCTGTCAAACTTACCTCAAGGATAAATTCTGTAAATTCCCCAAGGCTGGTTCTGTAGCTTGTTTTGTGCTCTGAGCACAATGGCTCCCTGATCACAGCACCAATTTTGATTTTAGTGTTTTTCAGTGGTTTATGGCAAATGACCCGGTTTTCACAGTGTCTCTGTACCAAGTAAGCAAAATAGAAATATTTTCTTACTCTTCAGGTAATAGGAGGGTAAAAGAATAAAATAATCCAACACAATGAGAAAATATGTTTGTACACATAGATGTGTAGATAGAATATAGCTATATATTCTATCTATAGATAGAATATAATCAATGAATATCAACATGCCCTAACTCTAGAGTGGTAAAAATATAAGTGAATCAGGCTTTTTTAAGGGTATTTTGTAATGTCTTCTTTCAGATTTTAAGTAAGATAAGCATTTTTTGGTTCAATTTTAGAATGTAGAAGAACAGTGAACTTTGGAAAACATGTTGTTTCCATTTGTCAGATAAAGTGGCATTGTATCTTAATAGGTTTTGCTTCATGATATGGTGCAGAGCTGTCTGATAAAGAAAAAAGAGGGTCCTATGAGAAACATTAATTTTAGTAGACATATGCTTACCTGCTCCAGTCACTTAAAATAAAAATAATTTAAAGCAACAGCATATGTTTTCAAATTGGTCAGTGAATAATAATGTTTTATATCTCTCAATAAAAGGCCTCAAAAGACTTTGAACTTCACAACAGCTCTGAAGCTGGTATTTTGATATTCTTTTTGCAGACAGATTAATGGTTCTCAGGGGCTTTCAAACCCATCAATTTTAGGGTCTCACTTGAGAAATGCTGCAGCATTTGCTTGCTTACCTTTCTTCTTAAAGGAAAACAGAGAGGAGAAGAATTCTGATCTTTTGCCATTCTACTGCTTTGTTCATAAACTATTCCCAGTCTAACAGTTGTCTCATGCCTCATTTTTTGAAAAATACATACATTTAGAGTTTGCAGTTTTGAAAATAGCATGTTCAAATTAGGAACCTTGAACAGTTTAACTAAAAATTGATCCAGAAATAATTTTCATTATACCCTTTCTGAGAAAATTATATAATGCCTTTAAAGGAAAAATATCATTAGAAATCTAACAAAATATATATGCATACATATAATTAATGAAATTATTATGTAGAATTCTATATCTTCTAGTTTTGTTGGAAAAAAAGAAAGCTTTCTCAAAATTATGCAGAAGGAAGGAAGAAGAGACAAAAAGTTTTGCAATCAATAGAAACTGTAATATGAATGCAAAGCATTCATGATGAATAATCTAAGCTATTGACAAAACCTGTAGTCTGAAAAAAACAGGTATTAAGCTCTGGAACATAAGGACAGAATCACAGAATGTCTTGGGTTATAAAGGACCTTAAATAAAACCTAGTTTCAGCCCCTCTGCTGTAGACAGGGACACCTTCCACTAGACCAGGTTGGTCAGAGCTCCATTCAGCCTGGTCTTGAACACTGCCAGGGGTGGGGCACCCACAGCTTCTCTGGGAAACCTTTGTGGTGCCTCACCAATCTCAAAGTGAAGAGTTTCTTCCTAATATCTAATCTAGACCTCACCTCTGTGCATTTGAAACCATTTCCCCTTGTCCTATCACCACTTGCCCTCACAAAAGTCCCTCTCCAGCTTACTTGTAGTCTCTCTTTATAGTAATGTAAAGGTTCTCTGAGAAGTTCATGTAAGGGCTACATATTTTGTACTTCTCAGTTTCCTTTGAACTTATAGAAATTATTAATAGAAATTATAGAAATTTTTTTATAGAAATTAGCAATATATTTAGATGTGTGTGTTCTTGCTGTCCATCCTTTAGCTGTCCCTGCTCCGAGACTTCTAGATATTTATAAAGGAATTGAAAATGCATCTGCTTCTTGAAATGTAGTAAATGTAACTTCAGTGCTCTGTTTTCCCACAAAACCACAACACATAGCATAGCATCCTTAAACCAAAAAACAACCCCCCAAACAAAACAATAAACTCCCCCAAAACAAAAAACCAACCAACCAATCAAACAATAAGACAAAAAAAAAGAAGAAAAATATAAAAGGATGGTAATTTTTACTATAATTATTCACTTTTGAATACCTCTGGAACAGACCTCTTATTTCTCTTTCCAAACTAAATATTATTGGGTTTGATATTTTTCATTATCAGAGAGCCCCCTCTCTGGCTCTTACCAGAGCAGATAATTTGTTTCTTGCCATTACCAGTTAAGAACTGCTAAGCAGAAAGGAGGGTTATTAACAATCATCTTGGACCCACAAGCTCTGCTGTATATACTCACAGAAATGGCTCTTTTTTTGTGAGAAAGCAGCAAATAGAAGTTTCCACTTCACTGCTTCAATTGCCATTCTCCAAGGGGAAACATACAGTGTCCATGCCTCATTGAACGTGGATTCGATGTATTTCTATTACAAGGAACAAGAACTTCATTATTCCTACTACTACTACTACAAATTGATGAGATAAAACACTGGGTTTCTGAAAAGATGCTTTCTAAAATGAACCTGTAGGTCATTCTGGAATAAAAACCTCTGTCACTATTTCTGTCAGTGAGTGTCAGCAGACTGTTAAATATAATTGCCTTGTTGTTTTTTGTGATGGCATTTATTATCTCCCTCCTGATAAAACAGACTCCTTTCCTCTAGAGATTGATGGTCCTCCTGGAGTTTATATCAATGTAATATTAAAGAAAATGATAAATGTTTCTGGTATTCTGTATAAGAAATGTGATACATTTTTGATAGCACAATTAGTTCATTTCCTTGAAAAAAATCCTTCATCCAAGAGCTTTGAACTCAGTATATATGATTTTTTTCCTTGAAAATTACATCCACTCAGCATTTTTGTTTCTCTTAACAGAACATCACCTTTTTCTTACTCTCCTGTGGTGGGTCTGGTTTTATAATACAGCGGTTCAAAGTTTCCTGTATAACTCTAATTGAAAGTCATTGATATAATACATCCTTTTAATAAGACACTATATAAAAGTGTAGTGACTATTTTGCTCATTACAGCCTCATTTACTGTCCTCTAAATTGGTAAATTGCATGCTCCAAAAGATGTAGGTTAAAAAAAAAAGACATCCACAGTTTTATATTTTTGTTCAGATCCTCTGTCTCTACTATTGGACCAACATTGGGTGATCTTTTGTAATGAAAATACTTTATGCCTAGAAAAGGGTCCTTAAAAGTTTTCTCACTCAGATAATCAAGCAACATGGAAGAGGAGATGTGTTAGGGATTCAGGCTGCTGGTCCAGTGCCTATTTGCTTTGTGACTTTGTACACATTCCTCATCTCTACCCGTCTGTTCCTCTGTGTTGTTCAGATCAGAATCTCTGCCTGACAAGGGCTGTTTCTTGTTCTGTGTATGTGTGAAATTGACTGCCCTATACAATGGAGCATTGAGGTGCTTTTGCATATCTACTCTACTGTGACACAATAATTAATTATAATTAGGCAGGATTAATGGTCCAAGAGATTTTTACAGCTCTTCCCTTGTAGGAAATGTCTTGGTAATAAACAAAATCTTTTTATCAAAAGCAAATTATACTTTAATATGACAGGGATATTATTTTGAGAACCTTTGAGGTATAAATTCAAAAATACTGGTTCTACTCAAAAACAAGAATTACGGTTTATAATATATAAGACTTGCTAATAGATGTTGAGATTTTAGTATATAATTCACTTTCAAAGGCTTTTATTTAATCTTTCTTAAAAACAGAAGGAAAATAGAGTTTTTGTCATTTTTCTGGAGTCAGATAACAATTAACTTTTCTCTTCATCTGATTTCTGATTCCAAGGATCTGAGATTATAAATACTGTTCACGTTGCAGTTTCCTCATGCATGTTGGCGTTAATGAAAGGGAAGACCCTCATCCTCTTCTCTGGTCATCTTCATCCACCAGCAACGAACCTGGTGAAGGGAGATAAGCAGGAGTAGTCAGTGACAAGTGAGGACACCAGATTCCTGGGAGAAAAAGCAACCATGGGAGAGGGGAATGTTGGGAGAAGGGGAGATAGGGGGTGGGAGTGAAGAGGCAGGGTCCTAGGGCTTTTAGAGGAAAGGAGGATAGATATTCAGTGAGATCCCTGGAATGTTCTCTCCAGCCTACCCACAGCATGTGGCCATGCACAGATCTGCTTTTGAGTTAATGAAGTGGAAAGTTAGTGCTAGATGTCTGGGTCAAATTTCTATTCAGTCAGGCATCACAGCTCTACTGATGACAGTGGAATGATGCCAGATAACCTGTGTTCTACCTTTCTTTTGAATATCTCATGTTTCAAAAGTCTTTATCCCACAGTGCTGACTTCCCTCCCACCTGATCACATTAGTGATCATGCTTAGAAGATTCAGCCATAACTCTGCCCCATGTAACTCTTCCATTTCTATCATCTCATATAAGGGCAGTCCAAGGATAGGGAGCAAGATGGGTACATGGAATAACCACATTATTAAATAGTTTTCTTCTACATTAGCTCTCATAGAATTTTTCTCTTGTCATCTGCAAAAATGAAGAGTGTTACAGCATTTTAGGAAACTTTTAAACATTTGTTGTCACAGCAATGCTAATAAAAATTATTGAACTTTTGCACCATGTTCCATTTGAGGCTTGTCAAGTGTTTGTTGAGTATCCAGTTTCTGTGATAAAATTCCAGAATGATAAATGAAAACTTTTTTTCTTCCAAAAGGGTCAGTTCCACAGTAATCAAGTAAAGAACTCTCAGCTTCAGATTAAATTTTTATGGTCCAAATGACAAAGGGTAGCACTCCAATAATTTGTAGTGCATAACCATTAACTCCCATATATGGGAGTTAATGGTTATGCACTACATAGCCATTATCCAATGGGAGAGGATAATATGGGAGAGGCATGTTCAGGATGCAAGTAGGATCAAGTAAATTATATTTAAGCCTCATATTATTTGTACAAGAAACACTCTTTGTCTTGTTTGGGAAATATTCTATTGTATAAATATAAAGGTTAGATATTTAGTAGCTCAGAGAAAGTCTGTCACTGATACAAGTGATGATATCTCAGAGTACAACCCTGCTTCCTTTCTTAGTTTTAATGGAGAACTGAGAAGCTGCAGTGATACCAGCCAGTACCTGAAGGTGAGTGCATGCCATCATGCTACTGGAGAGTGATGGAGGCTTTGATATTCCACATCCCAGAGAAATAATGAAGGCATCACTACCATGAGATGAATTCTTTCAACAGTCTCTGGGATAGGACAACTGCTGAGATCCATGAGATATGATATGCTATGAGCCCCATTAAAGTGTACTTCAACATACTTACTAACACTTGAAAGGCTGCCCAAGGCTAACTGGACTGATTTGTTTGTCATAACAACAGGTATTGTGTAGGTAAACTTAAATGCAGATACTGCATGCAAATAAAAACATGGGCACAGGAAGAAATTAAACTCCACACTCCCTCAGAGTGAAAGAGTTTGCAGCAGTCATTTATACATTGTTTATGAGCCTTAAAATGTTCACTATTTCACATGTTGTGTTGACAAACTCATCTGTCAGCCATGATCAGTCAGGTGACAGAAACTAATCTTCTTTTCTTCCATTGCATACCTTTCCTCAAGCCAGAGTAGCTGAGAGATGTGGTTTTTAATGAGAATGGGGAGCATGTACCTTGACAGTTATTTTTACTCTTTTCATAAAGCCACTTATGATACCCCCGCCCTCTGGTTTTCCTTTTTTATTCTTACTTTTAATAACTGAGTTGATCTTTTTACTGAATCAATTAGCATATAAAGGATAAATTTTTCATTCAAGGGAATTTTTAAAACTAGTGATGCTATGCCCTCTGGAAACAAGCCTGGTTTTAGAGCTTCCTCACCTGAGATGTTCAGTAGAGTGAATGTTGCTTTGCTGTTGCTCCTGTAACAAGGTGAGCTGTGTGTCCTGAACTTTCTTGGACAGATGTGGTAGCCTGGGCTCCCTCTGTCCTTTTAATTTTAATGAGTTCTTCATTAAAAATGAGATCTGATGCCTCCTTTAAAGTAAGTTAATGCTTTCTTGTACTAATAACTGATTTTCTACTGTAAGCTTAAAAAAAAGCCAACAGAGAAGCCAGAAATAAATAGTGCTCTGCCACCTTTTAGCTCGTTCCCCTAGTTAGTCTGGTTCCTGCCTTGGCTTTCTGAGATTCCTAAGGGTCTAATTTGAAAGTTAGGGTTGCTTTTTAGGTCAAATATTGGAACAAACAAAATTGATAAACACATTTAGTCACTTATAAAATGTATTATTATTATTCAGGGGATCCTAAGTAGTTTGCAGTATAACAAAAAAGTGGGTTTTGGGGGTGGGTTTTTTTTTTTTTTCCTTTTTTTTTTAATTTGCACTTCTACATTTCTATTCAAGAAATATCACTTAACCAGCAAAGATTGATAAAGGTAGGATTAAGCCACCGATACATTTTAAGTATATAATCCTGATGGCATGAATTTATAGAATTATCAGACTATGAAAAGGAGAATAGGAAAAATTGCTCTCAATACAGAAATTTCTTTTTGAAGGATCATTTGTTATTTTTGTAAGACTGTCAAAGTAAGCCTAAAGCTATGATTTTGGAAAGGGGTACGCACAGATATCAAATCTTATTAAAGTTGAAAGCAAAGTAGTAATTGCTGGACACATGGAAAAGGTACATCTTGAGAAGCCCACAGAAAGGACAAAAGCTCTACTTGTTAAATCATCAACAGTTTGTAACACAAAAGGAAAGAATGAAGAACAAGGATGTAAATAGCTGTCTCTGTTACTGGAGCTACATAAGTCTATAAAAAAGAGAACTGAAAGATCATCTTGGAGGCAGCAAGAATTCTTTATTTCAGAAACTGAGGAGAAGGTGCAAGAGCTTTAGCTGCCTACAGTCAGGGAGGTTAAAGTACTATGAGGTTGGAGTGATATTGAACAGACAGAACTCCATGTTGGTTTTATCTTGGGGAAACCTGGAACAGCTAGAGGGAAATCCAGTGGCTAAGAACAACAACAACAAAAAAAAAAAAAACAAACCAAAAAACCACCACAAACCAGCAAATGAAGATCAAATTCCTTGGTTTATTTTTCCTTTTTCTACTTTTCCAAAGTTTATTATCTTCCAGAATGTTCAGAAACATAACCTCTTCCTTCTAAATCAAAACATAGTTTAATTTTAACTAGCATTTTAAGTGAATCTGAGAAATCTAGACTTCTATGTGAAAAAAAGCAAATCTAAATTTAGTGAACTGTGAAGACAAATAGGTTTTAAAGTCTCAATTGAAAATTTAGAGCATCTCTGAGGGCTGGTTGTACAGGTTTTGATATTCAGGTGAGTGAAATGGCCCTTCAGAGAATGCACTAGGAAATACTAAATATTCTTTAGTAGTTTAGTCATTTTCATATTTAAAATTTACATCACATTTGTCCACTGAATTTTGCACATGTGAAATTTAAGATATTATTTCAAAATAGGATTTTATTATAGTAAAAAGATATTGCATGAGATGTAGAAGACTACTCAGATTTGACAGGTCCCCACAAAACTGAACATGATCAAACCAAATGATTATCAGGAAAGCTAATAGTAAATAACAGTGCAAAATTAAAATAACTTATAACAATGTATACAAAAGGAAATTTTTCTAATCTATGCATAATTTTGCTTAATCTAATGGATTCCATGGTAAAATTCATACTGCTTAATACTCAATCCTAGTTCTTTCCCTGAAAATCTTTTATATCTACTGTTAGAATGAAATACTAGCAAAACCTTAAATTAAAAATTCTTATATTGAGTTTGTATTCATCCACCTCTTTTGGTTATTCATCCAAGGTATGCCTAATTGATGTGTTCAGCCACTGGAATGTGGTCTTTTTCCTATTACTGAAATTCAGCTTGAGCCTTGAGTATTTCCTTGCCTACTCATTCTCTTGACTCCTCCAAACTGTTGTTGCATAAATTCTCCAAAAATTTTTTTTTTTTTATTTGTTTAAGATCACCACAGTTTCTCAGAGTTTGGTTACGTATATTGTATTTAAATTATCTGGCAATTTTGCCTGCTGTCACAAACTCAGATTTCTTCTTCCTACTGTAAATTCTTATTTATATTAGTACTAGTGGACTTATAATTCTTTGTTAAGTAGACAGGCTATTTTTTAGTAAAAGCTATTTATGGAACATTGCATAATTCACATGTAGAGAATATTTATCTGCATCTTATCTATAGTAATAGAAATTAAATGTCATATATATTTTCCTTTACTCTTATCTATAAAAGTTACTCAAGAAACCTATATCTGATCTTTAAAATAAAACACTGGAACAGCTCCATCTTGTCCAAAATATTAGTTCCTTCAAGAGATTTATTTTATGTAATCTAGTCTGGATGATTTTACTTGTAATATTGTAGAATTATTCCACTTTTTGTTCAAACACTAAAGAGAGACTATTTTTCTAATATGTCATGGAGCTTTTAATCTTGTTTTATAGAAACAGTAAAAGCAGGGTCACTGAGCTATATTGAGTTTATATTTATCACATCAGTTGGAAAGGTAGATTATTATATTCAGTGGATGTGCTCTGAAAAACCTACTGAAACTTGTTTCTGTTCTAGTTGCCTGTTATGATAACAAGTCCCTGATAAGCTCTACAAAAATGGTGTTTTGAATTATATATTCAGTGCACTGCTTCCAGTTTTCTGATAGATCTAGCATAATTTCTGATGGACATGATGCATTGAACTCAAACACATATTTAATATTGTGTTAATAAATGGCTACTCTATGAAATTATTAATATTATTCTCTTGAAGCAGAGAATGAAGATGAATTTTCTTTAAACTAGGCATGTGATTGCACTAGAAATGTCTCTTTGGAACATCAGATGCTTTTGTTTCTGTAATAAATGTTTTCAACCTTATTTCTTTAAAACATGAGGAAGTAGAATCTTTGTGGTAGTTGCAATATTGAAAATTGCAATTCTGTAATAATCTCCACATTCTTTTTTCTCCCCAAACTGTTTATGAAGAACAATATATAGTTTTTCAATTCAGATTAAGCTATTTCCATAGGAAAAGTTCTGAACAAAGAAATTTGTTGATTTGGGACTTGTGAATGTACAGTTCAGAAATTAACTTTCTGTCTTAGGATCCCATGGAAATTATCAATTACATAGATAGCAGTTTTACATGAACTGAAGGCCTTTGCAAGATTTGACATAAGAAATAAATTGTCATTGTCTTTTTAAGGAATTCTTTATCTGATATTGTTGCAAAGGTGTACCTGTGCAACTTATTTGCTTGAATATGGATCCTCTAAGACCATTTTACAAATTTGTTGAATTATTCTAGTTGCATTGAAAGTATTTTAAGAGAAAAAGAAAAGGCAACTTCTTACCTCTATTTTTTAAAAATAATCAAATTTGCTACCGAATTCAGTGATTAGAAGATGCAATTTGCAGACAGAATTTCGATTTTTTCAAGAAACTGAAGTTCACTCTTTTATTATATCATATTTTGCATTTATATCAATATCATGGTCCTCATAACTGATCAGAGAAGTTGTAGTTTTCCCTGGGAAACATTTGAAGTGGGTACTTCTGTTGCATAATAATAGCATACCTCTTCTGTCATGACAATTGGTTCACATCTTAAAAAGTTTCATATCCTTGTTCACAAAGCAAATGATCCTTTTATTAATAGTAAATAAATTGGACTTTTCTGAACTTGTTGCTGAACACAAATATAAACAGTTTAAATATGTATGGTATTTTGGTTAACAGTGTAATGGACTTCAGGCAAATGGTGAATACAGTAAGAAACTGACAAAATAAAACAAGGTAAGAAATTAAATTACTAATGTTTGCACAGCAAAGTGAAAATATGGGTTTCTTTTTGTGATGTAAAGTCAAAAAAATTAAAACTATGCTAAAATGTTTTGGGAATTAATAAAATAGCAGCAAAGATTTTCAGACATCTTGTTGTTCTGAATAATTTTTTTTTCTTCTTTTTAGTGCCAGCACTATGGCTTACCTACAATACTTTCCTCATTTTGAGCAAAGGAGACAGAACTGACTCCAAAGGAAACAGTTATTTGTGCAATGACTTCACAAGATGAGCATAGGAAAAGAAACCCCCTGGAGTTTTTGTTTTTTTCCTGAAACTAAGGAGCTTACCAGAACAATATATTGTTTTATATATTTTATTATTTTATTATTATTTTATTTTATTTTATTTTATTTTATTTTATTTTATTTTATTTTATTTTTTATTTTACTTTAATTCCCCCACATCCCCTCGTTAATTTTAACTTAATCTTTTCTGCTCAGAGCTTTATCTGGTTCCTCTCCCTGTGCCCTCATCTTGGCACTCCAGAGTAGCAGTGCACTGTGTCCATATGCCCAGAGACAGTTGCTTTGTGCACTCCCAGGATACCAGACTTATCAATATCAAGGACAATGGTGCTATGCATCTTGTTGTTGTTGTAAGTTTGGGCTTTTTGGCTGGATGATGACAGATCTGTCTCAGTGATATAGCTTTAAGTGGAGCAACCAGTGTAAAATTGTTATGCTGAGTGAAAATATGGAACATGCAGCATTGCCTGAGACAACTATTAATGTTTTGTTTACTGGCTTCTGGGAGATGCAACATCTCCATCCTTTCTAAAGATAGTTTAATGCAGAACATCTAAGACATTAACTAGGAAAGACTATGAACAAATGACAAATGACAATACAATGAGAAATGTAAGACAGAGTATAAAAATTATGTCAGCTGTGAAATAAAAAACTTGAAAGGGAAATAAACATGGAAAGAAAGGCACCACAAACATTGAGAAGGGAGATATGTGTTAAAACTCATAGGAGTGGGTATCCAGCTGAGTGTCAGTAATGCAATATACATTTATATTCTTGCTTTCCTTTCAAAGGCTTCCACTGAACAAGCATGTTCTCTTGACTGTACTCTGCAACTGACAGTGCTTCTTTCTTCTCTTCTGCAGCTTCTTTTTCTTTCGACACTTAAAAGGACTATTTTTAGTAAATTGAAACAAGCAACTCATGCTTCCTTTTGCTTTTTTTTTTTTGGTGAGGTACCTTGGGGTGGGAAAGATTTTACATTTCATCAATTTAGTGTTTTCCTGTCCTGATCAGGAGACAAGGGGATATCTTCTCAAATATCCCTTCAGCTGTCACAAAAACCACCATCAGGGAATTATAAGTTTTTGTGCCAGCATTTTCCAGTTGCTACATGTGATCCATATAGCTCCTGTTCTTGGTGGACCTTGTTTTTTTTGATATTTTTAGCCTGAGTTTGTTAGGGTATGTAATGTATGAGCTATAGAGAGAAATGATTTGTTGCAACAAGCTGTAAAGACCTAATATGTTATATCCATGGCCTTTATTTACAGGGTACACTCCTATTCCTATCCACCAGTGAATAACATAGAGGAACATTTTTTCCTCTAGATGGAACATGGCCAGGATCACTGTGACAAAGTGAAGTGATCAATAATTAACTAATCAATACACAACGAATGCATGGAGATTTTTTTCTTTAGATCTCTGCAGATGTGAATTTCTTTCTTAATTTATGTCTTTCCATAAAATACCTCTAGCACGTGTATGTACATGTGTGTGTACACATTCACACATAGGTATAAACATAGTTGGTTACTAAATTTAACATTTAAAACTTTTTTTATATATAATTATTAAATCTTTACCTCAATTCATATGCTGGTGCCTATATATCTCTTTTATTTAGCTTCATGCTATCCACAACAGCAATTGAAACAAGCTATTTATTTTCTAGATCTACAAATTCAAGCAAAACAGAAATTACCTAGAAGGCCAACACAAAATCTGATTTGTGGTAAACTTCATAGTAGCATGTGGCTAGATAGCTGGAAATTTAGATAGCCCAGGACAGGGTTGGGCCCTCCTGGCTGCCAGGGCGCTGCTGGCTCATAATCAGCTTGCCATCCACCAGGACCCTGAGGTCCCTCTCTTCTGGGCTGCTCTCCAGGCTCTTGTTCCCTAGCATGAGGTTGTGTCAGAGGAGATTTAGGTCAGAGTTTAGGAAAAGGTTCTTCAGTCAGAGGGTGTTTGGGCACTGGAACAGGCTCCCCAGGGAAGTGGTCACAGCACCAAGCCTGACAGAGCTCAAGAGGCACAGTGACCATGACAAAGCTCTCAGGCACACGGTGTGACTCTCGGGGATGGTGCTGGGCAGGGGCAGGAGCTGGTCTTGATGATCCTTGTGGGTCCCTTCCAGCTCAGTTTCTTCTATGATTCTGTGATTCTGTGACACTGTGTTGAAAAGGAGGACGCTCAGAGATCTCAAGAATCTCTCTGTGTAGCTAAGGTTAAAAGTGAGTTTTGAACTGGTTCCCTAACCTGGCAGTTACATGAACACCTACGTGATATTTGTATTCCTGCAGTTCAAGAATGATTCAGTGTAAATTCTTTTGATACTTTTTACTGCAGAACTTTATGTAGTCATAAAGTATAAGACAAAATGTATTTTTAAAAGTAATCAGGGTTTTTAAAATTGTTATTCTCTAACTTAATAAAGTCTCAATCTGATGAATGATTTTCCTGATACACCAAACGATTTTCCTGATACACCAAACTAATTGCATAAGTTTCAGTAAACACAATACTTCATTTCACAGCACTAGCATCCAACTATCCAAGAGTGAGGAAGTCAAGGTCTTGGAGTCAAATTATTTTAAAATGTCAGTCTAATGAGAATGGCATGCTAAAAATAAACAAAAGATTGTTGATCCATGGGTTTCTTACTTTGTATTCAAATATTTTAAACTCCTGGGTACCAGAATTCTGACTCTAAGACACAGTAATGAGGTCTGGCATAAGTAGACAGCTACATTGTTATGAGGAATAATTGGTTGTAATATGCACTCAGTGCAAACTGCAATTGTACAGAATAAAATGCATTTTGCATTCAACAGAGTATTAGCAGTGAAAAATATGAAATCTCTGAAATGACATGTAGAGCCACAAGACACCACAAACAACATCAGAAAAAAAACTTTGCAACACTCATTATAAAGAAAAAACTTAAATAAATTGACATGAATAAATATAGTTGCTATATTAAACCAGTACATAATACAACATCTATATGATTTATGAGAGCAACTCTTTTGAAAATATGATCAAAGAAAAAAGGTGGATTATACTCTGCAATAAATCTCATATACATTTTTTAATCTGACAGAAAAGGTTCAGAATACAATCAATGCAGTCAAGATACTAGCATTCCCTTTTTTTGTATGCTGGACTAGAATAACAGGATGTCTCAAGGTCACTGATGGTTTACAGTTCTGCTACTGCCACTTCTGAGCTGCTTTCAGAGAAATCTTGCCTGGCTCAGACCCTATTCAGTCATGTCACTGAGGGTGAGATTCATCTGGCCAAATCTAGACATCTCTTTGTACGTGTGGCTAGTGATCTAAAACTCTTTATAATCAAAGGAGAGATTGGCATCTCTAGGGTGCAATTCATCTCCTCCCAAAGTAGATGCCTAAAGTAGGTCATATAAATCATGCCCCACAGTGTCTATTTCTTTCTAATTATTATGAAGGTAATGTAGAGGGGGAAGGTTACAGGTATCTCTGCAGTAGATAGCTAAAGATAGATTAGATGAAAAGCACCCAAATAAGTGAAATAAGTAAATAGATGAAAAGCACAGGTATAAGTGATTGTAGTAGATGGCAATGCATCTACTCCTTCCAGTCTGAGCAGATTTTCAATTAAGTTGGTCCAGCCTTGACAATCATCCTGCAGAAGTCCTTTTGTGTAACAGAGGGTGTGAAAAAACTAATTAGAAACACAAGTACTTCTGACTATAATCATTAGTTTGATGTAAGTGCTGTTGTAATGAAAAAAGTAACACTATCATAGTATGGGCCTCTTTGAATACCAGCAACTAATTGCTGACTCATGAAAGACTCAACCCTGTTGTTGACTCATGAAAGCTTTACAAGAAAGAACAACAGCTCAAATTGATCATCAGGTTTTCTAAAATGGCTGGTTTTTTATTGTTTGAAACAATAAAATTGCTTGTATTTTAAAATTGTACAGAATTCTCTCAAACACAGAATTTAAGGCCTTTTGCTGCATTCATTCATTCTAAAAGCAGAATAAATACAAAGGCTTATGGAAACACAGAAGTACTTAAAAGGTCAGTAATTAATTTTATTCCCAGAACTCTTAGTAAAATGAACCAAAGGACTGGTTGATGGCAGTAGATTGGAATTATAAAGGATTTATGGATGATGAGAGACTCTGCATGTGTTTGACAACAACATGTGGCTGTGGTTCTGCCACACATTTTTGTATTTCTCTGGTGACTGATGTTAAGGAACATATGCAAGCTCATACAGAGTTGCACAGTGAGATGAACTCCTAGCTCCCACTCTGCTCCACACTGTTTATTTGGTTCTAGAGGTTTGTGGCTTCCTCCCTGTGTACATTTTCAGGGAGCAGTGCATTCTCCTCGGGGTGAACAGAGGGGCACAGCCCACCTCCCATCCAGGAGCAGGGCTGAAATGGGGTCTGCACTGTGGGGCAGAGGATCATATAAAAGGGTGTATGGTACTGTCAGGGCAGGGGATGCCCTCAGGGCCTGACATGTTACTGTTATTTTGAACTTACTTTATTAACTTACTGCACTAACCTATAGTCTAAACTCAGTTTTATGTTTCTTGTAACTGATGAATCAGTTTAGCAGCACATCAAATGTTTTTGCCTATAATTATCTCAAATTAAATTTAATTTGCCTTGATAACCATAATGGAATTAATCTGTCTTCTTACCCAGCTTTCAAATTTCTCCACCAATTTTTTTTTACTTTTTTGATGGAGTTTGCACACACAACAGTTGCAGTCACTCAAATATACCAAACTCAGTCTACTGCTTATACTGAAGATGATCCCTACATGTTTTTTTACACAATTTTTAGCTTTCAGTATTTACAAGGGAGAATCCTCTAATATTAATCCATCATTCCACAAGCAGCTTAAGGAAGCTCTGCAACAAGAACAGAGATGTGTTGCAGCCTTTGAAAACAAGTATTTGCAAAAAGGATGAGGTCAAAAGGAGTCCTCAATGGTTTCCATGTTACATTTGCATAACCAATCTCTTCTATATTTAAAAAGTCACCATGCATTTTTTTCTTAGAATATGTGAAGTGCAGTATTTTCTTTCATTTGCTTCTCAACTAATACTTTCTAAAAAAACTTCAAGCATAGTGATATCAGAAGTAAAGTGTGAAAAGTCACACTTTACTTAAAAATCTTAATGTTAATCTTACATTTTATACTAATCTATTTTTGTAGATATTTAAAATTTAGTATTAATTATATTTCCATAATTATTATATTTTTCAATATTTCATAGATGAGCAGATTTCAAAATCAGGAGAGTAAACTTAGATAAGAAAGACTGAAAATCAGTCTTTCAGTAGGATTTGAAAAAAAAAAAAAAAGGTACAAGATATCAAGGACAAAAATAGAGTCAGAAAATGAGAAATTTATACTGCCACCAACAGGCCTAAGATTTTTTATAGTGCTATGAAAGTATTTTTCAGGATTTTACAGGCAATGTGATAACAGTCGATTATGGGTCTCAAACATGAAAGAAATTCAATATAGAGAAGATAACACAGTTACTCTGATGACATCTAGATCTTTTGAGTCTATGCTTCTGCTGTCTATTTTTGTAGTCTATTTTGTAGATATAAATTTTTTAAAAATTAGGAAATTATCTAATTTATTGCATATCAAAACCTAATGTAATTTATAATTGTCAAATACCTTAAATATTACTTCTACTATCTGGTTACATATATATCTTCAAAGATTTGTAAAATACTCTTGTTTTTTGTATAAATAGTCTCTTTTCCATCACTTCTTATAAGATCTGTTACTTAAACTTCCTAATAGCCTTGCCTGCCCTTCTCTGAACTTTTTCCAATATATACTTTTCAGAAAGACAGGTTCCACAAGATGGTAATTTTTTTTAGGTAATATCTGTTGTTAAAATTGATAGTACCTAAAAAATCTGTAATATCTGTTAATATCTGTACTTAAATTGATGGTAAGAGTATCCATTGTAAAGTCAGAATACAAGAGAAGATGAGGTTTCAGTGGAGAAACAGAAATAAAAAGCAAAAACAACCACCAGAAAAAGCAGGAGAATTAATGTAATCAAATTAATGTGAGTGATGCAATTTTTTGCATTGCCAAGTGTTTGGTTTTTTTGTTGGGTTGTTTGTTTTTGGTTGGGTTTTTTTTGCCTATCATAAGTCAATTCTGTTATGAACTAATTTGAAGAGAGAACATCAGATTCTTGGAGATTATCTTTCAGCACTGCATGTGAGAAATTGAGCTACATTTTTGTGTGACAGTAGCAGGAGCTGCATGTCATAGTCCCCATTTGCCATCTATAGTCATTTCTAAGCACGATCAATCACTCAGCACTTATGTGTCTACTGCACCAGCTTTTCAGCCAGGAAACTACTTGTACTCAAATATTTTATTTATAAACTTGTTTGTAAGCACATGCATCTGATTTTAAGCAGAATTCC
The DNA here is from genome assembly GCA_013397555.1 of Urocynchramus pylzowi. Taxonomy (NCBI): domain Eukaryota; kingdom Metazoa; phylum Chordata; class Aves; order Passeriformes; family Fringillidae; genus Urocynchramus; species Urocynchramus pylzowi. Next base: position 2,498,851 of record VZRH01002609.1, read on the forward strand.
CCTAAAATGACAATGAGAAATGTTTTCTAAACAGATATTTTTTAAATTCTCATCACAGTTCAGTTGGAGCTTGGTAATTTAAAATAAAAAATAAATAGGACTTATTTCACCAAGAAAAAAAAAAAAAAAAGCAGAGTTTCCCAATCCAAGTGCAGTGGCAATGAAAGCAGAAAGATTCACTTTGGGTGAGGAAAAGTGTAGCATGCACTATTTAATTCTCTTTCCAATTAATTATATATGAGCATCATCAAGGCAGTTATAGTACTGCCTTCCCTTCATGATTTTCCTGGCCTCTTCAGAAGGCAGCAGGCTTCAATCTTGGCTTAGCAGACATGGTACAGTCAGTTCCTCAGAAAGACTCACTGCATTACTTTGTAATAGTTTCTGGTCAAACTTTACATTGTAGTTTCTAGTCAAACCCAGTTGATGGCTTCTTGTACTGCTTTCCAGAGCAATAGAAGTGTTTAGCATGACAGTGCTGTCTCAGAGTTCAGATTCCAGAAATTCCTTCTGGGACTCATCTGTGTCTCTCTCGTTTTCAAAGACTCATAAAGCTGTAAAGACAATATTTAATATTCAGTACACACTGCCTGACTACATTATTGGAATACTGGTGAGATTAGCTTCAGCATCTAAGGTTAGGCATCTTGTCTAACTTAGACTTAATCATATTTCCTATGCTCACTTTAGAATACGTTTACCTGGTGGCCAAGTAATATCACAAAAAATTTGTCTTGGTTGCTTAGAGACCACACACAGAGTTTAGCTAAGTGTAACTTTTAAATAGCTAAAGTTTATTTTAGGTGAGATGAGTTTTTTTCAAGTTCCCCAAAGAAATTAAGACAACATTGAGACAGAAAAATCTACCAAGACTGCTTTTATTTGCAAAAGAATCTGTTTCCAGAAAGTTAGAAAAAGTGACATTGCCTCTTTGCAAACTCAATGGTTTTATGAGAACTCTTGAGAACTCTTAAAGAACTGTTCTCTTCAAGAACATGAGATGCATAGAGGCAGTCATCTGCAAAGCAAAAAGAAATAACACATAAAGGTGGTCTCTTGTTTATGAATTATGAAAAGCTGTAGGAGAGGGAAAAAGGAATTTAGGATTTTTCCTCATTTATTAACACACTGAAACATTGGTTTCAAAGCTGTGACTCTGTTGGTTTAGGAGACTGGCCTATCGTGGCAGCTCATGTTGTCTCTTCTGGCTTGGTATTTCAAGTTGAGGTAACAACACACACAGAAGGACATTAATGAGGCTTCAAAAACTGCAGATTAGATAGATAAAAAGTAAACAAAACAGGCAGAGGCTATGAAAACTGAATCAAATTTGTATTTTGCATCAGCAGGGTAATCAAGGGTGGCATTATGCCAAATATTCTGCTTAGGGTTGTGGAACTGAAACTCTCACACTTAGGGAATGCCCTAGAGAATCTACAGATTTTCTTCACTGGTTACGTGAATATTAATATTCACAAATTTTGCTTGGGGGAATAAGACACAGAAATTTTCTGATATAAAAAGCTCTCCTTATCTCAAGAGCATGAAAAATAGGAAAGACCCACAGATTTGAAAGGATGACTTTTTTGAAAAAGGAAAATATGTGTTCAGAATTATTTTTCCGAACAATGTTTACTCATCTGTTTACTCAGCTCTACCCAGATAGAACATCCTCTGATGAATACTAAGAAATGTAACAACTGCTAAGTACAAGTAGTGGCTTTCTTTAGTAGAGGTAGCTGACCACTTTATTGCAAATTATTGGTGATGGAAGGTTACTATAATATTGAAAATCTGAATGTAAAAGTCCCAGAAAATATTTTACCTAGCCACATGTTTAGTTGGGTTTTTTACTTAGTTAGTTAGTTTGTTCGTTTTGTGATTTTCTATTTCGGATATCTATAACTCTGAGAGTTTTTCCATAGCAAAAGCTGCTCTTTCTACTGTTCTAATCACACCCACTTTCCTTTGGTTCTGCAAATGGAGCTACTGTAAATAAAAAGCACAGGAAGATCTGTGACTGAGTTTCATAAATTCAGACCATCATACAAGAGCAAAAGGTATAAATTGTGAGTAAATTCATTTTTCTATACTTTAGAGACTGACTTTGAACATCCATTACAAGAGCTGAAGTGAAGTCTGGCACAGAGTGTTCCAAATTACTGCAAAGCACAAGTATGCAAAATTGTGCTTTGCAGTAATTTGGAACAGTCTCTTACTAAAATCAGACTATGAAGCTGTGGTATAATACATAAAAGCAGGAAAAAATCTTTAGACATGCATGAAAGTTGTTGGTTTTCTTCAGGGTGTTCAGGGTATTCTTTTTAGCCAAAAACTTCTTTTTCCCTGCCCAATGAGAGAGTGCACAATTTTTGAGAGTATGGTAATTTTAGTGGCAGCTTTGATAATGTCACTAATACAAGAAGAAAATGGAAAAAAGAAGACTAAGATGAAAAAGAAGAAGGAGAAGAAGAAGAAGAAGAAGAAGAAGAAGAAGAAGAAGGAGAAGAAGTAAAAGACAAAGCAAAAAGAAAGGGAAAGAAAGAGAAAAAGGAAAAGGAAAAGAAAAAGAAAAAGAAAAAGAAAAAGAAAAAGAAAAAGAAAAAGAAAAAGAAAAAGAAAAAGAAAAAGAANATAATGTCACTAATACAAGAAGAAAATGGAAAAAAGAAGACTAAGATGAAAAAGAAGAAGGAGAAGAAGGAGAAGAAGAAGAAAGAGAAGAAGTAAAAGACAAAGCAAAAAGAAAAAGAAAGAAAAAGAAAAAGAAAAAGAAAAAGAAAGAAGAAAAAGAAAAAAAAATTGGAAGTGTATTCCTAAGATGCGTTGATTCTCCAAAATATTGTCATTTTAAAAGGACAAGCACATTCATCCTGCTGCACATGGAATTAATAAATAAATAAATAGGTAACTGTTTACCATAGGTGCCACTGTCACAGAATCACAGAATGTGCTGAGTTGGAAAGGACCTACAAGGATCATTGAGTCCAACTCCTGGCCCTGCAGGGGACCACCCTGTCAAATTTCATTCTTTGGAAACATTAGCATCTTTTATATTTGAGAAAAATAAACAGAGTTTTTCACCTGATCGAATTTTTAATAGGAGTTACTAAAAGTATTTTTGTCTTTATTTTTCAGTGGGTTAGACCACATATTTTCTTTTCAGCTTCAGCCTACATGGTTTTTCCAATACTACATTTTGGATTATCTCATTGTCCCCTTTCTCACTTTGTCATTTGAAGGGGTTTGTAACATTTTAATAATGAATTTGCTGACAACTACCATATCCTGTCCCAGCTGCACTGGGACTAACATCAAACAGTTCTGTTTGAATTCTTCTCAGTAGATTCACTTGATTATTCAGACTTCTGCAAACCTTTTAATAATCTACCTCTTCTTTATTCCTCATAGACATACCCTCCTTTTGCTCTTCTCCAAGTTTTTTATTTTACTTTTTATTTCAAATGTAAAACTCACATCCTTCTTCAAGAAACCTCCTGTGAATTTAGTCTGATTTGCCTTTTTTTTTTTGTGGTAAAAAAAACATAGGAAAGATGTGTTGATATAGCTTGATATCTGTGTGAGAAAGGACAAAAGGAGATTGCTGACTCTGAAATTTTCTCATCTGAATACTGTGGAATAGCACTCTGGTTTAGGGTGAATAGCTGGTGAGTTTAAGGAAATTGTGCTGGGCAATGGATTCTTTTGATAACATCTGTGTTCTCCAGCAAAGAAAGGCAGGGAGTCACAGAATCTAATTTTGGGAATCTACAGCAGGAGGATGGTTGCACTAACATCTGTGTGCAGCCACACAGAGGAGAAGTATGCACTTCCAGAACTCAGTTTAGGGCAGAAGATCTCTTATGCTGCCTGAATTGCCTCTGGATGAGCTCCTGGCTCTCTGCTGATCACAGAGGGAGATGCCTTTGGCACAAAGTTTAGATGGCAAAAAAGAGGCAGCATGAATGTTCCTTAGGAGATCATGTGGGATGGTTTCTAAAACTTATCTCCTGTGCTACAATCACAGTGAGTTTGTGTGTCCTGTGGATACCACAGCTTTTGTAGTCATTGACTTTCATTTTCATACTGGGGTTGTTTTGTCTAGGTAAACTAGTTTAGGATCCTACTTCTGAAATAATATTAGGGTCCAACTATTAAAATAATTAAGGAACAAATGAGACCATTTGTCAAAGTCAATAGCAAGGATTTTATTTAACAGGATACACACAGCATGTGTGTAAGAGAGAGAGAAATAAGAAGAGGGGAGGGAAGAAAGACAGTGACAGAGGGAGAAAGACATCATCATCATGGGTGCCTGCAGCATCCCACTGGCCCTTCTTCTGATCTCGGTGGTGGGAGCTTCCTGAGTGTCCTTCTGGAAGTACAGCCCAAGTCCCAGGTATCCAGAGGCATAACCTGTCATTCCCACAACTTGGGATGGCGTGTCTACAAGCAGCTGCTTCCTTTCCTACAGTTTTCCATGGTGGGAATTTTTGTCTAGGTAAGTTATCCAGATCTGCTTCTCCCTGTTTTTGCTGTCTCCATTCCCACAGTCTGCACACTGGAATTTTGTCCCCTGTGTTAATTCCAAACCTGTCACCTCTGTGTAGGCCTGAAATCAACACCTTCCTGTTTTCCACCTGCACCTGTTGTGATGGCTTATCTTATAGGGACAGTTTGTTGAGATGTTTCAGCTGCATTCTTTAAATCCTGACAACTAGGGTAGCTCTGTCAGGTTTGGTGGAGATGTGCTAATTCACGTGAAGTACAGCTCTAGCCCATGCAGCACTGAGATTACTTTTAGCTGTTCTGTGGGTATTCTGAATGTTCAGATATATTTTTCTCAATCATTTGTAATGTTAGAACAAGGCTGGATCTGGCTATGGACTTGAAGGAGCCTACATCTGTGATGGCTACTTGTTATCAGCTGTTCCTCCAAGTCTCTTGCTGCCACAGGCAGCAACTTCACTTGTTCTTTTTAGAGATCCTCACTGCCTCTGTGACATTGCTGTTCATGCTGCAAAACACTTGAATTTTCCCTAAATCTTCAAGCCTTGAAAAATCTCATCTCACTGATGCCTTAAAAAAGCTGGAGGAAAAAAAAAAAAGGAAGAAAATTTCATTGAGGATACTTATTTGAAAATTTTTAAATTTATCTCTATGGCCTTGTTTAGAACCATCAGACATGACAGGAAAAAATATGAAAAATTTAGAAAGCTGTCTAGGACCATTAAAACATTCAGTACTCATTACAATTAATGCTATTTATACCTCTATTACAGTAATTTCTGAAAATCACAACCATATCTATCTTTTAGGTTCCTTACCCAGACCTGCTTTGTGTTGTGATCTGAATAAACTTTTCTTCTGTTTCTGTCCCCAATTACAGCTATAAATAATAGAGGAATTGTTTTACTGCATACATTATTTTTGTATCAATTGACAGGTTCCCAGACTCACAAATTACTTTCGCTTAACTTGTGACATCTGATTTATTCACACTCTTCTCAGAAATACTGGGCATATTTTTCTATTCATCAGAAGACTGGAGCTTGCTGAAGAATTTGTATACTGCATATTTATATATCTACTGCTCCGTTTGCATCCTACTTTAGCTATAATAAGAGATATTTTATATTATCTTATTTCATCTCATTTTTGCTCCCTGTACCTGTTTTTCTCTTCATATTAATACAGTGGTTGATTTACATTTTAAAAGCAAGTTTTCTTTTGAAACTCTCTATGGGAACAGAAGAATATTTTTTGTATTTCTGAGTTTCAATTTCTTTGTAGGCAGATAAATGGCAAATGTGAAGAAACTGGGAAAAAAGAGAAGGCAATGACTTTGATTTGTTTTCCAGTTTCTAAATCCCCAAAATGGTTTTGATCTTTCTGTCCCAGTGAAAGGGTTCAGTGCCTTTCAGTAAACACATTGGTACTTTATGGGAAGGCATAGCACTACACAGCATCCAGACCAGCATTCTGAGTGCTCTGGAGTGCCTTGCAAAAACACCACAGGATAATCAACATCTACAGTGTTTCCCGTAAGGAGGAGCTTATGCTTTCTATCATTTGGGGTACCATCTTAAAATCATCAAATCATCAAATCATCATGACACGCAATTAATACAAAAGCAAAGGCCACCCAATCTGATTCTTGGAATTCTCATCAGTGATTGTGTTAGGGGCAATATGGGTGACAAGCAGTCTCGGCTTGTTATTGCACTGCCTTTCCCACTCCTCCACTCTTCCCTCTTCCCCCCATGTTCACACCTTGTCTCAGTCTGTAATCTCTTTGGGACATCAAGAGTCTTTTCATGTTAGGAAAAGCATGAAATGCAGTGGGGTTAGGGTTTGTGGTACCTGATATCTCAGTAAAAATAACAAAGAAAATGTTTACATTGCTGAAATAAACCTCTGCTGAGCTATTTACAGTATTAAGGCTATGAGACACCATTTCCTAGAGATGCACAGTGACCTATCTGAATCTGTTTTACTTGAACCACATATGTTAATCCTCTGTGTGTTAATGGAAGAATAGACTTTTTGTCACAGAGCAATGGTTGTTCTCCTTAATATTTTGTAATAAGAGGAGCTTATATAAAACCAATTCTGTCTTATTGACAAAGTTCTTTGAATTTCCTAGAATTGTTGTTAAATTTATGATGTTTTAAAATAAAAATTTAGAGTAGCTTTAAGCCATTTTACCATTAAATCAGTCAGCCCAGTTTAGCATTACTTTTTAGACAGGTCTATTATGCTCTGTTTTGTATAAGCATTTGTGTGTAAATTTTTAATATTTTCCTAGATGTTGCTGGCAGAAGACATGTAATAGAGGCATAAAACAAAACTTCCTTCTGTTCTTGGAAGGGGATATTCTTACTGATGCAATCTGGAAATGTTGTTTAGGCAGCTACTGAAAAGCACATTTTCCTTTTTTTTGACACTAATATGATCATGCAAGAAAAATGTTCCAGTTTACAACTTCCCGATACACAATTTTTTATGTACTCTAAAATCACACTGAGGAACTACTTGAATGGGCTTCTACTGTTAACCAGTAAAAGCAAGAGGGGTTTTCTAGCATCCAGGTACTAAACATGGTTCTTAGGAAACATAAGTTTCTGTTGAATGAAGAAAGGAATGTACAGAAGATCTTGGAGAAGGAGAAATTTTTGAGAGAGAGGTTTTTAAGGTGCAGAAAAAAAAATCAGCAATGAAATTGAGTTTATTAAAATTCTGTCACTATACAGCATGATTGTATGTCCCTGTCTCACACACACAATAAAATAAGAGTTACTTTAACTTGGCAGAAGATATTTTGCACAGCTGTTGTAAGCCACATAAGGAGGCCCTATTACATCAGTCACTGTAGGTGTAAGAAGTTGCCTTAGGTATAAAGAGAGAACTGGAGAGCTGAAGGGCTCTCAGAAGGTTACCTAATATTTGGTCTGGATCTTAAGTCTGTCTCAGTACCATATCAATGATGGTATTTGTGCTAGAGACATTTCTGGAGATTACAGAGGTCCTTAAGAATGGCATAGACCATCTTCTCAGTGTTTCACTGTAAGTTTCCTGTTGATGTAAAATTTAAATAGATTTGTGCTAGTCTGCAGTTCTTTTTCAAAAATCAGAAACATTTTATTGCTTTTCAGGCAATACTGAAATTACAGTCACAGTGAGATACAAATTGATTTCCCATTTTTTCATATGTTGCTGCTTTTATCTGTTCTTCAGAAACATGGCCAGAGCATAGTACAAATTTTCAAATAATATTAAAGAAAAATATTTAATTAAAGACACACCATAGACATTAATTTAAACAAACATTTGTTAAATACAGCTTTTTCACTGGCTGTCTAAGGTATGAAACAGTGAAACAGGTTCATATGTAACACTTGGGGATTGGTCTGATCTAAAATCTATGGAATCAAATTTGATTGTCAAACACTTGTCCTTATGCCAGATGGATTATAGAAGTAATGATAGAGTTTCAGGATAGAAAAAAAAACCATTTGCACCATACCATCTGGATTTGATTTGCAAATCACACTTAGCATGTCAATGTCTCTGATCTCACTGAACTTTACATATGATACACTTTGATGAAGTACTATTTACTAATCCTGTCAAAGTGACATCAGCAGGAGATGGATTATTCACATAAGTGAATTTTCTTGTGAATTTGCATGCAGCTCATGAGAAGATCAGGGTTCTATCACACTAATTTAAAGTAGCACTGAGCCTTTTAGAATGAGGGAATCCATCTTATTATTTGTTACTTCAAAATGACATTAAAAGACATGTAGATTAACATTTCCTTCTGAGGCTAGACACATGCTAACAGAGGGCTGCAAGTTACTGCTGCTGTGGTGCCACACAATTTCCCTCAACAGTGGTAGTGTAAGATAAGATTAGTTTTGAAAACCCATTTCTCTGTCTCCAAAAAGAGATTTGGTCTTTCCCCAAAAATTGATTTCTTGTTAAGACTAGGATATTATATTAGATCAGCCAACACAACACAACTGTTTCCTTCAAACTACAACTGGAGTGTACAAACTCCAAAAGACTAACTCTGCTGTGAATGACAGAGACATTTTAAATAAAATTCTGGATTTGATGTTGGTTTTTAACATTTTTTTCTCACTCCATTTCAGATGCAATTGTAATATGCTTAAGACTTGGGTCAATTACAGTCTTTAGAGTTGTATAATTTAGAATGATATTTTTAAAAACAAGTGCAAATACCATTGCATGCAGTATTTTGCAAGTTCTTGCTCCTATTTCTATCTGGAAAAATCTATCCAGAAGAAATGAGCTGTGGCTGAAGTGAAGGTGACTACTGGAACACTTCTGAGCCAAGCTTGAGATAACAAAAAGATGGGATAATGTCTCCCAGTTCAGCAAAAGGTGGGCTTTCACAGCACTCTGCAGGAGCTGAAAAGAGGAAGGGCTGCATTTTGAAGACTCTGTTTGACTCTATGAGATTCCAAGATTCCTGCTGAGTTTTGAAATGTATTACTGCTGTCCTGAGCTCTTACAGCTCCTGCTGAATTCAGAACAAACTGGGAATTTTTGTGTGGGAGCCATTCACGCTAAAGAGGAAAGATACTGAAACTGCTGTCTTCCTGCAGGGAGGGATTCTGAGTAGAGAATTCACTTCTGAAGAAGTTAAGACATGAATTCTGATCTTTTAAAAGTATGTGGGGAATAGCAGATGTGGGAGGCTGGAATACTGTGTCTTCTCAGATCTCTCCATTTGGAACACAGGCTGAAAACACATTTAACAGAAATCCCAGTGCAGAACTGAATGTATTCTTCACGTTAATACCCAAGCTGGACAGCATTGTGAGTGGTTTTATAGTGTCACTATCAGTTACCAGCAATGGCAATATAGAGACTAATTCACCCTACTACAACCTCTTCATAGTCTTTCAGTCCTGCAGTAAGCCTGTGCCTGGAACAAGTAGATATATAAACTGTATTTAAAAAAAAAAAAAAAAAAGAAAAAAAGAAAAAAAAAAGAGAGAAAGAAAAAGGCCCCTTCTATTTATTTTAGAACATTTCAGAAAGTTTTTTTAAAAATAATCAGACTGTGTTACACTTTATATGGAATGGAAGTATCTAAATGTATGTTTTATGTCTGTCTAGATAAAAAATAGTTTAAGGTTAAACCACTTCAACATAGATGAAGTCAGACTCAATTTAAAAAGCTGAATGACTCAATAGTCGTCCCTGCCAATGGTTTTCTCCAATTTGTCACAACCAAATGAGATAAGAGAAGAGACAGACATGCCAGTAGAGATGATCTAGCTGGTCACTAGTGTGCATTTCTCAAATTAAAGCACAGCTTTTCAGTACCCCAGCTCATTTAACTCAGAATAGTATATCTATCCTGGCAGTTGTTAATGTGATTTCCTCTGAGACCAAATAATCCTTGCTCATCTGACATACTCTTGCTTTCGGGCATTCTGCCTTTTGCTCAGAAACTCCTCGTATCACTCTGCCAGTAGTGTGGTGGAATTTAAATTGGCAAAGGTGATTGTAGGAAAGATAGTTATGCTTCCCAGCAATAGCACATCCTCAATGCCTCTTCTTCACTTGGTGAATGGGGACCAACACACTTTTGACATAACACTATAACATTTCCTGAAGAAAAGGACACCATTCTTGTCTTTCTGCAGCACACTTAAAAATGCTGGCCTGGGACCATTAATTTATTTCTGTTATTTAGTTAATTAGAAAGAAAGTAAATATTTTATAGACACATCCTCAGAGAGTTTTGAGTCAAAGGGCCAAAATCAGACCTATAGTAACATCAGTGGGAGAACTAAATGGCCATGCCACATAAATGAGTAAGAATAGTGCTGTCAGAATCTGTAAAAGATAGTGTGAGTTCTGCCATGGACTCCAGTACAGTTGTGTGCAGTCTGATGTGATCTCTGCAGCTCTAGGGAACTAAGTCATAATCCAGAGCAGGATTCAGAAGAAACTGGTACCAAAGAACTTATTACTTAGTCTCTGTGCAAAACTGCATTTTTTTTTTTCTCAAGAGGAAAAAATACTTTTTTCTAGACAGATCTCACCTATTAACATTCTCCTTATAATTTGATGATTCTTAAATATGGAATATTTGGAATTTTATGGAAGTTTAGAATATGCAGTTTTTCCAGAGGTTGTTTGGATCCAAGAAGAGATTTGGATCCAAGAACCCAATAGTGAAAGATTTATGTCTTATGCTTTACAATATAGGAGTACAGATTCTGTGCTGAGAAAGACATGAGGTTTCTTGCTTATAACTGTTCTAGTCATCATTGAAGACAGATGGAAATCTAAATGAACTTAGTTAAGCAAAAGAGTGCTAATGTGCCAACATGTCATCAAGGTGAGAAATTTCTAAGATAAAAAGGCGGAATCAGCTAAACATTTTGCCTTCAATATTGACTTTCTTGACCTTTCCTTCATTTGCTGGCTTATGTGAGCTTTGAAAATCTCCTACTGGGGACTTTATCCTTTTGAAGTTTTAGTTGAACATGTTTTGTTTTCATTATGCCTGGAAATATTCTGAAACTGAAACTGAAGGCGTTCACCAGCCACGCTTCTCTTTGTTTCCAAATACTTCTTGCATTAGATTAACACTTGAATTGACATGCCTTAAAATATGAACACACATCTTTTCACACTTACTTTACTACTGAGCTGAAAAATATATATTTGCATAAGTATAAAGAGGAAGAAAAAGTGAATCTTAGTAACATGCTAGTTTTTATTTTTACACTCTCATTAGAAAATTGAAAAGGAATAAAGAGAGTCCCAGGGGTAGGGCAAGGCAATATTTACACAATATTTCAGGCTTAGTGCAAGAGGGTTAAAGCCCTTCTGGTTGGTATACATTAACAACTATTACTCTCTGCTCATAATAATGCAATTTATATGCAATCTAATTTGCAATATTGTTAGATTTTGGACTGGCCAAGCTGCTTAAAAAAAAAAAAATGTTGTCATTTACATTATGAGACAGATTTTCATTCTCAGAAAAATGATCCAATGGCCATTAAAAAAAGTCTGATTTCTCTCACACAGATGACCTTTGGAAATCAAGTTCAAAGCAGGTTATTCTAGGGAGTCTTATACAATTTGGTTTTCTTGCTCTACTCCTCTGTGGACAGAAAATAGCTTTTCTGTACAGGTATATTTAATTTGTGTTAAATAATACTTTTTTTTTTAATGTTTAAGAATGTGATAGGAAATCCATTCACATACAGATATTTTAAAAGCCTCTTTATATTTCCTGAGGGAACCTTCACTGTTCAGTTCAGCCCCTAGCTTCATAATCACTGCATTTCCTATCTACTGATTTCTTCTTTCACGTACCTCTTTTGTATTATTAACCTTGGAAAAAAATTATCTTTTTTCCTAGTAAAATAGGTAGCACTTTGTACTTAAAAATAGTAATTTCTATTTGATTTTCTGAGAAAGTTATATTATACCCTAGGTATGCAAAAAAAAAAAGGGAGCTGAAAACAAGGTAGTAAAAGATGCTACCATGTGAGTATATATTTATTCTATTAGGAATGGACAGACTTTGTACTAATACTTGTCTGTTTATGAATATTTAATTGGTGGGGGGGAAGGGAAAAAAGAAGTTATTGTTGAATTGCTTGAAAAAATACACTAATTATTTTCTATTGGTTAAACATTCTCCTTCTGGCCAAAGCAATAGTGTAATGAAAATTTTCATCTTTAATTTTCTTGAGATGTTTTTACCATGTTGACAGGCAAAATGAACTGAAACCTAATAATTTTTGCTTTGTTTTGTTTTGTTTTTGTTTTTTTTTTAATAAAGGGGTTTTACAGATGGTAAAAATGGAACAGCAGCATTCAAGACATCATAGCTTATAAAAAGAAATCTCTAAACTGGAGAGATGTGAATAAAAATGGTGAACTCTTCAGTGGACAAGGGCTGATGTAGCCAGAGAGCTGTGATCAATGCTTCTGTGTCCAGGTGGAGGCTGGTGATGAGTGGCATCTCCCAGGGCTCTCTCCTGTGATCTTTATGTGTTCCCTAGACATTTATTATCATCATCAATGACATGAACAGGGAGATCAAGTGCACCTTCAGCAGGTTTGCCAATGGCACCAAACTGAGTGGTGCTCACAGAAGAGATACCATCCAGGGGGACCTGTACAGGTTTGAAAAGTGGGCCCAGAAGAGCCTCATGATGTTCAACAAGTCTGGGTGCAAGGTGGTGCACCTGGGTTGGTGCAAACTGGGAGAAGAACTCATTGAGAGAAGCTCTGCAGAGGATTGGGGGTTCTGGTGGATGAAAAGTTGGACATGACCCAGCGGCAAACACTTGGAGCCCAGAAAGCAACCACATAAAAAGAAGTGTGACCAGCAAGTAAAGGGAAGTGATTCTGCCCCTCTGCCCTCATGAGACCCTGCTTGGAGTGCTGTGGTCATCTCTGGGATCCCAGCACAAAAAAAGACATGGACCTATTGGATCAGTTCCCGTGGAGGAACACAAAGGTGATCAGAGGGCTGGAGCACCTCTCATAAAATGACAAGCTGTAGGAGCTGGGGTTGATCAGCCTGGAGCAGAGAAAACTCCAGGGAGGCCCTGGAGCACCTTTCAGTTCCTAAAAGGGGGCCTGGAAGAAGGCTGGAGAGGAACTTTATATGAGTGATAGAACAAGAGAGAAATAGCTTCAAACTGACAAATGGCAAGTTTAGATCGGATACTAAGAAGAAATTCTTTACTGTGAGGGTGGTGAGGCACTGGCACAAGTTGCCCAGAGAAGCTATGAATGCCCCATCCCTGGAAGTGTTTAAGGTTAGGTTGGATGAAATTCTAAGCAACTTGTTCCAGTGAGTGGTATCCCTGCACATGGCAGGGGGGGTTTAAATGACAGGATTTTTAAGTTCCCTTTAGCCCAAACTGTTCTATGATCTATGATTAGTGCTATCAAAATTTCAGGCAAAAATTGAAAAGCAATGGTGTTAATAAGTCCCCTTGCCTACACACTATAGAAGGCACCCATTGATGGCTTTGCCATATTTTTTTATATTTAGGACTATATTAAAGGTGGGTTTATGTCACACAGAGAAATTTTCAGTTGCTCCCATGAAAGTGTTGGTTTTGAGCAGTGGCATACTAAGATTGCTGCTTACTCAGGTAAAATGCAAGCCAGCACTGACTAATGGGCAGGTGTCAGCAAGCCAGAAGTAGTTCCCCATAGTTTTCCCTATTTTCCTACCCAGCCCTTGAGCTCTCTAGCCTGTATTTCAATTCATTTACTCTGTCTTGCATTTAGGGAGAATTTAGGTAAAATTTCTGTTAAAACTCCAGTGCTGTCTTAATACCTCAATGCTGTTTGCAGATCCCTGAGAAAATCCAGGGAACAAAAAGTTTGATCTTCTGAAAAATTTATATCTGGAATAAACTCTTTCAGGATTTGTTTTACAAATCTTGGAGAAATGGAATTTTATTCCAAAACATTGTATTTTAGATTAGTAGGTAATATGTAATTTTTTTATTCCATAAATGGAATAATTTTTAAGCAGTAATACATTTTGGTGACACAATACAGACCCTACAATAGGGTCTGGATATAGTCAAACATGGTTTGTAGGGAAGGATAAGATTTTTTTTGTAATATTGAAGGAGATATGCCTAAAAGCTTTTCTGTTTTCTTCTGAATGCAACTGTTGATTTGGCTACCTCTGTAAGTAGATGTAACCTCCACTTACAAATTTTTTTTTGTCTGATGCTGAGACAAGCTTATTAAAAAAAAAAGCTTATCAAGCTCTTTGAAACAAGTGAAGTAACCAGGAAGATAAGTGGGTCTCACTTAACATTTCTTGTTCCAGAAGTTCAGGCTGATGCCTTTCATGTCTGCTTTAACTGTCAGGATTGGCACAATGAGGCTCACAGTACTGTCTGGCTATGTGGGTGGCCTCAGAGCTACACTAAGCCAAAATTTTTATAAGCAAGGAATTCAGCAGTGGAAAGCAGCTGAGGAAAGCACTAGTACCAAGATGTTTACATATATTTTTACTACATTTAAATGGCAAATTGACTCAGTTAGGGATTTTAGGATATTTCTAATGTAGCCACAGAGGATGACAGCCAAGACTACTGTCTGAACAAGGAAAATAAAATATCCTCCAAGAGATGCATATGATTAACATATAACTGCATTTTAACTATACCCATACCATTTTCATTTTTGCTTTGCACAGTTTTAAGGGCTTCTGTTTTATTCATAGGAATATCACAGAATCACAGGATAATTCAGGGTGAAAATTACCTCAGGAGGTCTCTAGTCCAGCTTTCTGCTCAAAACAGGATTAACTATGAATTCAGACTAGGTTGCTCAGAACATAATCCAGTCTTATTTTGAAAACCTTCAGGGATGGAGACTACACAACCACTCTGAGTAACTTGCTCCACTGCCGGGCTGTCATCATGGACAAAATGTTTCTCCTTAAGTCCTGTCAGAAGCTCTCCAATGAAAATTTGTGCTTGCTGCCAAGGACCAAAGGGCCTGACTCCATCTTCCTAATAATCTTGTAGATGTTGCAGGGCTGCTGTTTGCTCCTACCCAGAACTGTCTGAATGTGTACACGTCCCTCTGCTTCTTCTCACAGGGCAAGTACTGCAATATCTGGCCATCCCAGCAGTTCTGTACTGAATTTTATCTTTTTTAGCAATGTTTTTTCAGTATTATGGGACTTAAATTGGAAGTGGCTTTAAGACATAGTCTCAAACCAGGGACCATGCTTCTGTTGTCACAGCCCAGAATGCTGTTGTCCATCCCTGCTGCTGGGGCTCCCCCCTGGCTCAGCTCAGTATCTGCCCAGCTGAACCCCTGGCCCTCTTCAGCAGAGCTGCTCCCCAAGGCAGACAGGCCCCAGTCAGTACTGCTGCCAGCAGCTCTTCCTTCCCAGGTGCAGCACCTGGCATTTTTCACTGCTGAATTTCCATTTCCATTGTCCCTTTCCTCCAGCCTCTCCAGGGCTGTCTGTGTGGCAGCCCTGTCCTCAAGAGTATCACTGTGTTCCCCAGACTGTGCCCTCTGCCAGTCTGATCCGAGTGCGCTCCCGCGCCCGCTGCCCGCTCCATCGCTGGGTCACTGGTGACTTTACATAGGACAAGTCCCGGGATGGACACCCAAGCAATCCCACTGGTTAGACACCTCTGAGTATGACCCATGTACTAATCTGGTATACACAAGAAACTTTGTATCTTACTTTTATAAAAAGTGAAATAAAATTGAAAACAATGGCTCTTTCAAGACCACAGCCAGACCAGCCTCTGCAGGAGTTTGTAAAACTGAGAAAGGTCTTTCTGCTTTTTCCATTGCTGTCTAGTTCTGCTCTGTAAGCTGTTTGTCAAAACATGTGGAGTAACAAAAAAAAAAACAAAAACCAAAACCAACCCACCAACAAAAAACCTCAAAAAAATCTAGAAATGCATTTTACATTAAAAAAAAAAAGCATCACCCCCTCTCCCCCTTCCAAACAAAATGAAAACTAGTTATGGTCAAGCCTTAACTATTAAAAAAAAAAGTGGTCTGCAGTAAAGTACTGTTGTCCTCAGCTTTATGTGACTTCTACTCAAGTTTTGTGTTGAAAGAATGTAGTATCTATTGTACAGGATGAGAGTTTGTGTTACCGATAAGTAAGGTTTTATAAATTATTGGCTCTCACATGACATTAGAGTGACTGAAACTCATTTTATAAGTGTAGTAACTTGCCAAAGTCCCCAGCTTAATGATTTATCTGTGTTGATGGTTATATAGTCCTCTGCCTGTGGAGCAATTTTAACCTCACATTACATTTTCAAAAGCTTCATACTCCTCTGGCAAGGCTGGGCACAGCTTTGTCAAAATATGTTTCTACTTTAATTTCAAGTTTTTCTCCATGTCATTTACTCTCTTTCCACTCAGTTTAATGAATGCAAGTATTTCAAAAACACATCACAGATTCCCTTTATTCTTTTTTTTTTTTTTTTTTTTTTTTTTTTTTTTTTTTTTTTTTTTTTTTTTAGAAAATTTTTTTTTTTAGTGATTGAAAATATAATTNTTTTTTTTTTTGTAGGGAAACATGTTTTTGAATGAGTGTGAAGAATTGTAACTCAACATCTTGGAAAAAAACTAACCAGCAACCTTCAAAGATATCCACTATTTTATCCATTTGAATAAAATATATCCAACTATATGTAAGACAGAATAATACACAGTAGAAGTGATGAGTGATTGAGGCTTAGAGTAACTGAGGGCAAGCAGAGTGGAAAAAGTTGTTGATAAGGTAAAAATGTAGGAAATTTAATGCCAAAATGAAATAATATTTGACACCAGTATAAAACCCTTGCTAGCAAACGGCTCACCTCTGTCAGTCTGCCCACACTGAAAAAATGAGAGCAAAGGGGCAATACATGGTAAATGCTTTCACAAAAGGCAGCAGGCCAACAATGATGCTTGATTATCACTTTGATTATGAAAGTGAATATTTAAAATCTGCTTTAAAATATCAAAGAAAGGCAGTTTTGGTTTAGAGATGCAAAAAATCTGCCTAAGTTGTAAGATTCAGGATCTATGAGAGAATGTATCTCAACTAAACAGATGAATTTCCAGAAAGGCACTGAGGTATCTATTTGTCATTTAAATGTCAGTTTTGTACACTCTCTCCAGTGTTGCAAAGAAAATATGTATTTGGTTTTACTTTTCAAGATTGGTGTCTCAAATATACATAATTCCATGCCTTTATAAACATAATTTCTAGACATAAATCATCCCAAGATCTTTTGCTACTAAGAGTCTTCCTGAATTTCCAATGTAATTTAAATTCCTGTGTATTTTTTGGGTACAAAAACTAGGAAATACGTGCTGTTAGGGTGCAGGCAGGTGCCTAAGGCATGGTTAGTCTCTGGTCTATGGTTAAGCTAACAGAACAGTGATGCCTTAGGTTTTAGCTTCCATATTATCCAGATTCTGTACTGCATTAGTATATAACTCTGAACTTCATATAAAGTGTTAGTGAGTTCTCCTCACAATTTAGTCAGACAAAACAATCCTTTTCCAGCCTGAGAACCAAGGACACCATTGCAGCTTCAGGCCCAAAAAGTGTAAACAGTGAACTGAGGAGAGCAAACTGGGAGGATGGGACTTCATAACCTGAAGCTGTAATTAACCAAATACGTTAATGGGCCAAAACTTATAAAAGTGTGAAAACTCGTGACCCATCATCCATCTTGAGTGTAGCCTCAGCCAGGCTCTTGTACTGCCCAAAGTGTATCCTTTAAAGGCCTTTTTAATAAATACCTACTTTATTCCTTTAACACTTTCTAGCCCCTGTTCTAGGTAGCCTCTCAAGGCATCAACAGGACATAAGGTACAATGAGGAATGACAAGAAAAATTGCCAGACATAATAGATAACCATGCAAGAAACTGAAAGAAATTACAAATAGTGCTGTGATTCCTGAATTTCAAAAGTGGTTACAAGGAAGTTCTATGAGAAGCAGTTGTACTTCCCAAGTCATTGAAGAGGAGTACTGAGAACCTGCAGGGTAATAGACACCAGTGAGTCTAATCTATTTACTTAGATAACCAAAAAAGTAGTGCTTTTTATATATATAAGCAACATTATTTTTTGATAATATAAAAAGTATCAAATTTTGGTAGAGATGAAGCAAAATTAGGAACAATGGGAAAAACACCTAGAATGAATTTTGTTCATTTCTGAGAGGCCTACTGAGGGGAAAGGGAGGTACAGTTGTGCTGGAAAGGCTTTAAGAATAAGGTTGCTCAAGCAATGTGATGGGATGGGTGGCTTCCCTGCCCAGCAAGGAAATTGCTGGCATGGCAAGAACAAGCACTGTGGCAGTGTTCACCCCAGACCCTGAGATGTTGACATCTGTTGCAGTCTGAGATAAAACTGACAGGGTAGGAATTAGGAGTCCTGGTACCAAAGTACATTTAGTCATGGGTATCTTTAATATTGATGAGGGACTCAACATCCAGGTCCCACAGTGAGGAGGTGTCTGCTTCAGGAGGCAAGAGAGCCCATCCCTGACATGTGGCAGGGGAACAGAGCAGCCCAGGGAGGTGCTGGTAGAGTCAGCACAGGTTTCTCAGCTCCTGGCATCCTCTGCCACGAATTCCTGGACATTCACATTCACTCCCCGTGGGCTCTCTGCTGGATCTCCTCAGTAACCCCAGACCTCACCACTCATGGAATTGGGCAGAGAATACCCACTACCCAGGTTCTGACTGGTTTAAATTCCCTTGGCACCTGGTGCTGCAACAGGGCATTCCCATACTATTCTCCAGAAGATTCTCTGCTCTGTGGCCACCACACTGCTACTGAGGGCTCAGTTAATGGGTGGGGCATTGGAGTGAAACACTGTGAAAACCCTCCAGGCCCTGGGCCCGACTGGCACAGCACCTCCCCATCTGCCTTCAGATGCACCCTGTCCCTGCAGCAGACCTGGAAGCTGCTGCCATGTGGGATTTTAGAACATGTGTCCCACAAGGTTTTAAAGTGGGGACACCGTTACAGAGTTACAGGCATTCCCTATTTTTCCAAGATTAGTTAATCCACCATTTAGCTAGTAGGGGCCTTTTACTTAAGAATATATGTCGAATAAATTGCAAGTTCAGTTAATTAATTTTTCAAATTAATTTTATTATTTACAGGATTTTGAAGACCTGTAACTGCACATTCCGGTGGGGCTTGCACAACTCCCGGAGAACACTCTCCCTCTATCTGCCTGAATATTCTATTTTGTGAATATTCCTGAAGGACAGAAATATTCACAAAATATTAGTTATTCCTGGGCAGACAATTATTTTAAAGTGTCCATGAGATATCCCAAGACACCATGTCTGGTTTCAGAGAGAATGACCTTGTTTTCCCAGCTCACTTGGCTTTGGGTGTCCCAGGCAATGGTGTGTGATGCCAGCAGTGTAAGGCTTGAAGGACTGGCTCTGCTATGCCACCTTTGCCTTCCTGTGACATACAGGTCAGCTCAGCACAGTGATGCCAATGCAGGGAGAGAGATAGCTGCTGCCTTCCCCCTGCTATATGTGCTTCTGAACACCATATGTTAGGGTTCTCTAGGAGGACTTTGCAGTGCCTACATGATAGGATGACATCCTGATTAGTCTGTTGTAATTATATTTTGGGCAGGTTTTTCTTGGCACTGCCTCCTTAGCTTGAATTCACACCTTCTGCTTCCTCCTCTGATTATGGAGTATAGAAATTTATCCATGTTATAATTTTCTCAGCTGGTTCTACTAATAATGAAAAGACATATCATCCTCTTCATTCTACTTTTGTGCTATCTATTTTGATAACTGTCCAATATTTTTTCTTACAGTGTTCAGAATATAATTTAAATCCCTCTCTCCTGCAATTACACAATGATGTAATAATCTTGCCTCCCTTTTAAAAGTATTAAGATATAGCAAATTTTCCATTCCCTTGTGACTGTAAGAGGAATACTGAAGCTCTTAAGATACGCTGAATTGTTGTATGACAAAAAGGAGCATTTTAAACAAAATGCCCTTAACACATGGTATTTCAAGAAATGGGTCCTGATTTTCAAATGCTCAGTATTGCCAATACTCTAAACATCTGATCAATCATGCAGGCTAAAAATATAAAACATTTTTAGAAAGAATTATGAGCTGTTAATTCCTGGAACAAATAATATTTGATTAGTATTTCAGTTCAGGTCATTAGGTGGAAAAGCAGGTGCAAGTCATCAAAAAGCTCAGGTCATGCCAGTAGGTAACTCTTAAACATTTTTCTCTGTGTGTGTGTGTTTTCATGTGTGCATGTCTTCAAAGCAGATAGTGTGATAGCAGCAATCAATGAATATAAATGCTCCCCAGCCAAACTGTCAGAACTGGGATGTCACAGTTTCAGGTTTGTGATCTGCTCCTTCACAAGAGGTATGAGAGCTGAGGTAATTGACAGCAAGTGTGGCATTCTGACAGGATGTGAGACGTGCCTACCTTCTGTATCTGAACTATAGATGTGTGCCTTGTAAATAATGTGTGTGATAAACAACAAATAGCTTAAACTCTTGTTTCCAGTCAGAGCTCACTCAGATCCATCTAGCAGTGTTCAAAAGCAAAACAAAACAACACAACAAAACCCAAACAGATGAGACATTGTAGTTTTGATTCTGTTCTCATAAAAAATATAGCAAGAAAGGTAGAAAAAGATACAACAGCAATCCCCAGAGAATGAAGAAAGGACACAGATTTCCTTAGGCAAACTGTCTATTTTAAAAAGTACACAGTAGTGTAAAGAGTGACTCTTCTTTTTTTTTTTTTTTCTTTAAGAATAGCCAACTTTTACAGCAGTTTATATTGCTGTTATAATACAGTTTTTAATACAGTTCATAATGCTGGCATTCTTGTCTAATTCTTCAGAACACTCCATGACATCACAGAAGGTGATCAGGGTTACAGAGATTTTGCATAAATTTTAAGAAAATGTTTAGCTGTGCATCAGGTTGCTAAATAAGGTGTCAAAATTAAAACCCTTAATTAACTGACCTCATCATTGGGAAATCGTAGAATGGTTTGAATTGGAAGGGACCTGAAAAATCATTTAGTTCCAATCCCCTGCTATTGGCAGGGAACCTCCCACTAGAACAGGTTGCTCAAAGCTCCATCCAGCCTGGCCTTGAACACTTCAAGGGATGGGTTATCCACAGCTTCCCTGGACACCCTGTTCCAGTGCCTCACCATTCTCACTATAAAGAATTTTTTCCTAATATTTAGTCTTAAGCTACTTTTTTTTTTCAGTTTAAAGCCATTTCCCTTTGTCTTATCATTACATGTCCTTGTAAAAAGTCTCTCTCTGGCTTTCGTGTCAGCCCCTTTTAGGTACTGTAAGGTGCTCTAAGGTCTAAATGACCTAATATACCATACATTCTGGTACAGGACACATCTGGTAGATAATATAGCTAATTACAGACTAATTCCCAGCTGCCACCATTCTTACTGAAAATACAAATGCCAAAGGCACTTTTTAAAATGTTTTTGTGAGAACACTGATAAAATAATACATGACACTCTTATTGCAGTCTGAAGTAAATAGGCTTTTCCAAATTTGCCAATTTTACTTTTGCATTATTTACCATTTTCATTTCAGTTACACATAACATTTACATGAAGAGCTATCTGCCTAGTACAGCAAACTAATTTTAAAAGGACTTTAAAAATGTGGTTTGAACAGAGGAATGGTTTTCTTAGAGTGGTATACTAATTATCAGGAGGCAGAAGCTCTGCCTTTTCAACTCATTCCTATATTGCTATTTGTTTTCATTAAATCTACCAGGCCCTGGAGCAAACAGCCTCAGAGCATGACTCCTTCCCTGCTTCTGCCATTGTGTTGAACAGGTGTGCTGGTTTTAGCTGGGGTAGAGTTGATTTTCTTCATGAACCATGACAACAGTTCTATCACCAAGCTCATGGTACACAGCACCTTTCAGCATTAGTCCCTGGAATGACATATACAGCTAAAAGAAGGAGATCAGCTTTCTTTGGCTTACTTGAAGAAGGAATGCTGGAAAATGCTTTTGCTTTTGCCAATGGTTATTTAGCTGTTAGTTAAAACAATTTCTTTTAACAAAAGGTGCTGAAATCTGATTATTCAATACTATTAATAATTTTTGTTCTTCTTTGTCCCTCCATATAAATAGAATGTTAAAACAGCTAACAATATCTGTGTAACATGATGTATTCCTTTGACACCTATTACACAATGGAACTTGATAAAAATGCATACTACTGTTCCCAGTAGCCCTTCCCTTCACAAATGCTAAATTATAATTTTTTAACTTAAAATTTCCACTGAGAACCTAATTTTTTTCTGTATCTTTAACAATCTCCAAGTTTCTTCAGTTACTTATAGGGGTGTATGCCATCATTGACAGTAAACATTTAATTCATTTCATGGCTGAAGCAGCACAGAGTGTCTGGTTGGGCTACTAACTTTTTCTAGGATTGCTTATATAGCCTGCTTTCTTCCAAGTCAGTGATCTTCTGGCCATAAGCAGTAACACTGGGGAGGTAGCAGTCCTTAGATGACAACATGTTTTGATCAGACTTTATACCTGCTCAGTGACACCGTTGTCAGTTTTACGGTTTTTGTTCTGCAGTCTGAGCAAACTCAGAATTTCACAGGTATCTGCAGGCCAAGTTTAGAGTCATTGCTCTTTCAGGGTAAAGTTTTGTATCAGTTTGAAACTAGACAAATTTTTAACTTTTGGAAAGATAAGTCATAAGATAGAGTTTTTTAAATCAAAAAAACTTTTACGATCACTCACCTTATTGAGTAGATGTGTAGATTGGGTAAAGGAGTCTTCATTTGTTCAGGAATTTGGCTTGTGGAAATTACCCATTCTCAAACTTTAATTACTGAATGACATAGAAGCTTATGCATTCAGCTTGGCTTATTAGGTTTCCCCTTTGGTGTTCCTCACTCAGAACTTTGTTTTCCAGTGGAGGCTTTGGAAAAAAAAAACTTAAGTTTCTTATCAGAAATATACTACTGTATACTACTGTTGAGCACTTTCATGCTCTCCTGTACCACTTTCCAAACTCATCAGGAACTGAACATTTGTGATACAAGGTTGTAGCCAGCAGGATGCAGGATGTTGGGCAACAGTGAGAGTAAGAGTCTGGGACAGCAGATGTGTTATTCTGTTGTCACTCTATATCTTCTACTTGTATCTATTTTGTAGCATGTGTTTTTTTGCAATACCTGGAGTGATCTACAAAATGAGTGAGAGAACTTTTCACCTTTTTTATTATTCCACCTAAATGAAAATGATGTCAGGTTCCACATGGAAAATAAGAGAACATAATTTGAGATAAGATACAGACACTTTGTCCATCCTCCTGCATTGTGGCAGAACGGACTTGATTCATTTTAGAATACAGCTGTCAGATGTCTTTACTAGATTGCACTTGTGTCCCTAGTGAAAGTTTTAAAATAAGTTTAGAAACTTTTTTTGCTGCTTGAAGCACTAATAAAGAGACTTCCACCCTCCCAACTCCCCCACTCCCACGAAAATATGTAACCTAAATGTAGCTGACTAAAGCTTTGCATCACTGTTTCTGCTATTGACAGCTCAGTAACAGATGTACCTAAACCTTGTCATGGAAACCCTTTTCTGTCTGTCTGAGTAATTATTTCCCATCTTTTCTCTCTCTTCTCCCATTCTCAATTGAATCTTCTCATGTCCTCCCACTTGTCTTACTTTCTAGATCATTTTATAGCATCTCAATTAAAGCTCACTTGCACAAACACAGATCTTAGGTTTATAACCCCTAGGGAGAGAATATGAAATATGCTTTTGCTTCTACAGTAAGGGGTAAAAAAATTCAAGTCTTTTAAAATATGAAAGTAAATATATTGTTTTCCCCCAAAGCACTTTTTTCTTAGTAATAGAATCTGATTCCACTTTGCTAGTTAATAATCAGAGTGTTTCAACTTCATGAAACTAACTAGGTCCACATGGCAGATATAACTTTATTTACCATCCCTGTGCAACAATAATCAGGCATCAGCAGCTTTGAACTCTAGTCCTAGCTACATTCACTTGCCATTTGCCAACTACTGGGATATAAGTTAAAGAACGTAATTTTAAATCTACTAAAAGGGTCAAGAGTATTAAATAGAATGTGATAATAAGAGTTAAGGAAAAATCATAGATGCTAAAAAGCATATATTTTATTGTTTACTACTTTTCAACTCATTAGACTTCCATATTTTTTCTTTCATACTTTGATAGTAAGAGACTATACATAAAAAAAAAAAAATTTAACTTTATGATCCATTTCTAATTTTTTTTTTTTTGTAATCTTATTTTGGTAACATAGAAGATAGAATTTGTGTTCTATTCAGAAGTAGTTAAAATAATTTAGGTATCTCAGTATTGATGTGCAGTTAAATACATTGCACTTGAAGCAATGTCATGTAAACTTTGTTTGCAGATGGCATGAGGAGGGGAAAGCCAATCTCCAGTAACAATATAGTCCAAAATTTAGTTGTGTCCTAGTTGCTTTTTAGGATGGCTAGCTGCTGCTGTTATAGAGAGTTGATACATAGGTTTGACAGCTGTCATGAATGAATGGTTTAGGTTGCCTAAAGGGGTGCTGACAAAGATATTAGCTGAAGTAGGTTTAATATAAATATGTGAAAGCACAACTTAATAAAGTTCGATGGCAAAGTTCCCTCTATTACAACATGGATGAAACATACAAAGAAAAATCAGGTTAGAATCAATTTAGAATGATTTACATAGAAAGCAAAACCACAAAAGGATAAGGGAGACCCTCCTGTTTAGTCACAAGGTTCAGAGTGGTCCCTTTGCCTGATGGGTCTTAGGTGAGGCAAAATCCAATCTTAGTCTCAGACTTGGCCAACATTTTATAGCTAAAGGATTTAGCAGCATTTAATGATTAACTAAGTTAACATTTACAAAGTGACTAAATAGAATTTAGCACGATTACAACAACAGTGACTTAATTATAGAGGTGAGATGGCAACATTCATAGTGCAATTGCTAGGAATTGTTTAAATAATTCACACAGTCATGCAAACAGGCATGAAGTTATTTATAAATACACACACACACACATATATATATCTACACACAAAGGTATATACCTCCAAAAATTCTCCTCAAGTTCAATAAAAAACAAAAAAAACCCCTCAAGTTCAAAGACATATTCACAGTGAATGCCTTCACATTTCTCAGTGGGCAAGAGTGGAGCCTGTAGGAGTGAGGGGCATTGGTCCTGGCCCCATCACCAGCCCAGTGACAGTCCTCTGATGATCTCATGTGTGTGTGTTGACAAGGTCTGAGGGAGGGAGGTGCTGGTTACAGCCTGCTGAGGGCCAGGAGAGCTCAGAAGGCCTCACTTAGGACTGGTTTTTACAGGATCATTAACTGATTTGCTTTAGTCATCAGTGAATTTTCATCCTGGCCACAAAACAAGTCAGTAATTTGGGAATTTTTCAAAAATCCAGTAACAATGGTACAATTCCACTCAGGCTGCAATTCAGGTAAGTATTTTTCTTAGGCTCTAGGGGAAGAGGAATGATCTCTCTTCTCCCACCTTGGTCAGGTGACTGGAGCTCCTGATATGGATGGTGTCACCCCTACCTTTGCCATGCAAGAGTTCCTGCTATGGCCAAGGGATGCATCCCTGCCCAGCTCATTACACAAAGCCAAGGCCTAATGGGAATTCCTAAAGTCATAGAGGGGGCCCAAGGAGCAGGTGGAGGGGAATGCCCCACCACAACTGGGAGGCTCAAATGAAATAGAAGAAATTGAGAAAATAATGGAATTTAATCCTCAAGGTTTTTCTGAGAAAACTTCTATCTTTTACAAATACAGTCTGTAGTTCATGCATATACAGAGACATCCCATAGTGCCTGAAAAGTGTCCTCCAGTTTACATAAAGGTTTAGGTATTATAGATTAGAACCCCTTGAAACTTGCATTTGATTCTTTAAATCTGAATTCAGTTCTGAGGAACTGACTTTGATCTAGAAAGATCCTATGGATATCCTTACCAACACACAAACAGTGCTAGTCAGATTTTTAGGACTATTTATTTGCATGTATGATGAAGACAAAACCATGGTATATTGGAAAAAAAATCAAACTTTGTTTTTATTTCACAAAATGTTATCTAATTTATTTTTTTAATTGTCATAGAAGCTTGTAAAAGATAGCTTTAATGAAATATCATAGTGGTTCAGTTTCATATTTTTTTCCCAGATTCTAAAAAGAGATGAAAGAGTTATAAACAGACATGAGACAGCAGCAGCAGTTCAGGGCAAGATTTGTAATATTTGGGAAAACAGTTCCCCCACAAGTGGAAGTTGCTCATACAACTAGAGACTGTCTAAAGGGAGTCTAACAGAAGTCAACATAGAACAGCAAAACCTGAAATAAGAGAGTAATAAGAACTAACTCGATAATGCAATATATTAATTCAAATTGTAAGATGAAAAGAAAAGTTTTTTTACTGATGTCATGGGTTGTCACTGGCCCGATGCCAGGCACCTACAAAAACTGCTCACTCACTCCCCTCTGCAGCTGGTCAGAGGAGAGGAAATTTAATAAAGGGTTCATGGGTTGAGATAAGGCCTGGGAGGGAGATCACTCTCAAAATACTGTCAGAGGCAAAACAGGCTCAACTTAGAGATGTAATGTGAATTCATTACAAACAAAATCGTACAAACAAAATTTACTTCCATGATAATTGGAAGTAAAATAAGCCCTCAAAAACACCTTCCCCCATAGCTCCCTCCTTCCAGCTCTACCTCCTACCACAAGGAGACAGGGAATGGGGGTTCATTCATCACTGGAGGCTTCCCCCACTGCTCAGGGAGAGGAGTCCTTCCCTTGCTGTGCTGTGGGGTCCCTCCCACAGGAGAGTTCTCCTTTAACTTCTTCAGTGTGAGTCCCTCCCACAGGCAACACCTCCCTGGGACTGCTGCAAGGTGAATCCCTCCCTCAGGCACA
>VZRH01002609.1:2525969-2683664 GCA_013397555.1 Urocynchramus pylzowi
AGGGGGATTGGTATTTATTCCCCTGCTGTGCTGTGGGGTCCCTCCCACAGGAGAGTTCTCCTTTAACTTCTTCAGTGTGAGTCCCTCCCACAGGCAACACCTCCCTGGGACTGCTGCAAGGTGAATCCCTCCCTCAGGCACACAGTCCTCCCAAACTGCTGCAGCGTCGGTGACTCTTCCATGGGGTGCAGTCCTCCAAGGACAGGCTGCTCCAGCCTGGGAGCTGGGCCCTCTCTCCATGGGCCTCCCACAGGGTCACAGCCTCCATCAGGCATCCCCCTGCTCTGGTGTGGGTCTCCTCCACGGGCTGCAGGTGGATCTCTGCATCCCTGTGGATCCCCATGGGCTGCAGGGGCACAGCTGCCTCCCCATGGGCTGCACCACGGGCTGCAGGGGAATCTCAGCTCTGGTGCCTGGAGCACCTCCTGCCCTGCCCTTCCTTCTGCACTGACCCTGCTGTCTGCAGGGCTGCTCCTCTCATGTTCTCACCCTGCTCTTCTCTAGTCACAATTAAAACTGTGCCACCATTTTTTGTTTTGATTTCTTCTTGCCTACATTATCACAGAGGTGTTAGCACCATTTCCAATTGGCCCAGCTTTGGCCAGCAGCATGTCCATCTTTGGAGCCTCCAGGGATTGGCTCTGCTTGACATGGTGGAAGCTTCTGGAAGCTTCTCACAGAGAAGGACCCCTGCTACCAAAACCAGGCCGTGCAAAACTAATACAACTGATTATCTGGCACACATAACATTGGCGTTTTTCAGTTTTGTGTGAAATGTACTTTTTTATTCTTAAATAAAACACGGAGAGGAAAAAAAGATTTGTTGAAAACATATTTCTAATGCTAATTTTTTTTTTGAATATATGTGGCTATGAAAATTCTGGTGAAATATGTAGTTTTTTGTTTTACATGGAAATAAGAACATATAAAATAAATGCTTCTATTGATGATTAGTTTTCCTGATTTGATTCAATCTTACTAGGAAGGTATTTAAAGGTTTCTTTCTGTGCTAAAGAAATTACATTTAACCTTGGTTATTATCAGGGTGAAGAAGTTTTATTATGCAGTTCAATTGTATTGAAATGTTATTTCAGGTGCTAATTACATGGACTGTGGACAGTGAGCTGAAAAACCTCCTTTTAATTATAGCCATTGAGCAATTTTTCTTTTTGGACTGGAGCTTTCCATTTCTGGTGTTTAAAGCTCTTTATTACAGGTTCTTTGTAAAGAAAAGTTTGTGCTACACCACAGAAACACAGCAAGTGGTCAAAAATCTGATTTTATCTAATGGTTGGGTGGGTTTTTTTTTTTTTTTCAAACCTAGTAATTTTCTAGCTATTTTCATGGTTTTTTCTATTTTTGTGTACTCATTTTAAAATAATGATACCCCTTTCAAGGTCTTAAGAAAATGATTGAAGTTCTAGTGTCTCATTAGATGAGATTTAATACCAAATTCAATTCTAGAAAGAAATGCTGGGAAGTCATGTTATATTCCCCTTTAAAGGCAATTGATAATTACAGCAGTGTAATAACATCTAGAAAAAGCTATATGCACCAGCAGGTGCTTTTTAAATCTACTGTTACAACAACAGTACATTTTTGCAAGGGTCTGAGTCTGCTTTGTCTTCAAATCTTCAAATGCTGTAAGAGAACCTGTCATATTTGATGAAAAATTAGTACAGTAGAAATATGTTGCTCTTTGGCACGACATGGCACCTTTTTAAGAATCTGCGTGTTACAAAGCCATCATATAGTATGCTTTATTTAGTTCTCAGAACTTCAAAGTACTGAAAGCAACATAATTTTATTCAAGCCCAGAGCTAGAAATGCCATGCACTAAACAAATGCAGGGGTGATGGTATGCATCTTATCCTCCATTAACACAGATCTAGAGAAGAAAGCTTATGAGCCTCTTTTGTTACAACTGGAGCTCGTGCAGCAGGTTTTGTCCTAATTTTTCAGAAAGCCTAAGGAAATGTTGCACATTGGCAATGCTTCTGTTTTGCTTAGCATATTACAGCTTTGTTCTCCCATGAAGTCAGTGATGCTTTAGGCAGAAGGAGATTTCCACCTACATGGAGTTTGCAGGGGTGTCAGAGTGAGCACTGCAGTACTTCAGTATTACTTCTAAGAAGATATTGTCTCCTAGAGAAGGTAGCACTGGAGAGGCTTGGAGCTGGTAAGATGAGAAAAAATACTGTATGGCAACTTTGAAAGTGTCAAAAAGAGTGAGAGAAAGAAATGGAAAATTAAAGTGAGTTTTAGGAAAAAAATCACATTGATTTTACAGGTTCATAGCAATGCTTCAGATGCCACATCTTCCTCTCCTCGTTTTATTAACATGACTATCATATTTTTGCATTCGGATCTAGATCATATTAGACAGGAAGATAGAAATATTTTTGGAGGGCTGATTACCCAAAGTCAATACTTTGGTGTTTTTTGGTTATTATAGGACCAGTGTTCCCTAGCAATTATAAGTAAAAAAAAAAAAAAAATCCAGCCCCTAAAGTCTAGTCTGGAAAAGTCTGGTCTTTATTTCTATCCTACTTAATTTTTTATTTAGTCAAGTTGTGAATTGCAAAATTTTCAAGTGTTTTGCATTTCAGGGGGAACAAAAAAAGAAAGATACTTTTATAAAATAATATTCAGCATTAAAAAACATTTATTGAGGTATTATTGTAGAACATGCCTCAAAAGCTAGTTCTAAATACCTTTACAAATTTCTGTGCTTGAAAATGGGCATAATCAATCTCAGAAAAGGGAGAGGTTTCTGTCTAAATCTTGAGATAGTAAAAAAGTTTGTTTAAATGCTGTTTGTTAATTTAGATTTCATAGGGCACAACAGGGATAGATAAAAAATTGTGAAGTTTTTGTATATTTACAATAAAGTTTGACACTGAATCAGAAAAAAAAAAAAAAAAAAAGTTGTTATGGGCTAGGCTTTGATTCCCAAAGTGAATTTGTCTCTTCAGAAGAGAAATTGGCTGTATGTTCCACCTATTTTCTTTTGAACTCTCCAACAGGATCAGATTAATTCTTATTATACCAGTTGTGGCCCCAAATCTGATTCAAATTTATTTATCTCTACAAGTTACCCTTCATTGCTGTAGCCAAGATGAAACTGTGATCCAGTCATATTTCTTTCTCCAAGATACTGCTCCTCATGGGTTTATTCTAATCTTAATTGTATATAATGCATGACAATGATTTTTGAGGGAGAGTCACATTTTGATTCAGGCTTCCTACAAGTCTGTTTGCTATTTTTTTGGCAGCTCCTTCTAAAAGTGTTTTTGCATCTTGGTTCTAGAACTGTGACTTTGCTTCCAAGCAAAGACTTTCTAGTATCTTCCTATCTCTCTGTGAAACATAACCTACAGTGCCTCATGCAATAATTTCTTTTCTTTCATTTTGAAAAGGCAGTGGCTGGTCATGCTTGTTTACAGTTCCTGTGAATAGAAGACTAACCAGACTTTCTCAATTCCTAAATTCCAGTCTTCCTACTTAGTTGTAGTGCATATTTTCTATTTCTCAGTTTTTCTTAGCTTGTTCGTATTCACCTACTCCTCCTCTTTGGATCCAAATGGACTGTGAAATTTCCACAACAAAGATACAATTTGAGTGGTCCTTTTTCAATTCTAAATTAAAGAATTGTAACTATTCTTCACTCCTAGGACATCCATAGTGTGCACATTCTTTGCATACTACAGAGTGTTCTAGCTGCATAGGCATTCTTGTGCGTATGGCTTAGATATTTATCAGTACCCTAGGAGGAAAATGTGGGTAAAAATTCTGATGTAATTTATTGCACAGATGAAATCAGCCCTCATTCTACACAAACAAAAATACAAAACTTTGTTAAATAGCTGTTCTTAATAGCGTTGATTTTTCACAGTCCTTCAACAAAGGGTGCAGAGAAAGAGAAATGAATAATGGCAGCAGCAGACAGGGATGTCATAATTTCAAGGTATGTTTATTTGCATAATGGTAAACAATTTCAATAAGTGTCTATGCATGCAGGCTTATAGACTTTTGGTGAATTTAAAGCTTATATTTTACAGTGATACTTTTGGTTTTACAACCTCATGACTTATAACAGAAGTTTCAAGATTTCCAAGGTATTNAAAAGTACTGCTTTTCCCTGTGAATGCAGCCTATTGCATTGTTTCAAAACTTCCAGGTACTGGGATCAAACTATTAGATGGAATATTAGTTAAGAATAGAATGTTCTGGTAATGCTTGTGAGGTAGACTTGAAAATATAACTTTCTAGTTTTTCTCAGTGGCAAAGTTTGTGATTTTCTCAGGCGTGACTGGTCTTTTAAATGCTTTGTATTAATTTTTGAAGCCTGAAAGTTGGAAATCCTGGATTCCATCACAAAAATTCCCAAAGACATTTCAAAACTAAAGAAAATACAAAACCAAGAGTCCAAAGTAAAAATTTTTCTACAGAAGCTACTTGAAACATTAAACTAAAACACAGGAAAAAATTCTGAACATTCCTTTTGGAGTCTTACTTCTTCCAGCTCAGTAGGACTGAAGTGAAATCACAGTTTAAATTTCAGTGTTGTCTTCTGAATAAATTTCAACAAAATCCATCTACCTTGACAAAGCAATGAAGATTTATGTCATCATTATATAGATTTGATGTTAAAATTATGAACTTTAAATCTCAGATACACATGCCTTAATAGATTTAACACTTATAAACCTTTTAGAATGTCACAAAATGGCATCATGATTATACAATTATATCTTCAAAGTCTGAGGATTTCTTCCTTAAAAAATAACCCTCTGAGGCAGGATCCATAATTTTTAAAATTTTATTTAAATAATTTCCATATTAACTGGATTTGGAACTCATAAAACAACTAATATACTTCAGACTATTGTAAGCTTTTGGCATATTTGCAAACTATTGCATATTTACATATGCAGTCGCTTCCATATATATTTTAATTTGCTACCATGAAATATGATTTACATGTTTTAATATAAAATATACTTGTAAATCCAGATGCAGAAGTCTTTATAAGATACAAATGAAGTCCACAGTGACTTTTTTTTAGCATACTACAGTATTGTGGATGTGGCAAAATGAAATTAGCACTGCATACTGGTTGTTAAGGCATAATTGCATTAACTCCACAGACGCATAAATAAGTGAATTGTAAACAGGCATTTTGTTACCTGATTAAGTCTTGACAATGTTTTGAATGACTGAAATCTATTTATATGCCTTTTAAAAGGTGTTTGCATTAAATAACCCTGCCTATTTTATCTGTCATTTTTGGTCTACTTTCATTTGCCTAAACTTTTTGGGTTTGCTAATTGTTGTATTTTTCAGACTCTTTGTTTTACTGTACTTCACCTGGGTGCATGTCAGTGTTTATGTTGTACCAGTACAACATGCAGCACTTTTAAGTGTTCTGCTCTTCATGACTAGTAGCTCTAACAATTGTGATTAACAAACACATCTATAGAGACAGTAAAATGTTCAGGCACTAAAAGTTCATCATTACTAATGACAGGTGGAATCTTTGTGCACTTGTGGTATTTTTCATGTGCCTATGAAGTTTTTTCCTTTAGCCTCTTCTGTAAAGGGTGAAGTTGTTTCATAACCTATAAACACATGGCATATCAAATACTGTAAAATGAATCTCAGTATTTAAATTATATTAATAAATTAGAAGGTTTTTTCCATGTAAAGTGCAATAGATAGTTTTTTACAGAGATATCAGCTTCAATATTAAAGCTTACTAAATTAAAACCAACCACATAAGACCACAGTTTGGTCTTTTACTTTGGTCATTATTCTGTCTATACCAAAGTATATCAACATTTCCTTGCATTTTAGACATTTTTTATTCTTTGTGCACATGAGCACAATGTTTTAACTAGATGGTATTCAGTTTAACTACTGTTTTAAATCTCTCAAATTTCAACTGAGCAGCTGTGCCTGTATGACTGTGATGAAGACCACTTCCACTCAGGCTGGTTTTCATAATTTGTTTTCTAGAAAACTATCTCTGATTTTTTAGTGTGATATCTCTGAGGAGAATCTGATTTATAAAGATCAAAATGTAATACTGAATCTCATAATGGTTTGAAACTATGCATTGAGTCAGAGCACAGCCTTGTTTGATGTGTAATTCTGAAAGTCATATGGCTGCTGAAGTCAAAGGATATAGATAACTATATGCCATGAAATACATTAGCAGAGAGAAAAGGATAACAACTTGTTATTTCATTAGATCAACGTTATTGCCTTGTCACCTTCTTTATACTGACAAGGCAGGACCAATCTCTGGAATAAAGCAACATCTTTCTTAAGGTGAGATGCACGACAGCTTTTTTTTAAATATCTTGTTAAAAGAGGTTAATATGCATGTATCGTTTCTGACAATTCTGGAAAAAGTTATCCTTTCAAAGCTTTTATTATGTTTTTGACTAACATTAGCAATTACTCTTAGACATTCTATATTGTTCATACACATTACTGAGAATGACAGAAAAGATTGGTATTGTGGCAATATTAATGACAATCATTACTGGGATGCACTTAGATACCACAAAGGAAGTTGTATATAAAACTTCAGAATGACATTTAGTATGTGTGCATCACAATAATAGGACTGTTTTCAAAAGGAACTGAGGATTTGTTAGTGTATTCAGATTTTAAGCAATGAACCATATGAAGCATATTATTTATGATTTAAATGAGTACTCAGAACCATTCATAAATGGATTCCAACAGGCATCTATGAATAATCTCTGCTGGTGTTGTGGTGGAATGAATCAAAGTAATTGGCATGACAGTTTCTCCCTATTTTCATTGTTGTTTATTCCTCCCCACCCCAGTCTTGCTTTATCTTGAATACTTGTGGCAAAACTGAAACATGATATTCAGTATCAGCCATTCCTACTGACTTGAAAAGTTGTCTTGCAGAGTCTCCATAAGGAAATGACTTTTTACGTAAATGCACTTTTCTTAATGACATCAGCACCAAGAGCAACATTTGAGAGTGCAGAGGAGTATTCTTCTCAGGTGATACAGGGACAAAAAATCTTTTCAGTGTAGATGAATTCTTAAGACATATTGATCTGAAAATGAACAAGATGGCCCTTACTTCATTTTCACCACTTAGACAAAGTGGACTTCTCAGTCCACTATTTACACAAAGCTTCACTACAAGTTACATATCAGGGATTCATCTTCATGACTTTTCAGTTGCTCACCTCTCCCTGTCTGACAAAAAACTCAAAGATTCCCTTGACTATAAACCAGATATATAAGAAACATTTCCAGTTCTCTCAAATGAAGCAATTAGAACTTCTATAGATCCATCTCTCAGTTCATCCCAATGCATTTCAGAGTTCACTTTGCTTATATTTCACTTCATTTTTTGATAGAAAAATGATTTCCCATCCACTGGGTTTAGGTTTTGAATAGCATATTTGATAATTCATGCTACACTGAACAGACAGTGATGTGGTGCTTGTCAGAGGGACTTTTTCAAGAACACATGGTGACAGAATAAGGGTAAATGCATTCAAACTGAATGAGAGGAGGTTTAGATTAGATATTAGGCAAAAAAAATTCTTTATTGTAAGGGTGCTAAGGCACTGAAACAGGTTTTCCAGAGAATGTGTTGATGCCCAGTCCCTGAAAGTGTTCAAGTCCTGGTTGGATGGAGCTCTGAGCAACCTGCTCTAATGAAACTTGTCCCTGTCCACATCGAGGAGCTTGGAACTGGATGATCTTTCTGGTGCTTTCCAGTCCAGGCCATCCTGTGATTCTGGGATTTTACTAAGACTGTAGTAGAAGAGAAAAAAATCTAGGAGAAAAAATTAGTTTAAAGCAGACTTATTTCTTCTTTTCCTTCTCCTTCCCTTCTAATGAAGTTAATATGAAATATATTTTAATTCATTTTGTTTTTAATAACAGTTTCTCACATACAAATAGTTTGGATAGAAAAAACTTTTTCACATGTAGGATTGAAAAACAATTTAATTTCAAGAATTACCCAGGACAAATGAAAACATGAAAGTCCATTGGAGTTTCATGGGAACATAGGGGCAAAGCTGGAAGGTACTTCAGTTGGTCATGGTGTCCAACCTCCTGCTCAAGGCAGTTGTCCAGGACCATGTTCAGTCACTTTTTTAGTACCTCCAGTGATGGAGACTGCACAATCTCTTTGGGAAAAAAGAAGCTTTTCCTTTAATGTAGACAGAACATCCTTTGTTCCTACTGAAAAGGAATAAATACTTTTTCCCTTCAAAACACTGTTTTTCCCTAAAAGAAAAACAAATAGCTCCTTCTGGAAAAACATATTACTAACAGCCAGTTATTTCCTGGATGTACCCTGATAAACAACCTTTCTAACTTATGTGCATAGAATTGTTTTGTTTTGCTTTTTAGACATGGATGGAACTGAACTGAGAGGTGTTCTGTTAATGGAAAGTCAAGTTGGTGTGCAGTTTTTCCAGAGAGAGAACTTTGGGTTTACTTGCCCCTCCTGGACTGTCCAGTAAAAGTAACTGAAATAATGAAATCATTGATGCATGAAATAAGCATACTTGCATATGGTATCAGTTATTTGTGCTAGATGAAGGTTTTGTTAAAATATTTTTTCCCAAATTAATTTAATTAATGCAGGGAAAAAGTCAAAATGTATAAAATTTAAGTTACTAGAAGGCAGTGCACTGTTCCAAAATTGTGAAAGAATAGGAATAGGAATAGGAATAGGAATAGGAATAGGAATAGGAATAGGAATAGGAATAGGAATAGGAATAGGAACCTGAAAAGTGTGGAAATAAGGACAAGGTGGCAAAGATTCTCCAGGTATGTAACTATTTTCTTCAGTAAGTCAATCAATACAAAACATTCATTCTGTCCATTTGTTTTGAGTTGAATTTCATATCACCAGATGGAAAACCAAGAGTCTTCTATAATCCAGGAAGTATAAAATAAATGAGCCGAAATGCACTGTCATGGCTGACTTTTTAATTAAGACAATTCCTTTAAAAGGTCCCCACTGTGTTTTCAATTATTTTTGAGAAGAGGGTTTCCTTTTTTTCAGAATTGCATTATTAAACACATTATGCATTACAGTAATAACATTAAAATATTTAAAAAGCTGTAGCAATTGTCACATATGGTTAGAAATATCATCATTTTTTTACAGTGATGTGGAGTTAGAAGACAGTTTTATAGAAAACTGGAAGCATATTATCAAAAGCCATAAGAAACAAACAAAAATTAAAATAAATACCAACATTATTAGAGAGAAAAGCAGGAGTTCTGCTATGAGTTCAACAGATGTTTGAGCAGATATGTGATGCTATGAAGGAATTAGGACAACTCATATGGTGAAAATGGAGCTCAGACATGATTGTTTGCAATGCTAAGGCCTGCATTTTTTCTTCTCAGTTTTATCATCCTATTTTAACAATGCTTAAATCAATATTGTCCAGCATAAATCTAGCCATGTTAACTCTGGGCTGTGACACATTCAGATAAATGTTCATGGTACTTAAGGACACATGCCACAGTGGCTGACATAGTTAAATACAGAACAAAATATCTATAAGAAAAATAAAAGAAAGAATTTTTGCTGCAAACCCCAAAGAAGCAACATAAATGCTTTCTTAGTAGGAAATAGGTAAAAAATGCATATTGTCTGAGAGACCTTTAGGCAATAACATTGCATGTCATCCCAGGAGCATCCCAAGCTTGCACTAAGACTACAATATGTAAGAGAGCTTTGTTTTAGTTTGAAAATAGCTCAGTTTAGAAAGCTGTATTTAAACAAAAATTCCCTGGGATTTTGATAAGAGTTTGCCTAAGAAAACAGTATGAAGTAGGAAAAAGTAAACAGGATAAAACAAAGTCCTTTCTACATACTTCCTAACCATGTCTCATGTCCCATCTGAAATGAGTCACAGAGCTGAATGCTACAGAGAATCCTTTTAAGCAGCCCCTTCAAGCTGGGATAGCTGGGACAAACAGGTGGGCAAAAGTGGAATTATGAGGTATGCAGGGACCAATAAAGTCTGTCATGAGAAGCAGCAGAGTGGTGGTGAAGGCACCGTGGCTCTCAGCTTTCCAGTCCCCAATGCAAACTCCAAATGTAGCCTGCCGTGGGACTACAGAGTGCATGTTAGGGACACTCCCACAAACCCCCTAGTCTGCATCAGGGGATTTGTTGCTCTAAAGCATTTTTTGTTCCATTTCATGTAGCTCTGTGTTATTCCATTAGGCTGGAAGAGAAAAGATTCTAGCCACACATAACTCCAGGGAGTTTCCTAACTGTCAGCACAGAATTTCAAGCAACAGTGGGGGCTCAGTAGTGGTTGAGTTGAAGAGGGAGAGAGGACATCTACAGGCAGGTCTTTTGGGACCACAGCTGGGGGGATGCTCTGGATGGCAGAGACACCTACTCTATCCCTATTCAGACTTTTGGCTTTAATACCTTCAAAACCTTTTGTTCCTCAGCAAGCCAGTTTCTGTCCTGTAGTAAGTGCAAAGGATAGTGTCCATTACAAGCTCTGCTCAGAATGACCAAGAGGAAGAGAAATTCTGCTTGCTACATTTATTATCTGTTTACACACTTTCAGAATTCTGTGTGGTACCGTTCCTAGATCCCCTGCTACTTACATCATCATTCACAGCTACAAGGTACATAGGCTTAATACCTAAAACATATTTAATACACCACTTTGAACTATCAGACATGAAGCCACTAATCTTTTCTTGTTTCCCACTTTTTAATTCACTCCACAGGAAAATTTACCATTCCCTACTCTCTGGGGTTTGACCCTCCATTTATTTGAGGGAAAAATGAAGCAAAGAATTATTTCAGGCTGTCAGCTACAGTATCTGTCACTAGCTTCCCACTCATCTCTTAATGGCTCAAGTAATTCCTGACAGAGTTCTTGGATTTTTATGCATTTAAGTAGTCTGTCATGATTTATATTTAATTCCCTTGCAACACTGTTTATTCTTTTAATTCCCAATTTTGTCATTCTGCATTTCTCTTGCATGTCTGACCACAAAGAAAGAATCATGGACATAGTACTTAGAGATGTAAAGTGGAAAAAAAATGGAAAAAACAACAACAACAAAAAAAGGACAAGTGTAGTGAAGTAAGAAATCAGGGTGATCAGAATCCCTGGGTTTTTTTATTCAGGTCCTTAAGCATTCCATGTTGACAGTAATGAATGGAGAACCATTTCAGATAAAGTCATCTCAAACCCTCATATATTTCAGCCTGTTTTTGATTAATGGAGACACTTTCACAGATTTCATAATATCTTGCAAAATCCCTTCTTCTGAGCTTGATTTCAGTTCAGACACTTTCATCAGGGTTTTTTACTTTATTTGCTGTAATATATTCTACAGAACTCCTAAGTCTCTAAGAACAGTACTCTTCAGAATGAGGACTGACTTCAGGTCAATGCTGCAGTGCTTCACAGTCAGCTAGCACTTACTCAACATGGAATAGTCCTCCAAGTATTCCTCACATTGCATCTCAAGGCATAGTCAATCTCCTTGTAAGAGGTTCACCTACCCAGGGTGTCCCTGCCTAAACCTGTAAACCAACAGTTTTCCCTCTGTTGCTCAGTTATACAGTTTTGTGGGAAGAAAAGATACAGTAATCTTAAAAAAAAAAAAAAAAAATTAAAAAAAAAAAATTATATTAAAACAGAATCTGTGTAGATTCAGTGTCTAGTGTCTCTATGTGTACTTGGAATATTTATTTCTTTGGATAGAATTATTTAATAAAATACTGAGGCTACAATAGTTTTTAGATTCCTCCTTATTTTTCACAGTTCTTATCATGTACTTCTTGTTACTTTTTGACAGATCGCCTCTCCACTTTTTATAAACTGATACACTTATTGAATTATAAAGCTATAGAATTATAAATCCTTGAACAAGGAATAGAATTATATATAATCATATGATCCTAGAATGGCCTGGATTAGAAGAGAAAAAGATTTCCTAGTTCCAAGCCCCCTGTTGTGGCCAGGGACATCTTTCACCAGACCAGGTCACTCAAGTCCCCATTGAACCTGGCCTTGAACACTTCAACACAGGGATGAGGCATCCACAGCTTCTCTTGGCAACCTCTTCCAGTGCCTCACCACTCTCACAGTAAAGAATTTCTTGCTAATATCTAACCTAAAATTACTCTCATTTTGAAACCATTCCCCCCTGTCCTGTCACTATCTGCCCTTGTAAGAAGCATTTTTCCATCTTTGTTTTACGATCCCTTCAGGTACTGAAAGGCTTCAATTAGGTTCCCACCCCAGATCATGAAGGACATAAACCTGTAGGATTGGGTCCATCAATATGATCAGAGGTTTGGAACATCTCTCCTGTGAGAACAGGTTGGGAGAATTGGGGATTGTTCAGCCTGGAGAAGAGCCAGCTCCAGGGAGACCTTTTTTTGTGCTCTTTCAATACTTAAAGGGGCCTACAAGAAAGCTGAACAGGAAATTTGTACAGGAGCATGTAGGGATAGGACAAGGGGGGATGGTTTTAAACTAGAGGAGCATGGATTCAGCCTAAATATAAGGAAGAAGTTTTTCATAATGAGGGTGATGAAGCTCTGGAACAGATTGTCCGGAGAGGTCGTAGATTGCCCTGTCCTGGAAACATTCAAGGTCAGATTGGACAGGGCTTTTAAGAAAGCTGGTCTAAATGAAGATGCTCCTGCTTATTGCTGTGGGGTTGAACTAGATGATTTTTAAATTTCCCTTTCAAGCCAAACCATTTTATGATTCTGTTTTTTATATAATTTCTCTGAAAACCCCTCACTAGTGCCAGACCAGAGACTGTATCACAGCCTATGGTGAGATCTGATACTCACTGGAAAAAAGCTCATAGCTGGAAATTAATGTTTTTTTGTTTATTTGGTTGGTTGGTTGGTTTTTTGTTTGTTTGTGTTTTGTTTGAGTTTTGTTTGTTTGTTTGGTTGGTTTTTTTTGGTTTTTTTTTAACATAAAAATATAAAAGATTTTTGGCTGAAAGCTGAAATATAATACTAGAAATAGTAATGTATTTGTTGAAAACTGATTTTGGAAGCCAGACCAGAGAGTGTCACTTGAAAAACCTGTGCAATTTTAACACTGACTGCGCTGTATTTCTACATGCTCTTTTGCAGTTTGCATTAGTTCCCCTCACATCTGGGAAAAGGAAAAATACACATCCATATTTTTTAAAAAATATTTATCAGTATGTAAATTGTGTTTTACCCAGCTCTTGTGACCATTCAAAGACTAGTGGAAAATGTCTGTTCAGTTTTAATCAGTGTTTTTTTAGAGTAATTTTGTGGCATCTCAGCAGACAGAGAATAGAAATAGAAGATAATTGATTCTGGCAGGTTTCTTTAAAGGTATTGAAGCATCTAAGTTAGGCGGTAAGATACTTGCCTCAGTTCTATGCAGGTTTAAGGAAGGGGAAGAGGTGAGTTCCCTTTATCAAAACTGGGAATATTAGGCCATTACATTCCCAATTCAGATTGGCTGAATTAGGAAACAAGAAAGGAAGACACTATCTTGCTAACCCTTGGTTTCTAATTGATGTGCACTATGGAGGACAGGTTTGCCAGAGTATCATGAAGAAAACAGAAATTGAAATAGTCATCTCAGCTTTAATCCATCTGACATTCCAGACCATCCATATTGGTGTTTCTAAAACTATGTCATTCCGGTCACTGTTTCCTACAAGGCTTTAAAGGGTTGATGTTAATAAGAATAAAGAATGAAAAGTAAGAAGTATGAGAAATATATTCTTTATAATAACAATTTCTTACAAAAAGAAAGGGAACTGCTACAGTAGATGTAAGCATTTAAGGAAATCACTCTGGTCTTTGCAGTCAGTATAAAGAAATAGGCACTCAGAAGTAGTTTTGTCTCGTACTAGGATAGATATCTTATGCAGTTCCAAATATTAAATATATTTTAGATAATTAAAGTCAATGGATCCTAATTAAATTCATTGTTTGAAAAATAATATTTTAATAAATTTAAGTTTTTGTGAGCACCCTATAGGATAATTAAATGCACTCTGAAAATAGTCTTCTATGACCTGGTAACTAAAACAACACAACCATTTACAAGAGCATCTTCTAATTGTTTGTAATTTTTTTTATTTATCACCCGCTTCAACTGTAGACTTTGATCAGCAGTTTCAAAATTTTAGATTTTTTGAAATAACATATGCTATCTTTTAAATAATGTGAGAACAATATATACATATATATTAATTCTGAGTTATCTATTGACAGTATTTTAGATAAGCTCTCTTCATGTAATCTGTGTGTATTTACCAATTTTAATGCTGTGAAATCCCCATCTCCAAGTGTGATAATGTGAGCTGGTTTGTACCAGTGAAGAAACAAAATCTTAGAAGCTGAGTTGGTGCCTAGTGAAGTTCTTTGATAGCTCCCAGGATCAAATCTCAAATTTCAGCCATGCTGGAAGACCTGAACAACCAGGAGTTACAAGCTTGGGAGTTGTTTTTAGGCTTCTTCCCATTCTTTAACATTTATTGCACAAGGACTGGATAGAAGCTCATGTCTCTATCCTCTGTCGAAAGCAATGACTCCACTTGTTCCCTGGAAAGTCCGGACAAGCTACTGCCCAAAGTAAAAAATCAATTTTCAGATCTGATTTGAGAACCAGGCACTGAGTAAAATCCATGATGTTGTACCCTCTTTTTCAAGAAAACCATATTATATTAATGAAAAGACTGATGAGAAAACCTTTTTCTTTGTATCATCATTTAAAAATCGTATCAGATCAGTGATTTTAGTTTAAATTTTGATCCTTTTGTTGGCATTTTCTACTAAGATGAAGAATCCTTTCTTAAAGTATTGTTCAGGAAACTCTAGTGTTCATCTTGTATATAAATTTGTTACTGATAAATGAAACAAATAAACTGGAAAACCAATATTGCCACTGTGAAAACAGGGAATATTTTACAATGAAGAGAAAGAATCTGAAATGCGTGAGAATTTAACTAGTTCAACCAATTTTTTTTAACAAAATTTTAATCAGTTCAGGAAAAACTAACACCAACTTGGAAAGGACTGATAGAGGATAAAAAATGAATTAAGGGAATATTAGACATAGAGGGGAAACCAGTGATCTAACCTCAAAACAGGAGGCCAGTGGCAGCAGAAAAACCAATATATATCTGCCAGGAGAAAGTAAAAAATAAACACTATGCAAACAGAGAGAAGACTGAAGGTCAGATATTTTTATTGATTAGTGGTCAGAAATACCCATTTACGTCAATGCAGGTTTCTGCTTGGAAGAGGACAGGCAGTGAACAGCTAAAGCACAGCTCTCCCTGTGATGCTGCTCCTCTGGGGACCCGCTCCCCGCCGTCACCGATGGCTGACGTATGGGATCACCAATCATTCCTTTACTCCGGCACGCAGAGCTGATGAAAGATACAACCAAGGTCGTCCTTACAACTCTGAGAACGGTATCTTTCAGCTCTCCAACCTCCAAATGTGAAGTAAGGTCCTGCAAGTTTTTAAAGTGGAACACAAAATCCTTCCTGCGGCTTTTTAAATGAGATTTAGTACCTCCCTTATTTTGGAAATGGAACCTGATATTTTGACAGCTCTCCTCATGGCTGCAGGAGATATCTGCCCTGATGTAAATGTAATTATTATGTTCTCCATTTGTAAGCTTCTGAACAACCTCTGTTTACGTAAGCATAGTAGTTATAGGCCTAATGTCAGCTGAAAGTCAAATTCTCTGATTTTTCCACTAATGTATACACAATTATAAAAAAATCCTTGAACAAGGAATAGCATTATATGGTAAAAATAGATGATTATCAGGAGACAGAGAATGGATGAGGTAAGTATGTGACAGCAGAATCACAGGACAGGCTGGTGTGACAATGAGTAGATTTTTGAATGTTCTAATAAGTACTTATCTTAAGCATTTATTCAAATGCCTTTCATACTCTTGTAAAGCTTCATTAAGAAGTCAAAACATGTTTGTAATATAATCTTTCTCGCTTACAGTGTGCATGAAGAGATTCCATAACGTGACATACTTTCTCATTTTTGCTAGATCATTTATTTTTGTGTTCTACTGCTGTGGTAAATGACTTCTGCACCAAAGTTATGACTAGTATCTCAAAATTATTTTCCATTATATTGATTAGATATTTTCCATCTAATTTGGGCATTCTGCTAAATACAGAGTATAAATATAAAGGAAAGATGCAAATAATAATGCAAGTAAATACATTTAGGTTTACTAATATGGAATACTTTTTTCATCTGTGGTGAAGTATATTCTGGTAACTTGGACAAGAGTTCAATTCCATGATTAGTGGAAATCAAGTATTTCTGCTAAATATTCCTTTGAAGAAATGAGAAGAGAATACAACAGAGAATGAAATCTTGGAAGGGAAGGAAAAATAGGAGGCAGAGTCCATGAGA
Source organism: Urocynchramus pylzowi (assembly GCA_013397555.1). Classification (NCBI taxonomy): domain Eukaryota; kingdom Metazoa; phylum Chordata; class Aves; order Passeriformes; family Fringillidae; genus Urocynchramus; species Urocynchramus pylzowi. The sequence goes on from VZRH01002609.1 coordinate 2,542,447, forward strand.
AGTATAGATTTCAGTGCACTGCTGCTTCAGGGAGGCTGATTAAACAAGCAAGGTGAAGGATTTGACATGAATCAAGTAATTGGATTAAGCAAAAAAGTAAATGGAAGTAGAATATAATGTAAAAAAATTCCCTTCTGTTTAGAGTGGAAAAAAAAGGAAGGAAAAAAGATAGTGAAGATAGAGTAAGAACTCAGGGTCTTATCTCCTGCTAAGTAGAAAAAACTATTTATATTAATGAGGACTTCTGCTTAAAAATTGATGGTATTTTCTTGCCCACAGTAAGAATTGTTAAAGTATCATCAATAGCAAAGAACAAAAAGAGATTAGGTCATCACTCAGGAGGTTACTCTAAATCTGTCTCAACCTTTTTCAATGGTGAGTGGCAGAATCCCCTCACCCTCAACCATGAAGAATTGGAGTTATTGCAAACCTCTGCAGATGGCTTTCACATTCAGAATTTATGCTTTTGACAGCTTCCATCACTTACAAGTCGTGCAGACATGATCTATGAGTTCCTTTCCTTCCATCCATCACTTTTTTGAAATCTCAGAATCATAGAATAATTCAGACTGGATGGGGCCCCAGGAAATAATTAAATTCAACCTGCTCTTCACTTTGTTATTTCTATATTTGAATATAAGCTACCATTTAAAAATACTGTGAAGGTCACTCAAAAATAGCCAACGCTGAGATAAGTCAAAGTCCCTGAGCACCACTGATAGTGTATATAAATACTAAAGAAAATCCTACCCCAATACACATAGTACATGGCTTGAGACTGATTCTAGTACTTGGATGATTATACTAGAAAATTTAGGTTGATTCTGGGTAGTCTAAAAATGTAAACTTTTATCTAATTACCTAAATAGCCAGAAACCTTAACATATCTGAACTAGGTTTACAGGAAGCAAAAAGCATAATAAGTTTTTTTCTATCTACAGGGTATTTTTCTGTCTATAGGATATATTCCTACTTCTTACATATCTCCTACTGCCACAGAGGAATGGAGAATGAGTTTAAAACACTTCATCTCCTTCATGGGCTCTCAGGAGCTGCAGCTTCCTTCTGGGCACGTTCACCTGCTCCTGTGTGTGATCCAGCACAGGCTGCAGGTGGATCTCTGCATCCCCATGGATCTCCAGGGGCTATGGGTGGATCTCTGCATCCCCATGGATCTCCAGGGGCTATGGGTGGATCTCTGCATCCCCATGGATCTCCAGGGGCTATGGGTGGATCTCTGCATCCCTGTGGATCTCCATGGGCTGCAGGTGGATCTCTGCATCCCTGTGGATCCCCATGGGCTGCAGGGGCACAGCTGCCTCCCCATGGGCTGCACCACGGGCTGCAGGGGAATCTCAGCTCTGGTGCCTGGAGCACCTCCTGCCCTGCCCCTCCTTCTGCACTGACCCTGCTGTCTGCAGGGCTGCTCCTCTCACCTTTCTCACTCTTCTTTCTCCAAGCTGCTGTGTGAACTTTTGAAAATAGCTTTTGTCAGAGGTGACACCAGAATTGCTGATGGCCTCAGCTTTCTTTAGTGGTGGGTCTTTTTGGAGCCCTCTGGAATGACTGTGCCTGGCACGTGCAGCCCAAAGTCTTTTCTCACAGGGGCCACCTCTGCAGCACCCCACTGCCAGCATTTTGTGCTGGCAGCATTTTGTTTGCCAGCATACCTTAGTGGCAACTGCAAATGGACAAGAACTTGTAAAGTAGGTAATAGAATTTTTTAAAAATGATGCCTCAAGATTTCCCTAGAATTCAACAAAGGAATCAAGTAAAGTGACACATTTAATCACCAACTGATATTTGCAAACATGTTATTTATTAGGCATATTGTTTCATGTTATCTTATTTTAATAAGCCTAAAAGAAATGAAAAAAAAAACAAAACAAAACAAAAAAAAAACCCCAAACTTTCTTGAGTTTCATTTCCTTTACTGTATATTTTTACTTCCTGCCAGCTATGACACTAAAGTTACCATTTCAATAATTACAAAATTACAGATTTTCTGTCTTGTGCTTTAATTTCCTCATTAGACAGCCAGGTATCTCCTAATTTATGTAGAACTGATTGTGCTAGAAACTTTCCTTGGGGATTTTGCAACTGTATGGAAAAAAAAATTGATTTAAGATGCAAATCTGAGCTTATTAGAGTTACAATCTACTAGAAATTTGCAAGACTGATTACAACCTCCTTGAGTGGCCTTCATCAATTTAACAACTATTAAAAGTCCAGCAGAGGGAATATGAAAAGATTTCTTAAAACAGCAGGTTCACTTCCTCTTGCTAGATAAAAAATTTGACTGATTGACATGAAGTAAAAAAGTGACTTTCTCATTAAATTTTCTCATAAGAATACCACATACATATAATAAATTCCCCCCTTCTTAACATCCCCTGTTATTTCCTTAATTTAGGTATATATTGAAGCATTGGTAATTAATAATAAAACTTTGACATTTGTTTTTGTCATAGAGCTAAAACACATAGCCTGTAAATGCAAACATATATCTGAATGTTTTTCCTTTTCCTTCACTGATTTCATAGCAAATGTGTAATAATTTGTGATTTTAGATATTCAATATTATTTTGAAGACAGTTTCCAAAGAGGAAAAAAAATCTGAATGAAAGACACACAAGTACTGAATATTGATAGGAAAACAGAGATAAACTATCAGAAGATTTAATTTTTATTTAAATTTTGTTTTAAATTTAATTTAAATTTTACTTAAAATTTTAATTTAAGTTAATTTTTTTTAAAAAATTGTTTTATCTGAGCATTTTAAAATTTTCATAAAGTTCTTGATAAAATTTACTGTTAGAGCTAACAGTGTTACTGGAAACTAACTAAGCAGTCAACATTTCAAAGTACAGATGAACAATATTCTCGTTGACTATTTTTAGAGTATTCTAAGAAATTATTTTGAATAAGTAAGATATTGAATAGGCTTTACTATATAGGCAGAAAATACAAGCAAAAATGGAGAAGTCGATTGATTTTTAAAAATTAATTATACACCTGGCCCTATAGATTATATAGTGTAATAAATTAGTTTACTACATTTATTACAATTTATTTATAATATATTCATATTTTATAATATGAATTTATTACAATTTATTCATCTGTATTTTCTGCATATTCACACATTGTCAGCAAAATCTACATTTTTACATGGGATATTGCCCTTCAGAGGGAATGAGGAAGCCAAAGTTGGTTAATTTGGGGGATACTGGTTGGTTGGCTGGCTGGTTTTTTTTTTTTCTTGTTTGTTTTGGGGTTTTTTTGGTGGTGAGGGATAGTATTTTGTGTAAATTTATGCAAGAAGTGGAGGAGGAATAACAACAAATGTGGCACAGAGATAATGTAGTGACATCTGTAGCACTCCAGCCACAGGAGATGTCAGTGCTTTTCTTCTGCTGGGCCATCATTTATCCATTTATGTTGCTGTACAAAGCAAGTGGGTAATCTAACAATAAAAGCTTTCTCAGGCAAAATCAATTCTGTTCCATAGAGATTCCCAGCATTACCTTTCATCCTATGGAAATGTGCATATAGCATCAGGTGCCTGCTCATCCTGAGAACCTCTAAATACCCATTAAATGCACGTGAGCATGCTCAGAAGCATCTCAGAAGCAGGTGTCTGAGAGTGCCAGGCATCTGGAAGTTGCAGCTGTATGAATGGCACCAGCCTGGGGGAATGTTTGGCACCCTGGATCCCATGCTTCTGCTCAGATGGCCAAACAACTGGAGGAATGTGCCAGGAGGGAACAGAGGACAATCCTCTACCACTGCAGACTGGGAACTTAAGGGACTGGAAAAAGGCCTTGGGGGTCCTGGTGGACCAGGAATAGTATGTGAGTTAGCAATGTGCCCTTGCAGTGATGAAGGCCAAACTTAATTGCCATAAAACATAAGCAGCTGTTAGGGCAAAGGGACAATTCCCCACTAGTCAACACCTGCTGCATTTGGGATTCCATGTCCAGTTCTAGCCCACTAATCATAAAATGGATCAAGTGTAGCAAAAGACCACCAAGATGATTAGGAATCTGGAACATATGGCATATGAAAAGTGACTGAGGGATTCAATTACTGGCCCTAAGGGGATGTAATAGGAAAAAACCAAGGCATATTCTTAGGGGGACAATAGTCATAAGGAATTCAGCCCCCCAATATCAAGGAGTAAAATTCTTCCCTCTCAATGTTCCATTTAGAGCTAAAATGTCAGTAATTGCAACTGTTTTTTACTCATAACCACCTGTTCTTAATCAGAGACATATTATTAGTTAGGAAGGGAGAGATTCCTATTTGATGGCACAACATAAAAATGAGTATGTTGGTACCATTCTAGATTCTGGAAGTCTTAGACTGACATCAAACAGCATTCATATTTTCCAGTGAGAAGAAAAATGGGAAAATAAATTGTTAAGTTTCAATTTATTTCCTGGTCTGGAGAAAGAAAAAGGGAAAAAAACACTTAAATTTTCCCTTTTTTTATTCTTTTACAGGAAAAGAAATTATATTGGCACTGAAAGAATGACATTTACATTTTGAACTTACTTCTCAGAAATAATCTGAGTTTCAAATTCATGCTAAGACCTTCTTTAACCTGATTTGCACAGAATGAAGACAAAGAAATGCAGATGAGAACAGGCAGCAACCCAAAACCAGATACACACTCATTTTCTTGTAATAGTAACAAAACCACACAGAAGATAAGCCAGGAGAAAAAAAAACCAAACAAACAAACAAAAAAAAAACAGTCAAAATATTTCTGTCCAAATCATTTTATATTCAATTTTTTATTGCCAGACTGATGTGCTCAATGAAACAATGGATGAGCTGAAACAATAACTGAGGCATAAGTGGGCAAACAGATCCTGGATTAGCACCAAAAAGGCTGACTTCAATTTTTCTGTTATTTTGCCCATATGTAATGGTATCCTCAGGGACTTACAGGAGTGTACCCAGTGGACAAGACAGAGGTATCAGTCTGAAGGACTGCATGCCACTTGAAGAAATTAAAGTCAGCAGACTGGGGATCCCCACTGCAAAACCTAATCCTGTCTCACCAGTAAGTTTAAGTCCTACAGGTGTATAAAATGCATCCTTGAAACAGAAATCTGGAGGTTTGTATGTCAATTTACTATGCAGAAATGACTTGGTGATTATAATAACATGCAAATCTTGTAGGTATTTCATTATCACACAACCAGTTAATGAATAAACTTTCACATTTCTGCAGAGAATGGCTGGTAGCCTTGTTTTTCTGAGAATTTTTGAACTAAACCATTTATTTAAATACACAATGCACTACCTCACCTTCCCCTAGGATGAAACTCACCCTCTGCAGAGGACTTGCACAAGGCTATGCATCACTTAAGTCATGTTTATGCTCTGTGTTTTCAGTTGTAGTGAAACTAAATGGTGTCTAGACTTTTGCACTGTAGAATGAGAATTCTAATCTAGAATGAGAATTACACTCATTATCCAAATGATTCTCTGAAAAATGTTTGCAAATATCTGCAGGCATCTTCAAACTGGAGGACCATAAAGAATAAATATTTTATTCAAGATCATTAAAATTTTTGACCATATTTTATACCTTTTCTTTTCCTATTGTCTCTTTTATCACCTCTCTGTTGGTTAAGTGAGAAAGATCCTCTCTCTCAGTTACCCTAACAACTTTTTCATCTGTCTTCTATCTTTTTGCCCCACATTGCAAGGGGCAAAACATGCATCCACCTGTTCTCATCTTCTGTTGTCTGCTGTTATCTGTGTTGGGATAAACTGATTTTTTTTTGCAGATATAATGTTTGTATCTGAAAAAAAGCAGCAGAATATTCCCTGTGAGCAAGAGAAGAGTCTTTGGGCATTTTTCTCTTCTTTAGTGTGGTGTATTTTCTGAGAAGAAAGGTAATTTAAAAAGTAGTACTCTCATGAATATTTGCCAAACCAACAATGTTGACCTAAGACTAATTTCCCAAATGTCATGAGCTGAATCAAAACCACTGAATCCATTGTCTATATCTTAGGAAAGGAATCTAAGCTAGTATCAACAACTGTTCACAAAATGTCATACAGATGGAAAACCAGAACCATTAGTACAAATATATGTATTTTCTACTCTCAGTTATCACTAACACTTAACTGAATGAACAATTTGTCACTTGTGTTGAGAAACTAAAAAGGAGAATAATCAGAGAGAATACATTCTAAGTTGTCTGATCCCTATATTTTCAACCAAATCCTGACTCTGTATGTTGCTGTTCATTTGATCAGAAACAGAGCTTTAATTTTGTACTAAAATTCACTGAGAGCTGTGGGCCTAAATCTACCCTTAAAATCTATTTCCTGCCAATCAATTACTCTTTGAGGTGGCATGCTGTTTCTCTACTACAAAAAGAATGTGCAGGAGGTGTGTTATTGAAGGCAAATCAATGAGTTAAGTTCTGCTAATATTTGGCTGTAGATTTATTAGGACACTCAATATATGTGCATTCTTACTATTTGAAACAAATAAATATATTTGCAATAATCACTTAAAATTAATAAAATTATTGGGAAAAAAAATCCAGCAAGCAATTCCATATCATATCATAGAAGCCTAGAATGGTTTGGCTTGAAAGGGACATTAAAGATCATCTACTTCAACCCCTCTGCCATGGGCAGACACCTATATCAAGACTAGGTTGCTCAAACTCCCATCCAGCCTGGCCTTGAACAATTCCAGGGATGAGGCTTCTGTGGGTAACCTGTTCCAGTCCCTCACCACCCTCAGAGTAAAGAGTTTTTTCCTAATATCTAATCTAAACTAGTCCTCTTTTAACTTCAAGTAATTTCCCCTTGTCCTACCACTACATGACCTTGTCAAAGGCCTCTCTCCAGCTCTCTTGTAGCCCCCTTTAGGTACTGGAAGGTTCTTTAAGATCTCCCCAAAGCCTATTCTTCTCCAGGGTGACCAATCCCAGCTGTCACACCCTGTCTTCCCATGAAAGGTGCTCCAGCCCTGCTCTGATCATCCTCATGTCTCTCCTCTGAACTCACTCCTGCAGGTCCAAGTCCTTCATATGGAGGAGACTCTAGAGCTCGATGCAGTGCTCCAGGTGGGATTCCATGAGAACAAAGCAGAGGTGCAGAACCACACCCCCAGATGTGATGGCCACACTGCTTTTGATGCAGCCCAGGACAAGACTGCCTTTTTGGCTGCATGTGCACTTTGCCAGCTCATGTTGAGCTTCTCAGGGACTGATCTAAAACTTCTTACTGACATAATTTTTTCAATGCTAATTTATACAAATATAATCAATTAAATCCAAATCAACTGTAAAATTTTAAGGACTGAATTTCACAGTAATTCCAATGGAATAGATTTTATTTGAATAAACAACCTGGAATCTGACACAGGTTTGGTGAGCTTGGAAATAACAAAGGAAAGAAGAGTTTTAAATAAGTCTTAAATAATAGTCTTAAAATAAGACTATGATGATTATCAGGATGAAGTGAGTCTCTGAAATAAATTATTGCCTTGTTGGAAGCAGAGGAATAAACAAAAGCTTGCTTTGTATTGCATTTATTTTATGATAAGTAATAGCAAAGACACTAGATGACAAGGTGATAGATTGTGACTTTCAGACTTATAAACAGCAGCCAATTTCAGTCTCTTTCAGGCATTTTATAGACTCACAGAATTATGTAAAATGAGAAGGGCCTCTGGAGGTCATCCAATCCAGATTCCTGCTTGAAGCAGGCTCAATGGGTCAGGTTGCTCAGGACATTACTCAGCTGACTTTTGAGTATCTCAAATGATGTAAATTCCACAATGCCTCTGGGCAGGGTGCTTCAGTATTTTGCTGTTCACATGGTAAAGTCTTTCTTTATATCTAAGAGGAATTTTCCTTGCCCAAAATTGTAGTTTTTATCATTTCTCCTGTAACTTTGTATTTTCAAGAAAAGCCCAGCTCCATTTCCTGTGTCATCCCAATAGGTAGCTGAAGACAGCAATAAACAAAACAAATTATCTTTCCTCTTCTGACCTTGTAAGTTTGCCAGACCTGCAGAACACGAGTACCTTGATCCTTGCCTAGAGATTGCAGCACATGACATGGAAGCACATGCTTTAAGATGATTTTAAGCCTGGGTGAACCTGAACAGAGCTTTGGGCATATGTCCTGTTGCCTAACAAGGACTGCACAACCACCAGTGGGCACAGGGTGCCAGCTATGCATTTGCATAGCTAAATGCAAAAAGAGCAGATTAAACACACTGCAGATCTGTGGATCAGCTTGTACATGCAAGCAACAGTTCCCAGATTCCTGGGAGCCATGCAGCACATTCAAAATTATTACTGCTGTAAATGGGCTGCTTGGCATTGAGAAATCCTGGACAGACAGACCGTATCAAGCAGGATCAATGAGAGAGCTATATCCACTTAGTTCCACTTCACTACATCTTCATCTGCCACCTATCATTGCTGTGGGTGATTAAAGCTGAAAGGAGCAATGCAAAGCAATATCACATGATTTACAGTTGGGTTTATTTCTATGCAGAAGCTTCATCTGAATTACATCCTTCTGGGGGACTATTTTTTTTGATGGAATTTGTCTACATTTGCTTTATGTTCTGAATCCTGGGTGTGTTGCTTTAGTATCATAAGAACTTTTTCATTTTATGCATAATACAGTCAGAGAATGGACAATGCAATAGCATTGCATATAATAGTGGAAAAATGCATTTTATAAGCAATATATGGTCACATAACTTTTCCAAGTTAAATAGTATTTCACCTGTAATTCAAGCACCTGTTTTATACCTACCCATTGTGATTTTACTTACATTATAAATTTTCAAATCACAGTTAAGCCCATAGATAACCCTCAACTTTGACAATTCCATCACAGACAGTTCACATATGAAAGAAACAGAACATTCAGAGTGGAGAGGACCATTCCATATAAACAGTGTTGGTACAAATCACATCATGGAACAAAATAACCATATTCTATCCTGTGGAGCAATAAAGAGACAATGAATATGCATTTTTAATAATGTAGCAAAAGTTGTGATAATGCAGAACTTACATAAAGCCTTTGAATGACAGCAATATATATGATATGATTCAATTTTTTATGTGTACACATACATATATAAAAAGTTATTGCTATAATATTGTCTGCATGGTGTTTTGGTGTTGAGCATTCTATGTTTTTCCTTAGGTGCAAAGAGAACTTTAAATGGATACCTTAGCCTTAGAAAAAATTATTTTAATTAAATTCTATGCCTTCATAAGGGTTCTCTTACCTTTCAAAATTCAAGAAATTCGAAATTCAGCTTTCTGAAATGGTCTATTTCAGGCCTAAAAAATGTTCAGCTTTCATTAATATTCAGTTTCATATTTGAATTTTATATTCATGACTGTGCTGAAACTATAACCTAAGGGCAGAGTAGAAAGGCTGCCAGCCCTTTAACACTGTGTTAAACATCTGTTCTAGATGCATGTTTTCAAAATAAAAGAACCAGTTTTATAATTTTATTTATTTCAGGAGTCTATCTTCTACTTTCACTCTGTGAAGTATCTCTTTTCTTTTCTTTTCTTTTCTTTTCTTTTCTTTTCTTTTCTTTTCTTTTCTTTTCTTTTCTTTTCTTTTCTTTTCTTTTCTTTTCTTTTCTTTTCTTTTCTTTTCTTTTCTTTTCTTTTCTTTTCTTTTCTTTTCTTTCTTTTCTTTTTTCTTTTCTTTTCTTTTTTAAAAACCCTGACTAGGGTTGTGTCACAGCTTCACCATGTTGAACCATGTTAAGCCAAGATGAATATGCTTTTGCAGTACTTTTTCTGGGGCTAGGGTCCATGTGGATTATTTGCAGGGTATCTAATCAAAAAGTCTATGCCCTTCCAGCTAACCAAATCAGGTGCTTAGAGAATGACTGACAGAGAGGCTGAGGAGAGAGAGGGATTTTTACTAGCAGGTATAAGAAAAAAACTTTCTATCATAGAAGAATAGGGAAGCTCTTAGGGAGTTTATAGCACATAGTTTTGAAGAAAAAAGAAAACCCAGGAGTTCCCTTGTTTAGAAATTAACACTGTCTTTCCAAATTTTCTTGTGTTGAAAGGAATTCTTATTCCTCTCAAGACCAAATTCACACTATGTGTCTGCCTGTCAGCTTGCTTTCTGGTTCATCCCACAAATATTCAGATAGTCAACAGTAATCAAAACATTGCCAAAGCCATCACAACTGAAAAAGTCTCAGAGGAAACCTTTCAGTCTACATGGCTGAGCTTCCATTCAGACTTTGTCACAGCAGTCTGCACCTTGGGAAGAGGATCCTATTGTTCCAGCTATGACCAAACAAAAACTCATTTAATTGCTTCTTAATTTAATATTAAAGTAGTGGAAAAGCACCAGTGTCTGCAAGTTTTCTATACATTTATTGACACACTTTATGGAAGATTTATACCTTCCAAAATAACAGTTACATGTCGGGTGTGCAGGCACAAAGTATTTAGCCAGTCAAAATTCAGCTTCCTCAATCCCTCATATAACACTATCAAAATACATGTATATTTTTGCTAATAAGAAAATTACAACTGAATCAAAAGAGCTCCTTTAGCCATTTTAGCATCCTGAGAGACATGTGGAATGGCAGATATTAGTGGAGAATTACACATGTTGACAGTTCCCTCTATCCCAAAAGGAAGTGCAGAAAAGATATCCAGAAGGCACACTTCTTTCATCAGCTGGTCATAACAATGATTTCCTGTGCCTGGTCTTTCTGTAAGTTACTGAGGAAGGTGGAAGGCAGCTCATAAATCTCTTGCCCTTTTACTTTGCAACAGCTTAAAGGCTCTTGCTCAGAACTTATAGTTTAATTGAGTTGCTTCTTTAACACTTGCTGCTCATGTAAAGGACAAGATTATGTGCACATGTTTTTGTTGGTGCTCTTGCTGTGGAGGACAATTGGGCTTATAACCCTTAAAAGCAATATCTGTATGTTGCTGCATGTAGGCATAAGTAGTATTACACTGATGCAGTGTAAAAACTGCCTTGTCTCCAGGCATTACAGCACCAATAAAAATTTGATTAGCAGCTAAGTAATAATAGTGAGAGAGATAAACAATTCATTGTTTCCCATATTTTGTGTTCCAACACCAAATACATTCTCTCTTGAAGTTTTGGCTCTTTGGCCACCACAATCTTCTTGTGTTTTTGCTGATGTGAGGAAGCTCTCAATTAATAAAACTTTATTGAATCTTTACCTTTTCTTCTTGTGTACCTTCCTGGCTGCACTGTGCAAGAGAGTACTTGCAGGTAGTCTACATTTGTTAGAAGGAAAACAGAAAGTTACATATAGAAAATAATATTTTTAATGTGATTTATAGGCAATTTCACTTTCAGATGAAGCATATTTGACTGGCTTACTTAAAATAAACATGCAGAGAAAGAAATAGCAAATCAGTGTCTTAATTATTATAGAAAGAGCTGAACAGCTAAGAAGGCTGCCAGTTATTTCTCCACATAGGGAAACTACGGCAGAATAAGTGATAAATATTTCCTTGCATTCCTGTCTAAATTCACTGTAGAATAGGTTGATGTGAGTTTAAGCCTCTGAGTTCACTTTTAAATATTTCAAGAGAATGTTGTGTAAAAGCTCAAATCTAGAGGATTTATCACAATATCTGGCAGACTCTGACTGTTAGTGTTCTGAAACCAAATAAAATATCTTGATGAGCATATATGCAATATGCAGACATTTTCAGGGAAAAGAAAGTTCAAAATCTTACTGAATTTTATGATTCCTATTTATTGGTATTGTCTCTCTGGTTAGTATTCTAGAACACTCATTTGTTGCTGGTAAGTAGCCCTGCTAATATTCTGCTGATTTCAATATCAAGTATTCATAATATATAACTCACAATAGAGAGAAGAGTCATTGTTTTCCCTTTATAGCACTCTAACACATGCCCTAAACTTCACAGTATAAATTGAACTGAAATTTTAACTTTAGCAAAATTTCTGGTTTTGGTTGACATAGAGTTAAGACACCTTGGAGATGGTTAATGGAGAAAAACCAGTAGATTAAACTAGGGTAAAGCCAGCAATCAGATTATTCAAAATTATTTAAAACAGTTTTTGCTTAAAAAGGCATGGCATTTAGCATTTAATTTTAAAGAGGTAAAGATCTTCTGAAAAGGTATGGTCATATCTAGGTTGCAGCAGAGGACTAAAATATTATATGGTGTCTAGATTATGTTTCTGAGTAAGTAAAGTAACAGTTGTTTCACAAAGTACCACTAGATGCAGCTGTTCAGATTTTAAAATCTTTAGGTTGCTTCAGATTTTTATACATATATTTACCTCATTTATCCTAATTAGTTCTTAAGCAACTGAGCACTACAATATACAAATAGTGACAACTAGGATGCAGGATTTTCTGTTTTGTTTTATTGTGTTATTATTATTTTTCAACATCTTTGAAAAGGATAAAATATTTGTCTTCATTATGCAGTAATTGAGAGCTTCCTCAGATTTTTAGAATTAGCTGACACGTAAACATGGGAGTTCTATGAGAATAATTCCAGGTGAAATTGATCACTGCTGAAAGAGGCTGGTAATATAAATATGATATTTACAAATAACCTGTCTCCCTTTACACACAGCAAATGGCAGGAAAGTATAAATGAACAGAAGGTAGAGAGATAATATGTGAAGTTTTCAGGTAATCATATAAATCTCAGGAGAATTTTATGCATAAGCATTAAAAAAAAAACTAATGAAAATGTGCCATTTGCAATTTTGTGAAAGATACATTTCAGAAATGGCAGCATTTAAGCATAAAATTTCTAAACAGCAGAGTTTAACCTTACAGTGTATACTTACTACCTAAGCAGGACAATAAATGCTAGGACATAAACAAAGCCATTAATTATTGTAGTACAGGCTTAGCATCTATCGAATCAGAAGTAATTGTATGGCTTTAATACTTCCCTAATAGGTTTGGTTTTACTTCCCCAGCTTGAAGATATATGCTAAAACAACACCATTTCTGTGATTTTTTTTTTTATGAGAAGCATCATGGTAAACATTCAGCTAGATGGTGGCTTGCATTCTCAAAATATTATATGACCATGCTTTAAGATGTGTCCTACTAAGCAGCAAATGTTATGTAAATATTCTTGTATGCAAAATTTAACAAACACTAGTAATAAGCAAATATGGGGAAGTATGTTTCCTTTTCCTTCAAACTTGCCAGGAAATTTAGAAAGACATAATTAATATTTACCTGTTTTCAGATTTATACTAGTCATAATGAACAAAACAGCAACCTTCTGCTTTAAAATCTTAGTGGCTTGTCTGAGGTTTGGGGGAGTTTTTACTCATAGCTGTAGAATGGACAGAGAAGAATATAGAACAAATATTTAGAGAGAAATTTAAAGAATATCTGCAATACTCTGGAAGCAAATTTGAGAGACTGGCCATCCTTAATTCTTTGTGAGGCAGGTAACAGAAAGCCAAAGTTCATTTTAAATATTGTAAGATAAACATGACAATGATGCAACTCTATCTCATTACATCTTGGACTGAAACATAATCAAAGAAACAATTTTTCACTTCGGCTCTCTTTATATTTTAGACAATCATTTCAGAGATCATTAGAGTGGTAAAAAAGACAGGACACAAGGAACAGTAAGGTAAAAAACAATTGTATGCTGTTTTAGGAGACTTAAATATGCATTGCTTTTACTTTGAATAAGGAAATATTTGAGAAATATTTATGAAGGGGCACATTGAATGAAAAACCTGTAGGGAGAGCAGGGGGAAATAAAAAGAAAAAATAGGAAAAAGTAAAAAGGAGCCTGAAATTGCTGTACATTATATTCCTTTCTTAGCAGTGTCATCCTAATAACCTGCTAAAAGACTGCCACTTCTAAATACTGCCATTAATAGTATTTGCACTTTCTTTTCCCTTCTGAAGACAAAGTAATTTACGAACAGGAAATTATGCAACTTGCAGACATATAGGAAATGGCAAATACCAATGTTGTGGTATAAGCACAATCAGGTGTCTTACAAAATTCAGTGCTGTTAAGTTACCATTTGTTTTTATTTGGCTGCAGAATAGGCAACATAATGCAAAGTCTACTTATGAGCTATAAACATGGCAACAGACAACACACACTACTGAGTTAGAGTGGATCCATCTTTTTTAATTCAGACATTTAAAATTTAGACAATGAAGACTACAGTAGCAAAGAAAAATGGGCACCTTTTAGAGTGATTCACCTCATCCTTGGGTGTCTGGATCACACAGCATGATTTGTGCTTCAGAGCACAAAGGGATCCAAAGGTGCCTAGTTGAAATTCAGAGGTTTCACTTTTGAATACCTAAGGATAGGTGAGGTTATTTCTATCTATTACACATTCAGTAGGAAAGGCTGTCCTACAGCAAAATGTTGTACAGTCAGCTAAGTAAATCGCTTCACTTTTCAGAAGAAAAAGAGGTTAGCTAAAGTACCAGGAATTCTTATGGTAATATGTTAGGACAACACAATTTTCATTTTGACCTTGCAGGCACAATATGTGTCTTCACTGAACAAGGTAATTTTTTTTATTTGTTATTTTATTAAAATGACACTGTATGTGCTTTAAGATTTAAACTGTTATGGTTTGGGCTTCACTAACATTCTCAGGTGCTTTACACTGGGTGTCAGATAAACCATTAGCTGTACTGAGAAGAATCCTCTTCCTAGTTCCAGAAAACAATAGTTATTTATATTAACTATTTGTTAAGTGTCAGCTTATGTATGTATTAAAAATCATGCTCATGAATTTTTGTAAACTTTAGTGGCTACTTTTTTTGAGTTTTTCTGTATGTGCTGTTGATGAAAAGTTTTTCTTCAGCTGGAAGGGAGCTTTTTATCAACCAAACTTTTACACAAGAGATATTTGTATTGAGGCGTTAAGTCCAAAACCAGACACCATGCTCCAGGTGTGAAGCTATTGTGACTTTGTAAAGTAGTGGTGAACAACACATTCTTATTTCTATGATTGGTAACACAATTCTTTTCTGCTGAATCTACCACTAAGTGTACCACAATGCTGTCTCACGTGTGGTCTAAGAAGTGAACTGAGACCATCAATCTAGGACACAAAATAAGGCTAAAAATTGTTCAGTGTTCACCCAGGGTGGTTGAAACTGTGTCATAAGTTGAAAGTAACACGTATCCAATTATATATCCCTTGAGACATTTGAGTGACTGCTGTTATTTTGGCAGACAAATGTATTTCACATGTTACATTTCAGTCACAAAGACTTCACAGTGATGAAAAAGCCGTGCATTGTTAGGGAGTTTGTAACATTGTCAGCAAAGGCAAGAATTCAGAAGGGAAGACTGAACACTTCTAAGGAGCAAAAAATGCCTTGCACATATAAATAAAAACATGGTCAATTAACATAATGATTGAACCATGTTTTAAGTAACTTAAGAGTATTTTTCACATCAATGCCAAATAATGTGATTGACAATAAAAGATTAAAAGATTAAAAGAAAAGATCTCAGTTCTAGGGAATAACTATAGGATTTAAAGGAATTCAGAAAGACCAGGACATTTCAGAAAGGATAAAGCATCAAACCTAAGAAACCTATGCACAAGAAATAGAGAAAAATCTGTTAAAAATGTATTTCAGGGGAGGAAACATCAAAACACTGTCTCTTTGCACCTTGTCAGGAAGTGCTTGATTGAGTTATACACAGTGGGTACATAAGAATTTGTTTTCCAGAGAATAATGCTTTGAGCAGTATGTATTAGAAAAACCCTTTCAACCTAAAACATCACAGCATTACCTTTGTAACTGACATCCATGCTCATTGAGAGCATGTGGAGGAAAGAGAAAAGCAACCCTCAACTCCTTTTTAATTTCAGATGCTTTTGTAGCCTTTGATTATTCTGCAGATTTTCTGAATTAGGATTTGCTATATTTTTAAGTTAATCTGTCAAAGCAAAATATTTAGTTTACTAAGTATTTTAATCAAGATAGCAGATAAAAATAAATTCTTTATTCTTATTTAGGTTTCAAGTATTTTATTTAGGTTTCAAGTCTCTCTTCAACTGTAGAGATTTTACAAGGAAGGCTCTGTATACAGCTGTAGTTTGATCACCAAATAACAGCATTAATGTAAAATCTTTTAGACACTTATTACGACAATGAATACATCAGTCAAGAGGCTGAGGCAATCAAGAGCTGTGGGTTCATTCCAAATCTAAGTTTAATTTAATAAAAAAGTCTGCGTTTATTCTGATAATTTTGAACCAGACCTTTTCCACACTGCCCACACTCTATCAATTCATCACTGGATGATGAATGGATTAAAAGCAGCCCTGAAGAGAAGGACTTTAGGATACTGCTGTGAAAACTGGTATGAGTCAGCAATGTGCACTTGCAGCCCAGAAGGACAACAATATTCTGGGCTGCAGAAAAAGGGGCAGGTCAAGGGATGTGATTCTGCCCCTCTACTCTGCTCTTGTGAGACCCCACCTTCAGTGCTGCATCCAGCTCCAGGTCCTCAGCACAGGAAAGACATGGACCTGTTGGAAATTTGCTGGGAAAGTAGTCAAAGAGCTGGAACACCCTTCCTGTGTCAAAAGGCTGAGGGAGTTTGTGTGGTTCAGCTCTCAGAAAAAAAGGCTTCAGAGGGACCTTATTGTGTCTTTTCAATACGTAAAGGAGGCTTATAAGAAAGACAAAGAGGGACTCTTTAGCAAGGCCCGTAGCAACAGAACAGAAGGCACAGGTTTTAAACTGGAAGGGGATAGATGGCAGATAAGGAAGTATTTCTTTAAGTTCTTTAGTGGCAAGCTGTTGGAATGTGTTGTCCAGAGAATGTGTGGATTCCCCATCCCTGGAAGTGTTCAAGGTCAGGTTGGATGGAACTCTGAGCTTCCTGAAGCAGAAAGATGTCCCTGCCCATGGCAGGGGGGTGGACTAGATGATCTTTGAAGGTTCCTCCCAGTCCAAATTTTTCCATGGGGTAAATCTCATCCAATACTCACTATTTCTTTATTTTAACTATAAATCTTACTTTTAAAAGTAAGATTTCTTTATTTTGCTGCAAATTTTTACTTTCTTGTCTAACCTCTTGCAACTCGTTTTCTGGTAGTGAATTTCTATGTACTCCACTACAACAGGAAAGGGACAGGCATTGCTTCCAAACTTTTGATGGCTGTCTTGTTGTAAGGCTGAAAAATGATAAGGAAACAGGATACACATCAGACAGTTTAGTATAATCTTTGTCTATAACTATAAAAATCACAGGAGTAGCTGCCTATTCTTTTTCAGTTAAAATAGACGCAGGATGTATTAATAGCTTTCTGTAAATCCACATGAGTATTCCCAAATGACTAATTCAGTATCCAAATGTTAAGATAAACATAAGAAAACTCTTCCCAAGAGTGCATTTTCCATAATGAATATGCATTAGACATGATGTAATGAAGACAAAGGAGAAACAAGTAAATCAGAATGGTTTTTTTGGTTGGTTTATTGTGTTTGTTGTTGTTGTTGTTTTGGGGTTTTTGGGGGTTTTGTTTTGCTTGTTAGCTTGTTATTCACATAAGTAGAAAAATGTTTCTAGGATAAATAGTTTCCTAGATTGGATGTTGAAATCATAGGATTTGTTGACAAACATAGGAGTGTTGACATGGAAAATTAATTAAAGGAGCCAGAGGTTGCCATAAACTTTTCCTGCTACCAAGCTTAATGTAAAAAGACAAAAGTAGGTGATATGAAGCTTTCTGGCCAGGAAAATTGTTACCAATCCTTTGAGGACAGTTTTATTGTTTCTTGTGTCTAAAGGTTGAGACATCAGGAAGAATAATGGCAGGGCTACCACTGAAGTCACTGATTAAATGGTAAAAATGCCTGTGTTAGCAGTTTTACAAATATTGAGTATTTGAATACATGGGATTTTTGTTTTGTTTTGTTTTGGAGGTTTGTTATTCTTTTAGGTAGAGAACCATACTAAAGAAACGTTTCAACAGAGAGCTTTACTTCTCTAGAACTGCCAAGCTGGTCTTGCTTATTTTTCCCATCACAAATTTATTTCTAGGGCTGCTTTAGATTGTGCTGTTATTACAATTTTTTTTTACTCGAAATATTCAAATTATATTAAAGAGCACAATGATATTTTCATTAAGTATCTAGATATAATGACTAAGGGTGAAAAAACCCCTCTGTATAAATTTTTTTTTTTGAAAGCTATGTGCTTGAAACGGGAAATAATCCAATAAATTTACTATAACATGATCTAGAGAAAAAATCAGTCTATATAGATTACAACTACTCTTGCTGCCTTCATTATCAGTGAAACTATCAAATTGATTAAGGTAAAGATATTTGGGTGGTTTTTTTTTAATTATTTGAGGCTCAAGGCACGCACATCTAAATGTCTTCAAAAATAACTTTCAAAAGAACAAGTTGCAGTAATATTTCTGGGCTCAAGTTGCAGTAGTTCTCTGTCTTTAGAACACATATAATGGTAACTTCTACAAGGTAAACCTCTGTTTTCATTACACATGCTATGGGATAGTATCCTTGATTTGATAGGTGAGTATACTGATCCAGCATGGCAAAGCCAATGTTCCTAAATTCCTTCACTGTTTTTTTGGGGTTTTTTGGGGTTTTTTTTTGGTTTTTTGTGTTTTTTTTTTTTTTTTTTTTTATTAAAGGTTAAACTACCATGTAGAAAGAAACTTGGCAAATGTCCTCAGTGAAGAGATGAAATTCTGAGATACAACTTTTAAGAAGATCGATGCTGCAGCACTATGCAGGTAACATCAAAGGAGATTTACAATAGAAGAACTAGATCAGTTTTAATTACTTTTAAAAGTTTTTCTTGTTTACACAGACAAATTTGTCATCGGTTATCAGTTGTGGAAGAGTAGAAGAGCTGCTTGTGGCAAGAAAAAAGAGCTTGACTCAGCATTTTGTCCTTTTTTTCTCAAAAGATTACAGTATAGCCTGCGGTAGTGTTATAATGAGGCATGTTACTGTTAAGGGAATAATGTAGCATTTCTTATAGGCCCAAGTCTCAGGGGGTAAAAACAATTTCTCATGATTGCTACCCATCAGGTACAATTCTAAAAGGATTTTTTTAACATTCCATGCCAAAACTGTCTATTTAGGCTATAAAATAAAAATTCACTTTGCTTTGCTAGTATATTTCATGTTCCTATTCATCTTATCAGATTTTTTTTGGCACTGAACATCAGACACCTCCTCATGATTTTTTTTTCCTCCACATGAGCATAAACCACGAAAAAAACAATAATGAAAATAGAACAGGGTACCATGAACAACAGATTTTTATGGACCTTTGCCAACAATGGTGTTGGACTGGTCAGTCCTGGTATTAGATCACCATAACCATTCCCAGAGGTTGCACATTTCAAAGGATCACAAAAAACTCCAAAAACATTCAAACCAAAAAAGACTCGAAGAAGAGAGAGCTCAAAAGGAAGATCAGAAGGCTTAAATTTTTTCAGATAATCAAGATAAAAAAATGATCTGATTAAAGAAAAAAAATTATTACACAATGCAGAAATATTTAGTACTGTAAGGGCAAAAATTTATTGATAAAGTCTGTAATAAGAATATGGATAACAAACAAGTTCAAATAAAAAATAAGATGTTCATTTTAGTGGTTTGAACCACTAGAACAAAATACTAAGGAGAATAAAGGATTTTTTGCATTGATGTTGCAGCTTGAAGTTTTAGGATTTTTTGAGAGTACTTGGAGTTAATGGTTGTGGAAGCTAGAACATGCCCATAGGGTAACCCAGTTAGACTGTGTGAATATTATGCAGGGCCTTAAATTAATCTCTACTTGAAATGGGCCATGTTTTGATAAAAATATTACTTTGAAAATATTTAAAGTGGTTTTATAATCTGAAAGAAAAAAAATATAGGACCTCAGGTGGTTACAGTTTGCCCTTGGATTGACATAAGAGACAATGTATGCCATTTTATCAGCCTCTAGAAATTACTCTAAGTTAAATTTCTTCTAGATAAAGCATTACCATGGTGGAAAAAAGTCATGTGAAAGTTTTCCTTACAGAAGAAGCTTTAAGCAACACAGCTCTTCAGCAGAGGATTTACATTCTGAATGAAGTATAGGAGGGAAAGGCATCATACTGAGGAACTGTCTTAAATGATACCACGCTGACACATCTGACTTTGGTGGGAGGCTTTTCTCCTTCTCCTGCCACTTATCAGAGGAATGACCATTTGATGACTATATTTGTGTTGAAAATCTGGAAAATTCCTCAAAAAAATCTTTGTTCTGAATCACTGCAGGTTAGGATTGTTGGGTGAGTGTTCATAGAGTGATTGAAGGAAAAATAGCTGTGAAGCCTGTCTTGAGAAAGCAAATTTTTCTTTTTTCTGTTTTTAATATAGTTAAGATTTTGAAAATATTTTAAGATGAGGGTTTTTTTCCATTTTAAGTTGTATGTGTTGGATCCTTTGTTCCAGCTCTATGAAAGTGTCACATTTAGTACACCAAAGGCATGCAGTGTTTCCTTTCCTGGAATCAGAGGAAACATAAAGGGATCATCCTTTGCTGGTCCTGAGCTACAACTAATTTTCTTGCTCTGATCAAACTCCTTAACTATAAGAAAAGGTTGATTGAAACTCAGTTTGTTGCCTATAACTTCTCCTGGACTCAAAAACTGACTGCAGTGGTATTTAGATATTGTAAGGTGGTTTGAGCATCTGCAGCACGTGAACGAAAAGCTTAGGTCACTCAGGTTGAAGTCACAAAATATAAGCAGCTCTTTTCCCTCTATGCCATCAGAGGAGGATGTTTGAGAAACCAACATTCTGCTCTCCAGAGTGATTTGGTGGTTTGTAGCAGACAGCATTTTGTATCTACTATATTATACTTCATGTATACTTCTAACATCATATGTTAGAATACACAAATATTGAAGGGGATTCCTTCTGTGCTGTAAATGATTTGGAAACAGATAATGCCATATTTGACATAGAATGACTCTTCTAATCCATTCTTTTCAAAGAGTTATACAAAATATTACACAGTTCTGAGTTCGAAGAGATCCACAAGGATCTCCTGGCCCTACACAGGGGACCCTCAAGAATGACACCATATGCCCAAGAGCGTTGTTCAAATGCTTCTTGGTTTTTTGCTTATTTTTTTTAATCTTTTGGGTTTGTTTTTTTTTTAATCTTGTGCCTTTTAGTGCCTCTCAATTTTGTTTTCAACACCTTGAAGTTATGCTAAGCATTTGTCCATCTATTTAACGCAAAACAAGTAATGGTTTGATCAGAGACAAGTTACTGGCTTCATTAAAGGGGAAACAGATGAAATGTAATAGTTTCTCATGCATATGTAGCATCTAATGGTCTCTTTGTATCATGACCTCTGTAAGTAACTAGAATAATAGCAACCCATTTTCTACATAAAAAGCCAATCCAATTAACCTTTCACTCAGCTCCTCACTATNTGCTGTGCCTTTTAGTGCCTCTCAATTTTGTTTTCAACACCTTGAAGTTATGCTAAGCATTTGTCCATCTATTTAACGCAAAACAAGTAATGGTTTGATCAGAGACAAGTTACTGGCTTCATTAAAGGGGAAACAGATGAAATGTAATAGTTTTTCATGCATATGTAGCATCTAATGGTCTCTTTGTATCATGACCTCTGTAAGTAACTAGAATAATAGCAACCCATTTTCTACATAAAAAGCCAATCCAATTAACCTTTCACTCAGCTCCTCACTATAGTTTCTTTCTGTGGCTCAAGTGAATTTTGCTTGATGTGTTAGTCATAGTGGAAGCAGTTTGCTAACATCTCCTGTGAGATTTATGTGTTGTTTTAACCTTATTTTACTCCGTGCCTTGCATTGCAGTCCCCGTTGAACACTGCTACATCTAGTGTGGGTACACAGAGTGAGAGCAGAAATTCTGTGAGATGGAGACATAGCTACAGCCAGCCATCTGAACATGTGCTTAAAGGATCCAGAAATCACAGGACAGGGGTCTGCTGACTCTATTTCTATAAAACCTAAGCTTAGAAAAATTGTTTTTTGAACTTCCAAGAATTGCAACTCTTTCACAGCAACTATTTTTATAAAAAACTCTTACTCAGAAAGTTATAAATACATAAATCATTAAATTATTTCCTAGTTACTAGATAAGTAGAATAATACAGAAACTTAAACTGTAATATTTATGATGAAATAAACCACTGGTGATACATGCTCCCAATCCAGTAAGCCTCACAGACATTTATCTGAAAACCTCCATGAATTGTTTCAGAATTCTAACAAATAGGATGGGTTAGTGAATTTCATCTTACTGTGTATTTACTGTGAAGACTAAGTGCTATTAATATATATCATCAATTCAAAAGTTCAGTCTTCTGTGCAAACAAGCTACTTTGAACTTCAACATTTTTCTGTGTTGACAGCACTGACCTTTATCAAGAAAAGCAACTTCATTAAAATTAAAATTAAATATTTGAGATGTTACACTCACAGCAAAAAAGCCTGACTTACTGGGGACAAATCACCTTTGATTTCAGGTCTTTGTTGGTGTTGATCATTTTGTCTTGTTGATAAACAAAACAAAAGGTCTTTTTGAGCAGAGATGCATGCAGAGGGAAGGCACATGTCTCAGCCCAGTACTGGAAAACCACAGCTGGTTCAGCTAAGGAAGCCAGCAACCTGCAGCAAGGTCTGCATCCTGTTGTTTACAGCAGCAATCAGGAACCTGTGCAGCATCACATTGCCTGGTCTTTACCATGGCAGTAAAATGGTGTGTGTCTTTCACTGACCTGTGTCCATTGCTGTGCTTACAGGCTGAGAGGTATTCAAGAATCATCTGGACACAAATCTGTGCAATGTTCTCTAGGACAACCCTGACTGAGCACACAGGGTGAAACATGATCCCACTGTGGCTCCTTCCAATCTCACCCATTCTGTGATTCTGTGGTTCTTCACTGACCTGGGGATCATGCCTCCCCTCTGCTTGTAGCCCCAGGCATGCTGCACACCACACCTCCTAGCTCAAGTGTGGAGCCCAAGCATACGGGGCTTGTGACTTTTCATGTTTTCTTGGAAAATGCTCCTCTGTCACTCACTCCTGCCCTACTCATCTACTCCACACAGGGGCCATGGAGAAGGCCCAAGGGGAGGAGGGTTAGAAGCCAAAAAGTAATGTCAAGGCTCATTTCATGAAGAGATGGTCCACTGAGATGGTCAGAATCACAAGTCAGAGCAGCTCACTGATTCAAGTGGAGGACAGAGGAACGCCTAAAGTATTACCTACTTAGGTCATGCATGACATGTTTTGGTCTGAGAATGCCTGAGTGCAGGATGTCTGGAATCACACATACAGACACAATGGTGACTGCTGCAGGGCACTGAACCAGAGATCTGCAATGAGTAACTGACTGTGTGTGCACCTGCATAGGTGGGAGGATAATTTCAGGGGGAATAAGGTCAACTCCAAAGTCCTTTTCCAAAGGGAGCATGAGTTTTGCAGGAACAGAAATATGTGTTTGGATATATGTGATTTAGTGAGTTTCACTCAGGAAACATGAATTCTTCTGATTACAGAGTTATTTGTTAACACTTTCTCTTTGCCTGCAGAGCTTAAGACTCTGGGTATGAAAAGGGGGACAGAAATTATTTGCAAGCACTTAACACCAGAGGGGCAATGAAGTACAAAAGACAAGAAGAGGTAAAAGATACACAGTAGATTGCTATTTGCAAGCATTTTAATGCACTGTCTATAAAATGACTCACACAAGCTCAACATAACCTGAAAATATTTTTGCTCAGGTCCAAAATGGTAGATAATTTTAACATCCATGCAGTGCTACATGCTGTCCAAATATTTCAAGAAGATTAAAGTTCCACCTTAACCTAAGGTCCAAGTGAACAAGAGACTTCTGTTTTTTCTTTTTTTTTTTTTTTTGTGGATTGAAAACATTTAGGACACTTTCTTGGGTTCAAGGACACTTTCTTGAGTTCAAATATAGTCAGAAGTCAAATAAGACTGATTATGTTTTGGATTATACCCTAAGGCAGAACTACTCAGAGGAAGGCAAGGAAGCTAAACACAGGCCATGTTCTTTGGATCTAACAGTTAAGCAACGTATCCTTATAATGTCATTATGTGTCCACAGAAAACAAGAAAACAAACATGTAGATTACAAGTCACTACCTTATTTCAAGTCTATGTTACAATGGATTGGTTTTTTGTAAGCAGCAGAAGTGGCTACTGAAAAAAAATTTTTTTTTTTTTAAAGATAATTCAAGAAGTTAGAAATGGGAATACTTTTGTTGGTTCTCTCTCCTGCTTAGCAGGCAGCTTTGCTTCCTGTTCTTCTATTTCTTCATTGACTAAATTCTGAAGATATTAAAGAGAACACCCTGTGGATTTTTACCCCAGATGAGCACATATCTGATTGGATTCTCAGGGTTTGGAATTGTTGCCTGCGTCTGTAACAAGAGATTAAATGTACCAAAATCTGCCCTCTGAGCTGAAGCCTGAGACAAAATGGTCTACTTTGAAAGCTCCTAACTTTCAAAGTGGAATGACCATGATCAAGTTACCTGTTTGGAAATTTCCTGGGTCTACTACACAGCACTGAGGAACTGTTTATTGCCCTGCAAAACCAAGGCAGGCACATCTAACAATTTAACAGGATAGATGATTGCAAGCTAGTGCTCATTCTCTAATGTTGAATATAGGGGTACAGGTGTGCCTTTCAAGTCAGCCAACAGCCCAGACTTGCTCCTCTTGGCTGCTTGAAGGAGATGTGGGGCTTTTGCTGAGGCTGGGCCATTAGAGATAGAGAAGAGGTCATCTCTTTTCTGTCTGAGGGCTGAGTCTGTGCAGTGTTGGTACTAAATGTATTAGTGGGCTTGAGCAACAACATCTGTCCCTTTCTGTTGTACTTTCAAAATTCACCTCAGAAACAATTGAGAAATCATTTGTTCCCAGTTTCCCTTTTTTAAGAAATTTTGTCTTCTTTATAAAAGTCTCAGAACAGGACTACCCTTTTGAATATATGAACAAGCATCTCACGTGTCAGGATCTGGCTTCCTTTCAGGTTACTCACAAAATCCTGCCTGCTGGATAAAGAAATACATGCCGTATTGGAACTCCTCTCCTTTTCCACCTGAACATTCATCAGTACTTTTTTCTTTAAGTATAGCAAGCTTGAGAAATGCCTCAATTTTTAAACTGAGGAGTACTAGGCAAAGAATAGTTTTCCCCACAAATTTTAGTTGTGTTAAAAGCAGAAACAGAGTATTACTGGGAGGAAAACTAAGGAAGCAAATGAAAAAAAAATGTTTGATCAATGTAAAAAATGGTTTATGAACATTATTATCCTTATCTCTGGGATTAAAATGTCAGCATTTATTTTTTCTTAATGTACAAATAACTCCAAGTAGAATTATTTTTACTGTGATTTTCTATTCACATTCCTCCATGTCTGGGAAAGGAGGAGAAAGAGTACTTTAAAAATAATTGAAATTTCTGAGCTGACCAGAAGACCTTAGTCAGGAAATTCACCCTTTCTCCCCCTTAACATCAAAGAGAATAATTTTTAATAGCTAAATATGTCATCACTGTTAAATGTTCAGTTCTGCCTTCCAGAACTGATTTAAATACAGAAAATACTATGTCAGAAAATGCTCAGACAGAATAAAGATGTCTCAGTGAAAGAACCCCTTTAATTTTAATAATGTATTTTATATAAACTTTATACTGAATAAGCCATAGAGTACAAAAAGTATAATTGTTAGATTTCAATCTTGAAGACATCTACAAATGAAGTAATGATTTCAGATTAACTTGCAGAAGTCCTGGAGTGTGAGTCGTCTTTTGGCTTTGGGGTTGGAGTTTTTGACATCTCAATTATGTTTTTCTGTGTTTGCTATAAAAGCAATCCAGATCAATAACTCAAATGGAGATGTCTTTCTCATGGCTCCACCTGTCACTGAATCCCAGAACAAAATCCATTTGCTCTCTTTCTAACATTATTCAAATTATCTGGTTTTTTTGTCTTCAAATACAATTTCTGTGAAAACAATGGATAATATTAATTTTATCTGTTAATGCTTTATGAGACCATTAAGAAAAAGTCCTAGCTCATTAAATATCATAAATAGTTTAAAAATATATTAAAATGGAAAGACACAGAGTAGCATATCCCACTTTTTACTCTTTACTGTTCAACTGTAATATTATCTTTATCTTTTTTAAATATTATAATAATTGAAAAATGAGAACAAGTAAATATTCTTCTCTAAATGTAACAGAGTATCTTATTACAAAAATAAGCATGGAAATGGTGTCATAACTGAGTCTCAGTAGAAGCAATAGGGACATAGAAACACACTAAGGATGACTGATTTATGTTAGATTTCTGGTTTGGGTATGTGGAACTGCCCTTGGAAACACCAGTTCTGTAAGAGGGGTGCAGGTAATTAGATGCCAACCTCTGTGACAAATGTATACATCTCTTCAGATTACTTTATTTCTGCTTCCACTTACTTAACTTGGTAAAGCTAAAAAGCTAAAGGGTCAGTCTGGATGAAGGGTCTTATTTTACCTATCCATTGTGAAAGAGGAGACTGCAACAAAAAGACAGTGTGGGTAGGAGAAAGGCTTGAATATGATGGCTGAAATTAGACTGCAAGATATGTCTGTGGTTTTTTTCCTACCTCACAAGCTTTTCATCTGATGACATTTTAGAAAGTTTGCTGTTATTCTGAAGATGGCATGGATTCTGAAATTTTAAACATGGAGAAGATTAACACGATTTCTTGCGGATGGAATACAGACAACGAGAATATATAGGAAAAGATGGTGTGAAAATGGCAGTAGTCAGTTCCTTTCTTTATTAGCTAGTCCTTTTCATTGTGTGGTTTCTCTATCTACCCATCTATTCAATAATTAAGCTAAAGATATGGATCCTTATGCAGTCATCCCATCTAGTCAATTGCCATTAGTTCCAGCTCTTATTCAAAATTTCTTTCCTGAAACAATGAAAGAGTAGTAATTCACTACTCTTTAATCATAAGAGTGTATCATAAGGACTTCTAATAATGTAAAGTGAAAAATAACAGCACTGAGGTGGAAAAACAAATGAGCCACAGATCTAAATACATGAATGAAAAAAAAATTCTACTAACCCACTTCTGGTCATAAATGTCATTAGCAAAATTCTCATGTTCTCATATGAAATATTCATTATCCATATATTTTCCCTTACCAGTCCAATAAACTGTAATCACAGTTCAGGTCTTCTGAAAAGGACAATCTCAGAATCCCCAAAGATATTTAAGCAAGTGAGTACACAGTCTCTTGGCTCTAAATGTGTTCTCTACAACTTCACCAAAACTCTCTATTGAATAATATGAAAAAGCTTTGCATCACCTTGCAAAGTCCTCTTGATAGCCAGGCAATCTGGTGACTGACTGCCCTACAGAAACCATCCACATCATGGAGAGGGAGTTCCTCTTCCTTTCTCTTCCAGTTCTATTCTGCACATATTTTTCTTATGTTTTAGTAACTTCAGAAATGTCCTTGAACAAAATGGATACACCAACTTTCACTGTATCTCAGCTTTCTTGTTTGATAACAGATGGGACCAAACTCCTTTCTTCTTTCTGGGGTGCTTAAACTTCTGATTACACTTAAAAGAAGAAAAAAAAAAAAAAAAGGTCCATGGCCATTCTTCCTCTCATTTCCTAATAAAAAGATGTGCTCCCTAATCTCTGGTACATCAAGGTTTATGCATAAATAATTACATATCGCAATTATTTAATTTATAAACTCAGTAAATTGAGTTGAAGGAAGAGTAAGTTGAATAAATAAATATTGTCAGCAGAAAGGTTAACTAAATGATCTGGAATGCTGACCTTGGAGTCAGGGGTATTACAATAAACATGAGAGTTTTGGTCTTCTGGCAAACATAGGAACAGAACACAGGATTCTGGCTTGCTTTTTTCCTATCAAAAAGTTGTTAAAATTACAACTGTTTGAAGGCAACATGACTAAGTCTTCCTTTTCTTGAATCCAGCCAGTGGTTAAATATTTACAGCAACATCTCAGCTTAAAGAAAGCTCATGTCTTGAAAGACAGAAAAGTATACTAGTGCTGCTGAATCCCAGGGATGATCCCTTCAGTGCCAAGTGCAAAATGAAGTGACATCATGCTAGACTGCAAATATGTGATGCTGCTCAATAAATCATTTATAGAATCAGCCTAAGGGGATGAAGTATAACCTTACTCTGTTTTGATTATTGTCAATCTTCAGTTATAGGTCTGAACTGCTAATTGATAAAAGCATATTGAAATATTTAGGGTGGAAAAGCCACCCTTTGGTTGTGTTATTAAATGCTATGAGCCTGACTGGCAGCATACAGGTAAGGTGGGAAGGAGTAATGAAGGGTTTATAATCTCTGATATTGTCTTTGAAAATTATAAACAGGAGTTTTAATGGGTGTCCATAACTGAGAGTTCAATCCAGTTCAATTGTCTTGTATGTGTTTTTAGAGTAGAGCCTAGGAATTTTTATTGTTAACAGGAGCAAAGAGTAATCACAAAAGAGGAGCCCAGAAATCTCTTCAGGTGCAAAATATTCCCATACCCCTTAATGGTTGTAATTAAGGTTCAATGAGGAAATTAATTATAAATGGTTTCATTAGATGAGACAGAGGAGCTAACATTGCAGTATTCAACCTACCTTCAGTCAAGATTTTTCCAGCAACAAAACATAATAATGTTATTTGCAATATACTACTAATGTACAGCCTCCATTTGCATTTTCCCTTAAGAGGGTTTCTGATCAATTTTAAAGATCATTAAACAGTCCAATGATTTTCAAATATGTATTAATGTTTATCAATGATAATTATTTAAGTAAAACTTATCACTTTTCTCTTGTTCTTTCCATGCATGTTCAGTTCTGAATATTGGGGCTCCTTGCAGGGCTAGGGAACCTATTGGGTTACTTGGAATTATTTTAATTTCTACACCTAAGAGCGAGCTGATGATAACAGCTGCAGCCTCCTATTATCAAACCTAATGTTTTAAGGATAAAGCTGTAGCCCTGTTTAAGTCAATACATGAACCAGTCAAGTCATGTGAAGCTGTTGTATGATCTATCCTGCACACAATGTGAGTCAACAATTCTGATCTGACGTGTCAGCTAAGGTTTCTGCAGTGTTTATGTGGGAACTGATTTAGAATTTACAACCAGAAGATGCTGAAACCTCATTGCATTTTAGAAAATGACCTTGTTAGGTTAACTGGCCATCTTACAATAAACTCAAATGGAGGATATATAGATTCCTCAACTGATTTACTACTACTAGAAGGAAGCTGATATATTTAATTTGGCTTACCCCAGCTTAAAATATTGAATAATTTTGAAAATACTGAATAGCATAGAATAAATATTTAATAATATTTATAATATTGAAAAATATGGAATAATTTTCTCTAAATGAAGGGCTCTGACCATGAGATCACTGAATTTTGTTCAGCCTATTTACTTTACCTATTAACTTTAAACTTTCTCTGTGATTCTGGGTCAAATTCATGAAGTAATTTAATTGAATTTGTTCCAATGCAGATTCCTAAATGAAGATTTAGGTATCATTGAGAACCTTGAAACTCCCTACTCTTAAACTGCCTATTTCTGATATCTTAAGTGCTACAGCAGTGTTTGGTACACAAATAATCTGAATTCTGCTTAGGTTTATTTATATTACCTTTAGTAGGTGTGAACACTTACCTTCCTGGTACTGAACAAAACCATCACTACCCACAACTTGAAGCCCTAGAATCTTCATATATTAAGGTTTCAATTGCCTGTAATATCTTTAGCTGCGTTTTCTTTTTTAAAGTTGTGCTTTTGACCCTTGATAGGGGTAGGGGACATCCATTTCTTAAGCAAGTAATCCCAATTCCAGCTGGCAGGAAATGTTTTGGGGAGAAAAACATGAGTTTTCTCTAGCCTTCCACACTGAAGTCTGCAATAGGGCTGGGTAAGTTGGGAAAAAAAAAAAAAAATCTCTTAGGAACAGAGAAAGGAGAGGAGTCGTGAAAATGCAGATATATCCAATATATGTCCTAAGGTATGATACTGAGTTTCTCAAATGGGCACTCCAGGCAATACCTTCTAATGATGCTCAGTTTTTTCTCAGCCTGGGGAACATAGTGCTGATACACCCACCCAATCTGTGTGCATGGTGAATTGTGACCTTTGTGAAGGACAGCACTGGCCTGTCTTGAATCTCCAAAAAGAGAGGGGGAAAAAGTGGCTGAACTGCATTCTGGTCTAGAATAGGTGCATCTCCTGGGAATTTTCTATTTCTTTCTAAATTTTTCAAATTATTAGATTCTGTGAATAATTTTGTTTGATATAAAATTGTTTGTTTGTTTGTTTGTTTTATTTTTCCCCTATTCTTTTTAGGAATCTGAAGGCAGAATATTTCATTTGGTGACAAGAGTTCCAAAATATTTGCTACCGAAATATTTAGCAGTGTCTCACCGATACCTTTGTCGAAATTCCCTTAGTTTTATGACTACATTTAGTTTTCCATATGTTGCAAAAAACAATTGAGAAATTATGAAAATGAGGAATGCTGTGGGAAACATTAGTTAGAGACAAATAAAATGTCTTGCTCTAAATGCATTGTGCTTACCTATTCTGGCAAGATGGAATATTAAGGAACTCTGTAAAGATTCACACCTAAATTGATTTTTTTAATATAAATTCTTCTTATTCAGTTTACTTAAATTACCCATCTTTAAAAAAAGAGATGCTGTCTTACAGTTCAAACCTTCAAAGTACAGGCTGTTGTTTAAGGGCTGCGTGATTTCTGCTGCCTTCAAAGGGAACTGAAATATTTCAGCATCATGGTGGTTCCTTGGTTCTTACTAGAAAATGTTTAAAGCTGTCTAAAATCCCAACTCCCACGAGAGCAGTTAAACCCAAATAGCTTTAGGTATCTGGACATTAGGATAAACTCTATTTCCAAGTGTTCCTTTCCTTGGAAAAAAAAAAAAATCACATATAATTTTCAGTGATTTAATGTGTATTTCAGCCTGACTGTTCCCAAACCACTATAAGATTACTGCTGTGTTTTTAAGAAAATGCAGCTGGACTCTCTCATCATAAATTTTATCACTGTGTTTTGCAGAAATACACTTTAACGATTAAATTAATGCATAACAGCATTGAAATGTAACTCCAGTTACTCTCTCAAAAAAATATAACAATGGAAAGCAATAGAGCTGGGAATAATGAAATTGTGGTCCTCTGCATTTTTGAGGTTTTGAGTACAGTTGCTCTTAGAAACAATTGATGTGCAAACAATTCCACCTTTATTACTGTATAGCACACAATTGAAATAGATGCTGTAAGCCTGCTCAACTCAATACAGCTTCATACAGCATGAATTTGACCTATTCCATGTATGATTTCAATTTAATAAAATTTGTATTGTTTGGCACTCTTTATGTAACATCTAACATTATTACATTTCCTGCCTATGGGATAAAAGTAGGTTGAAGGTTTGTTTCCCTTGAAGACAAACAATGCAACAGGTGATTGTTCTTTTCCATTATTAGTCTTTCCTTTTTAAATTACCTATAAAGTTTAGTTCCTTAGATATTTTATGTAGAGATTACACTTCTAATGCAGTGTAACAAAAGAAGAACAGTGGCATTTTAAAAACACAGTAGAATACTTTCTGTCCAGAGACAAATGGACAAAGAAAACTAAGCATTATTTTTAGCATAAAAAATTCATATAAGTTTGCTCTCTTTTCAAAAAGGGGAATTCCCTGAAGTAAAAAAACTACAGCTCTACTAAAAAATTTATCTTTATGTCTACTGCAGTGGTTTGCCTTTTGTTGTTGACCCAGCCTGACTCAGTCAGAGGAAAGATTCCACCATTAGCAATCATATTTCAATCAGACCTCAACTGTATGAAATGATATTGAGATCCATATATCCTAATATTACACAAGCTTTATGTGTAGACTGTTATAGAAACAGAAGGTAATCACTAAGTAATTAATATACACATATATTCAATGATAGTAAGTGCAGAGCCTATCTGATCTCCTACCCATTTAAACAGACCTTAAGGAACTGAAAAACTGAGAAATATTTATAGATATAACACCAAACCAAACAACATTTATTTCATGTTTCAATGGAAACTAAATTAAGCCCTTTCTTTGTAATATCAAATGCAAAATATGTACTATTACTAGACATGAAAATTAAAGGTCTGGTTTACTCACTGCTCCCTGTCGTTACTTAGAACATAGGACACAATTTAGCAAAGCTAGTGCAGGAAGGAAAAGAATGTAAAAGTGTAATTTCCTGGGCAAATTCCTGCTCTATAATGATTCAATTCTATGCTTTCTATTTTCCTTGAGACAACTTGGAACACTGACACAGAAGGTGGGCAGACCAGATATACAGCTACTTCTTACAACCCCTTGTTTCTTTGGGCAGGAAAGCTCCCCAAATACTACACCCTGCCTGAGCAGATGCAATTATACACCAAGTGGTGCACAAAGTAGAGGTTTCAATTGAACCACACATACAAGTGAAGATAAGTATGTGTGTAATGTTAGGAGGACTGGACTTGAAACTCTTTTAGTTACTGACATCTTGAAGACACAATTTTTTTCTACGATACCTGCTATTTGTAGTGGAAAAGCTGTTATTTTCTCAACAAAACAGTGCAGAAAACAAGGGACTGTAGCCAAAGTTTTCATTGGTTTAAGTTGGAAAGAGAAGTTTAGAAAACTATTACCTATTTGAAAATAAATCCTTCAAATGGACACTAGCTTTTAGGGTTATTTCCAGTGCACACTAAAATAAAACACTCAAGAATGCCTCTGTTGTGCTGATGACCCTGCTGCAATAGAAAATGGCATATTAACTGTCCTAAAATGCAAGGCAATATCCTACCTAGGGCTACAATTTATGAGTTAGTACTTAGATAGATTAAATTGTTTGGCTAGATGACATTTAAAATGATATTTCATTAATTATGACAAGGCTGATGTTCCCATGAATATTTGTTTGTTTGTTTGCTTCTTTTTCCAGGCTCTGGGTAGGAATGGAAGAAAGTGGAAGACAGATGATCTAGGACAACCTAGTTTCCTGCCTATTGGAAATGAAAAATACATGTAGCTATATCTAATCTGTCGGGATTTTCTTTTTTTTTTTTTTTTTTTAGAGTACAAAACTGCCACATATAATCAGCATCTGAATCAGTGGCTATTCTTTCTTTGTAAAGATAGAATGACTTTGAAATGCTGCCTCCTCATACCCCTTTAGTTCTCTGCCCTGGGCAGGCATTTATGGTTCAATGGGAACTGGAGCAAGAGGGAGTCTGAACTCAAATCATCTAGGCTTTCTGCTGTATAAAGCAGCATATTCTTCTTTCACAAGTGATCTCTGTCCCTTCATGTTCCCTGAAGTTTTTCCCAGATCCCCTAGTTGTGAAAAGTGTTAAGCTCACACCACTCAGCTGAAGATAGATAAGATATCAACTTCAGTATGGAAAACTTCAGAAATCCTGGTTGCTGAGACCATAAGACAGAAGTAAAAATAAAAGACCAAAATTCAGAAGATAAATCTAGATTATCTATTAATTCCTTTCAACTTCAGCCAATGCTTGAAGTTTTAAGAAGTTTTACAACCACTGAGCTTTCTCACTGATTTTTGTTGGAGAGGGAGAAGAGATGAAAGTTGTAAAGAACCCCTTAGCAATGCAGGTTTTGATTTGTCATTTTGACTAATTACTAAACAGAGTGTTTGTGACCACAGAGGCCTGAAAGACTTGCCCAGGTTCATCACTGTCTGAAAGAATGTTCAATCAGATTCTTCTGGAAGCTTAAACAAGAAATTAAACCCTGGAGTATACAAGGAGCAGTTGATGCTATCTTTTTCACTCTGATTTTCCACCTGACATGACAAATACCAGAAAGATGGCTATTAAAGGTTGAAGACTTGCTCAGCAAATAGTGTAGAAGTAATCAAACCTTGTTTATACATATGCCTTTCAACATGGAAAACTGAATTTCAAGGATCTATTTACCTGTATAGTTGGCATAATGAAAAAGAAACAGATACAGCAAGGACTAAATGCATGAACTATGAAGTCATGAAATGTCCCAGTGGAGTTCATTCTTCTATTTTCCAGGTTCAGTGATGGGGAAAGCACTGAAATATCCTTTTCTTCCCTTTTCCTAGTGAATTTGTTCCCATATATTATGACATCAATAATCTTCACTTTTGATTCTAGAAGGTCACAGACATTAAATGGGCATTTTGAAATATTATATAGACAATATGTGTGTTTAAGCAGAATTGGAGAAGGGAGGAGAATTCAGTCTGAATGCTGATCTAAGGTCTTTAAGCACTTTTACACTCCAGTTACCTGATATAAAGAGGAATAGTCAACCTCCTCTTGGCCCAAGGTCATACACAGTACACAAAATAACTGCATCAGAGAGTGCATTTACCGAAACCATTACTGCTGCAGCTACAAACTGCATAGGTCAGGTTACACTCTTATGTACATTAATTCTAAAAGTAATTCAGGAACTCAATTCAGTTCTGGTATTTTCTTTCCTGGCATCAATGAAGCCCCTACATTTGTTCTCCATAGAGTATATCCACTTGCATTGTTTTTGCATGGCAAAGCTTTGGTGGCTGGGGAATACAGCTTCTGTGAGAAGCTGCCAGAAGCTTCCCTTATGTCCAACACAGACAATGCCAGACAGCTCCAGGATGGATGTGCTGCTGGCCAAGCCAAGCCAAGCCATTCAACTGTGATGGTAGCACCACTGGGATAACACAGCTAGGAAGGAGGGGGGGAAATGCACAACAGCAACTTCAGCCAGGGGGAGAATCAAGAAGGGGAAAGAAACCTCAAGGTCAGCGGAGAAGGAGGTGGAGGAGGTGCTCCAGGTGCCCAGGCTGAGATTGCCCTGAAGCCTGTGGTGCAGCCCATGGTGAGGCAGCTGTGCCCCTGCAGCCCATGGAGGACCACAGCTGGACAGATATCCTCCTGGATCCCATGGAGGACCCCACACTGAAGTAGGTGGAGGCCTGAGGGAGGCTGTGATCCCATGGGAAGCCTGCACTCTACCTGTGTACCTGTGAAAAGAGAAGCCCATGCTGGAGCAGGTTTGTTGACAGAACTTGTGACCCTGTGATGGACCCATGCTAGAGCTATCTGTTCACTCTCTGTCCCCCTGTGCCCCTGGCAGAGGAGTAGGTTGAGAAATCTGGAAGGAAAGTTGAGCCTGGGAAGAAAGGACAGGAGCAGGAAAGGTGTTTTTTATGATTTGGGTTTATTTCTCATTATTCTACTCTTATTTGGTTGGTAATAAATGAAATTAATTTCCCCAAGTTGTGTCTGTTTTGCCCATTACAGTCCCTGGTGACTGATCTCTCTCCCTGCTCTTAAGTTGACCCCCAAGCCCTTTGTTATATTTTTTCTCCCCTGCTCAGTTAAGAAGTGACAGGATGGCTTTGGTAAGCACCTGGCATTGAGCCAGGGTGAACCCATCACACCAGTCTAGGTTCTAACGATTCTAATGAAAAGGAAATTTGCCCAAGGCAACTTGGTAGGCACTGGCACTTAGGATACAAAATGGCAGAAGCAATTTTCTCTTTAAGCAGAGATGCCAACAATTCCTGATTAATTCTTTATATTTGTTACTTGAAATGTAAAAACCTTCTTGTTCATCTGTCAATTTTCACAGTCAAAACTGAACAAGATGAAAATCAAAGTCAATAATAGTAGCAAAATTCACATACAATTTCACTCAAAAACTTGGCATACCAGAAATATAATTGACACACATCACAATGTATCAGTGGAAGAAAAATTATGAAATACTAAACTTTCATACCCCTTTTATCTCCCATGCATCCTTTAGGCAATTATTTTTGTTATAATGCTTGACAATTATTTCAAAGTACCGTATGTAACTGATTCCATGTGACTGCACTTATATTACATCAGACAATATATCCTTATCTATTAAGGTTTATGCCTGGTATGCAGAGTCCAATGACTCTGCCCTATTATATCTTGTTTTTTGTCCTGTTTTGTCAGGACAAAAAAAATTTTGGTTTAACTTAATGTCTTGACACATTATCAAATTTATTACTTAATTTATACTAGCCAACAGACACTATAGTCATCTATTAACTATCAAAATGTCTGTGCCTTTCAAAATTCTAATACACTTTAAATAGTTATGATAAAAACAAAATTATCAACTTAAAATACTTTGCCTCCTAGTAAATATTTCTTCAGTTACCCACTATGGAGCCTTCTCCAGATCTTCCTTTTCTTCAGAGGGGATACTAACACCTCTGAGTCTTTCAGCTGCATCTTCTGAGAAGACTGGCTTTACCCTTCCATGCCATTCACATCTGTTGGTGCAGTTCAAGAGGCAGCAATTTTTAACAGCATTTTATAATACTGACAAAAAATGACTCCTCCAGGCTTAAAAGGCCTGTGAGTTTTCATTTTGGGTTTTTTGGGGGTTTTTTTTCAGTAGTGGAAGATGGTCTTGTAGGTTATGGTACCTTTGTATGGAAGCAATATTTGCTTTGATAATGTCCCAGCCCCTGTAGATCCTGACTATCTGTCAATGCAATTTTATCTCAATTCCTGAATTCTTATCTTCATATAAATGGCCATCTCATTCTTCATTCAATGGTGTATCTGCTAAAGACAATGTCTTCATGCACTCCACTAATCCAGTTTGTCATAATCTTTATCCTCCTTCTTAATTTTGTATATCTTTTACTTATATGCTACAGAAACCACAGCTCCTTTGCTAAATATTTCACTTATTACACTTGAGCATATTGCATCAAAACAATCCTGTTATAAACTACTAATGTATGTCATCTCTAGTTCTAGAAAGACTTATGCAAGTATTCTATTTCATATGATGTAAGCAGTAGTGTTTACACCAGTGGGAAGAGTTGCTGTGCAAAAGAAGATCATAGGAAGCTCTTTAGTAATTTCAACCAAAATAAGGAAAAAGACTTTGACCTTCTGGGATCTAAGAGTCCTTGAAGTGCTTAGTGTACTCATTGCCTCAGCTCAACTTTCCTCCCATTACATATTGAACTTAGCCTGGACATCAGAGCTTTTTATAAAGGCCACTCATTCAAAAGTTTGCACTTTTCTTCTAGCCTGTTATAAAGACTTAGTATCAAATACTATCTCATTTTTAACTGATTTAACTCAGTGGAGGTACTCTGAATGGCAGTTATCCATGGAAGGCAAACTTCAGATCTCTCTTCTATTCACCTGCTGAAAACCAATTACCCTTTATTCTTAACACAATATATACACTAGCAGCTATGAGTGCTTCCACATTTGTATTTACTGTATTGGATGGAGGCCTTTTCATATAGACACAAGACTTTTTTTGCCTTTTTAAGACAGCATGAAAGCTATCCTGGAGATTCACATGCATTTCTCTACAAGATAAATCCACACTCATTTCAATCAACTGCTGTGCTTGAGTAGTTATGGAGTCCAGAAAAACCTCATGGCAGTGATAATTTAAACTAAAAGCATGCTATTGTAAGGAGATACTTTTGATTTCACAGAATTGAGAGATAATTCATCCTGCAAGAAACAAGAGAATAGAACAATTTCTACGTGAGCAGACAAAGAGTATTATATTTATTCTGTTTGCTTTGTAACTGATGTATGTCAATGGAAATTTGTCACTATTCTACAATGAAACTTGGCTTAAAAGAACAGTGGGTATCTACACTGAGTAATCCAGTGTAAAATAGCTGGTGTAGAATCTGGTGTAAAATACCATTTACACATGCTCACAAAAAGGCATTATTTTTCACTATATTTTTTCATTCCATCCTTCTAACTAAAATTATTTTCATGGGAGCCTTCCCACATGAAAGCAGCAATGAACACAGCAACATTACAACTACTGCTGCACTAGAAAATATCAGTAGATAAAAACATATTGAATGAGATAAGAATCAAACTGGACAGGGATGTAAACTGAATTCATAAGGTCGTAAGAAAATGTGAGAGAAACAGCTCTGCAGACACCAAAGTCAGTGCAGAAGGAAGGAAGGAAAGTGCAGGAGCAGAGGTTCCCCTGCAGCCCATGGTACAGACCATGGTGGGGCAGCTGAGCCCCTGCAGCCCATGGAGGTCCCATATGTGAGCAGGTGGATGTGCCCTGAAGGAAACTGCAGCCTCTTCCAATCCCTTTTGTGGTGCTTGAGGAGGGAACTAGGTGGAAGATTTGAGAATGGAGTTGAGCCAAGGAGGAAATGAAAACTGGTGAGAAGGTGTTTTTAGTTTTGCATTTGTTTCTCACTATCCTACTCTATTAAAAAAAAAAAACCACAAAAAACAAACAAAACCAATCTAACTAACTAACTTACAAACCCCAATAAATTAAATAAATCTTTGCCCAGCTGAGTTTGTTTTGCCAGTGATGGTAACTGGTAAGTGCTCACCCTGTCTTCATCTTGACAATTAACTTTTTCATCCTAATTTCTCTCATAATTGTGTTGAGGGATGTGAGAGTAGCTGGGTGGGGATCTCATTGCCAGGCAAGGCTAATCTGCCACAATCTATCAGTCAGGAGCTGTTTAATCATCCCATTTTAGGCACAGGCATTGCATTTGTACATTAGAAATTCCCAACATGAGACAATAAGAAAATCAAAAGTTTTCAAGGGGCACAGAGAAGATAAAGGGGGAAAAAAATCTCTGAGGACTAAGGAAGACTTACAAAGCCACCAAGAACTGAAAGGCACTTAATGTACGCTTTTATTTCTACAGATGCAGGAAATTGATGCTGTTTTGCACAATACAACCTGTTCTGACCATATTTGTCATGTATGCTAACCACCTTCCATGGTGTTTCCTAGATTTCCCTGACTTGAATTCTTACCACAAGAGGTGCTCTGATTTTGCCAAGACTGATTTATGCATTTCTCCAGAAGCTACTGGAGTGACTGTTCCTCTAGTAAAATCCTGGTCACCACTTTTAGCATCATGAAAATGAGTTCTCTTTGCAGCTCTTGCCGAAGAGCTGCTGAAGGACTCTTGACCCATAATTAGTTGTATTGCACATATATTTATAAAACACAACATTTTTAACAGTAACAGATGTATTGTCTCTGTAATTACTATGGGGAAATTAGGGATTATATTTGACCAGTGAGTTAATACATCAATACATTCAAAATTTTTATAAAAAGAAACAAAAAGGAAACTTGTGCTCAGAAAGATGGCAAACACTATCGGTTCAGAGGCATGTTCAGATCAGCACCAAATAATTTGTACTTCTAAAGTCTGAAGGCTAAGAGGTGGTTAGACTGAAGCCACATTCTTCTAAATTTTCTGAACTGGAATCCAGTCAGTTGCTTTGATTGACTGATGACCTCGCAGGTTTGTTGCTGGCAGCATTTTGAAAAATGGAAGTACTGTGAAAGAAACTGAATTGTGTCTTTCCATTAAGCAGATAACTGTAGTGTAATCCCTCATCCTTGCTAAAATAGGTCCACAAGGAAGCAGTTCTGGGATCTGCAGCTTCCAGTTAATTTAATCCCAGTCTTCCTGGGCTTCAGACAATGGGTTTTCTCCAAACTCGTTCTTCTTTTTGTAAGAGTTTCTGAAACTAAGGTGTTCCAAATTATCATGTTTTGTTAAAAAAATCAAGATTTTTTAATATTATTAATTTGTCAGAAGTTTTTTTAACGACTCTGTGTTCCACATCTTGCATGTAGTGCTCAGTATGGAAAGGACAAATATATAGATGTGAAACTTTTCAATGTGAGGGTTTGCTTTTTGTCTGTAAACAAGTTCAGTGCAAAATATGATAGAAATAGGTAATACCAATTACCAAAATAACCTTTTCGTTTTTTAAAGGTAGAGAAGTCATCAGGGAAACTCACGAATAAATGCCTTTACTAACTATACAGCTTGAATTACAGAAGCATTTAATTAAAACTACTGTAACTTTTGTACTGTTAATTCTTTACTAAAGGCAGTGTAAAATGCTCCAGACATAAAAAATGTACTCTTTTATAAATAATAGCTATTTTTTTACAGTTCCTAATGCTAAGGATGAAAAAAAATAAACAGACAAAAAAGAGATTTTTTTTCCTTAGAATTGGTGCTAGAAAAAAATGGCAGACGGACAGTGCCATTAACCAAGCAGCAATCCCATCCATGAAGACAGCTCATGATTAGGGAGGCTTAAGTCCAACAGATCATTTTAGGTGAGTGGATAAGCCTTCAGATGGGGATGAAACCCTGTGAGAGAAATCCACCATTAACTTCAGCTGGAACTCAGATTTGACCACGATTTCATGAGTGACAACCATAAGAGCTGACCAGTAATTTTCAGTCTTGCACTATACCTGATATATGTTGGGTAGATATTCCCACAGGAAGAAACATTTTTTCCATGCCAATAGCAAAGTTACTGTGCCATAAAAGGTAAAGGAGAATATCCCCAAGTCATTTGGTACCTTGTGTAACTTTTGATGGAACACTTAGTACTGTGAATGTGTCTCATGAATCACTTCAACCCTAGGCAGGGATTTCTGGTTCTTTGAAATAATTTCTGCATCAGACAACATTTAAGTAGAAGTAGATAATTAAACCCTAGAATTAACCAAGATAAAGCACTGTTTAGGGGTAGATATATATATATATATAAAGCAGTAAGTACACTTTAGGTTGTAGATGTGTTTCACTTAGATAACAAACTGTTAACCATGCTGATATTATTTACTTGCTGAAATGCATTTGTAGGGCAAGATCTACAGGTTGGATATTGCTTTTCTTGAGGGAAATCTGGATGGTGGGATGCATCAGTCTTTGTTTGACCATTTTCTCCACATTAACACTCAGACATTTGTCCTTGCTGCTCCACAGCTCTCTGGTGCTTCATCACTTGTTCAGAATGTCAGTTTGTACCATTGTGCCCGTAGGATTGTTGACTTCCCCTCCCCAGCCTGAGAAGTGCTAATGTCTCTGTCTAGACAATAAATAGAAAGTGCTAGCATTGCTCCCAATATCTACCTTTAGGGAAATCATTGACTGCTTCTGAACTAACTACCAAGTTTATGCAAGTGTAGCAGTCATATAACAATACCTTGACAATCATACCTTGTAAAGTCACGTGTAAGGAAATAATGTGTGCTGCTCATCAGATCCTCTTTGAGAATAAACACAGCAGTGAAAAAACTCTTTTGGGAGTGGTGACAGTCTTGCAGTGTCTGAAATTTTAGATCTGAGCTATACTTTGATCTTTAGGTTTCTGTGATCCATAAAGAATTACGGTTGGAATATTTTTTTCATGAGCAAAGAAAGCCTGAACAATGTAAATGTCTTGGTGTCTATATGAGCTAATTTCTCAGAGATCTCTACAGTGGTCTCAGGAGTACTAACCTAATCCCTTAGGACCATTTTCATAGTTTAGCATCAGTTTGCCTGAAATAAGGTTAATTTACAAGTGGTCCTTCTCTAAATATCAGAAATTTTGACATTACTATTTTAACATGAACTTTTTAATGAAAAACTTCAAACTACTGTGGGTCAATTCATCCTTAAAACTGAAATATGAAACAAAAGTAGACTAATACATCATTTGCTTGCATGAATAATTCTTATAAAATATAACTTAATGCATACCAAATTTGCTATTTTATCCAGTGTGTTAAAAAAGAAAAAAAAAAAATCAAAGCTTTAAGGCTAGAATATATTCAGAGGTGCAAACTTCTGAAGTAGGGTGAAAGTTTTACCTGTGAGTCCTTTGATACTTGAAGTAGGCCACAAGAGAGCTAGAGCTGGAGAGGGCAGTGCTCCCCCTTCCCTGAGCAGTGTCCTGGCTGGGTGTGAGCAGTGACTCCTGCAGTGGGCTCAGCCCCTTCTCCTGGCAAAGGGCTCCTCCAGAAAAGGTGCCTTGAAGAGGCACAGCATAAGAGGCAGCAGTTCCAGCACAATGTACAAAGAACCAAGAGCAAGGAGTTTATCCCAGGTAACTGGAATAATCCAGGTAACCTGGCACAGGTTTCATTTGTCAGGACTGACAGGTCACAGTGGGAAACCCAAACACCTGATGTGGGTATCAAATTCCAGAGGCTGGGAGGGCTGCACCAGCCAAGTGGCTCTGGTCATTACTCAGAAGAGTTTGTGTGCACAAGCAGCCACAAGCAGAAATGTTTGCTTAATGTATGTGTTCCATGCTGTTTACCCATCCTGTGAGTGTAACACAGAGAAAGTTTCTGTGTGTAGGCACAAAAATTCACTAAT
The DNA here is from genome assembly GCA_013397555.1 of Urocynchramus pylzowi. Taxonomy (NCBI): domain Eukaryota; kingdom Metazoa; phylum Chordata; class Aves; order Passeriformes; family Fringillidae; genus Urocynchramus; species Urocynchramus pylzowi. Next base: position 2,584,864 of record VZRH01002609.1, read on the forward strand.
ATTTCTACAAAACCTTCAGAGTCTGGACATCCAGAAACTTCAAGAGTTCCAGCTGTCTTCAGCACCATTTCTCACAAAGCTTTTCCAAATTCTGGGGAAAAAAAAAAAAAAAGGTGCCTTCCTAGAAGCTGCTGGATACTGCTGCAGTGGGGTCATGGAGCCAGCAGTGACCAGGACGAAGAGTGGTCCTTCCTGACAAACACTGCAGATCCATGATTGTTGCTTCATCCCTGGGCTACTGAATTGCAGGTCTGGACCCAACTTACGCCCTAAGCATGGAAGCAGATAAAATAAATTTATAAAAATAATCCCTTTGTCCTTAGATGTACTTTACAGGAAAAAAGGAACCTATTGTCCCTCGCTGAGATGTTCCTATTAATTGCTGTATTGTGTGACTTCAAAATATGATTCTCTGAAGTCTGTTTCAAACCCAAGCAAATATAATTTTGAAAATGTAATGCATTAATTTCCAAAACAATCTGTTAATGTTCTCTTTTTTCAGAGTGATACTGAGAATAGGATGACTTCAAATGACAGCAGTTTTTGTCAAACACAAAAAGCTCAAGTTGGTCTCAGTAAAATTATTTCTGAAGAGAAAATGACTAAAAATTTATAAATACTCATATCTATACATTTCTTATGTAGGTATATTATATATAAACTTGCACATGCAAACTACAGATTTGCTAAATAAGCAGTATTAATAATTTGGAAAAACTTACAAAAAAGGTTTTTTAATGAGTAGATATGAACTAAGTAGACTTTGGCCTTTGGTTTAAAAATACTTACCTTTTTCAAGAAAATCATAGTTTTGAAATATACTCAGCATTACATTTTAATAAAGTTGGGATCTGATCATGAAAAATTGTCTCTGATTTTTTTCTTCAGAGACTATCAATAATTTCTAAATTCTTGATGAAGAACACATGTATCAATTTATGTATAAGACTTATTATAATTTATCTTTGATTTTACTTGAAAATGAAAACACATTGCTGGTTTTATGGCAAGAAACATACACCATACACCCCTTCAATGAACAAAACAATGACAAAACAGGACAAATTGGCCTACAGACCAAAAGCCAGCTGAAAAATATAACTTTAAATGACATTAACAGAGTACTTGCTGTTAATACCTTTCAAGGACTGGGTGGTTCTTAGCATAATAAAGTAGTAGCAGAAGTAGTAATAGTAGTAGTAGTAGTAAGAAGAAGAAGAAGAGGAAGAAGAAGAAGAAGAAGAAGAAGAAGAAGAAGAAGAAGAAGAAGAAGAAGAAGAAGAAGAAGAAGAAGAAGAAGAAGCTATTCTAACTTGAATTCTATTTTCTACCCTCCAAATCTCCAGCAAAGGCATTTTAATCACATCTAATTGCCCCTCAAAACCCCCTTCTTTGCTGAACACATTAATTGTATCAGTCAAAGTCTTGTTTTGAAAAAAAAAAAAAAAAATTGGAAAGAGTGAGGTATGATTACAGAAAGGAGAAAATCTATACCAGGAGGCAGTAGCAGGAAAGTTAATTCAGGCCACAGTGCATATCATATGTTTTGCATCAGTATTTTTCTTCAAACTTAGGGAGATCATATCTCTGCAATTATGTAATTTTCTATAAGAAATTTAATACAACATAATGCCAAAACAATAAATGGTTTGAAAAATTTCTCAAGGTTATGCTATCATTGATAACTTTTTTCCAACTGTGTGCAGAGGACTATATTCAAGCCACAACATTAATATTAGCTTATTATTAATAGCAGTCAATGTTTTAAAAACAAATTATTCTTTTAAGTTATATTAGATCTCAGGAACGTGCTGAAAAGTGAAATCTCTTAGAGCTGAAAAAAATATGTCTTATTTCAACACCAGTGAGAAAAAGAAGTGGAATTCAATTAGATATCTTATGTAGGAGCCTCCAGTGATGAATCAGACATTGTTTATTAATCCACAGTAAGTCGTATCATCTGGTTAGGGAACAAAAAAAAAGTATATATGACAAAAGAAAGAAGGCAATTCTAGCTTAATGTTTGGAAACAGTCCATGGGAGGCACTGTGCATGCATGCTCAGTGCAATTCACTCAAAAAGGGAATTGTTTCCAGATAAAGGAGCACCATGTGTGGAATCAGTTTCCCATTTTACTTGCATAGACTATGGAAATCATTTAATCTGAGGTCTCTACAGGAAGGATTTTCTCATGGTAGTCAAAATCCTCAATGCCCTCCTGCCCACCCCCCCTTTTACCCCCCGCCAAAATGTTTTGGCTCTTGCTGGGACATCCGTTCTGTCTATGCTGCTGGTGCTCTGAGGTTTTGAAAATATTTTGTGCTTATGACATAATGAAAGTGATGTCTTTCAAACTCTGATTTCCAAGAGCTGATGACCAGGATGAGGTTGCACTTTCTCCAGTGAGCCCAGCAGCCTCACTCCCAGCAAGACTGGGAGATCTGTCACTGTGCTGTGGCTGCCTCCTGGCCCACGGGCTCAGTGTTATGGGATTTTATCTCCTACAATATTTGGAATCCATTTTTTGTCTCAAGAGCATTCCTGATTGAAATAGCCCATCAAATGCTCTTATTCTTCAGATTAAGGTGACCAAATTCCAACAGTTGATTGGTAAGGGCAAACAACGACATAAGGAAAGAAACACAAAAGGGCAGCTGAAATAGAAGACAGAAGGAATTACTGTCTTATGAAGAGAGACCAGAGAAGTCTGAAGACTGAGCAAGTGAGGTTTAAAAAATCCTGAAGAGCGGCTACAAATATATAACTAGATCACAACCCTTAAATTATACAACTAGAGAGCAGTCATTAAAGCTGGTAGCATACTAGCTTAAATAAAATTTAAAAGCTACTGTTTCGCTCACTGCACATTGAATTTCCTGAATTCATTGGCACAGGAGGTTGTATAGGCAGATTCAAAAAAGGATCAGAAATTTAATGACTAATAGTTCTCTAAAAGACAGAAATATAAACCTTCCAATACTTCTAATATAAAGCTTATGGATGCCAGAGAAATTATTAAATAAATTGTCTAAAAATATTGTTCAGGTTTAGCTACTTACTCCATCTCATTTGGATTTTTTTGAAACAGAATATTGTGTGACATGAATCATTCTGAGCCAGCCAGGGATTTCTGATGTCCCCACATCATTGTTCAGCCTCTGATAGTGCCTATACCATTCTTTGGGCTAGACTATGCTAGCCACCATTAGAAAATTTGTCAGGTAAGATGCAGAAATTCCAGAAGCGAAATTCCAGAAGCAAAATTCCATGAGTATGTATAATTTAGTAGTACACACATAGTTAAATGAAACAGTATTTAGAACGTGGAGAAAAAAATAGCATTACATATTTAATTGACTTTGCAATCATTAAGTAGAACTTTTACTTTCCTAATTCATGGTGCAGTTCATGTAGAGGATAACATTAGTTTAGAAAGAATTTGTTATGTAAATATGGATTTCTCTTCAATTATCTACTCCATTTGCTATTTTAGATCCCTATGTGTTGCTAATGTACTGTAAACTTTTTCTTCCAAAATTAGGTAAATTGTTTAGATCTAAAGAATTAAATCACTATGGCAAGATTCACTTTCAACATAACAGACTAGGAAAGTCTATCAGCAGATTAATAGAAGAAAAGTGACATTGATTATCCATATTGCTGCTTGATAAAATCTTATTTTGCTTCTTATTTTTGAAGATTGATATACTTACACTGGATTTGATTTTGATGGATATTCTCAGTTGAATGAATAAAGGAGCTTTTAACAAGCACAGAAGCACATAATCAGAAATTATGTCACAACATTATAACAATATAATTAATAAACGTATAGTTTAATAAATATTTCAACTTCACTACAATAATTCTCCAAGGTCTTTGATGTTGTCACATATCTTTGCTGTCTCTAGTAATCATTCACCCCATTTATATAGATTTTTTTTAAATCCTGCAATTTTATATAATCCTCATAATAAATTCCCATTGCATTTCATTTTTCTAGGAAAAACAAACTCCAATATCACAATGAATAGATTCAGACTTTACCAGAAATCTCTCCATGCACAATATCACTCTTCCTTTGGTGCATGTACAGTCTTCCTCTTCAAATGCCCCGACACTCACAGAGATTCTACATAAAGTAAAACCAAATCTACATAAAGTAAAAGCAAATGAGCTGGTATTTTTCCATATTGACTTTAAAGATGATAGGTTAGGTAAGAAAAATGAAAATATACACTTAAGTCTTCTTTAAACGCTGAAGATATTGCAAAGTATTTTGAACAATAATGAAAATATTTTAAGTTATGTTAATTAGAACCCATTATCCCCCAAATTGCATACACAAACAGGGAAGTGTACCATTTTCATTCAGTCTCTCATTATACTGGAACACTAAATTTGCTTTTATTTATTACTTTTTGTATATAATAGCATGCATATGGCCAGTATGTTCCCTGTAAAAAAAAAAGTCCCACCAAGAGGGTTTTACCTTTCAGTGCTGTTAGATGATATCAAAGGAGTAAGAAATCAGAGTCAAACAGGATGTGAGAGTAAAGAACCAGGAGAAATAAAATTAGACAGGAGGCAGCCTGGTGAGCACCCCTGGGGAGACTATTTGTCCAGGCTGGAATAAAGGACTCATTCAACTAGGTCATCAAGTATATAAGACATCTGTGGTAGAATGATGAAAGCAGCACTGAAATGATAGCAATCAGACCACAGAGCACGTGCATAGACAATGAGAGAGATGTAAGCAGGGGAAACATCAATGCAAGCCCCAAGGGAGAGCATAAAATGTTTGTGATGGCATTTCATAAGCCAGGAAGCTGGATGGAAGGCAGTTGTGAAAGCAGGAGAGAAAGAAGTTGCTAGCATGGTACAGTGACATGTAGGAAAGGATAAAGCATTGAAGGCAAAAAGTGCCAAGGTGAAAACCAACCTGCACAGGTGGTAACACAGGAGAGACAAGGGGAGGGTGTTACCAGCTGCAGGGTGAGGGGCAAGGACACAGCAGCTCCTGCATTTCCCTCAGTGACAGTGTGCTTCCTGCAGAGCTGAGGTCTCCATGCAGGACAGGGTACACCAAGGATAGGAAAAGGGGAAAGAGGCAAACAGAGCTTGAGTGAGACCAGAAGCTTTAATCAGCCTTTATTAAGTCTGGACTGAGAAAGAGGCAAATTATGACTAAGGGGGTTGAAATACTAGAAGGGAAAAACAGAAATGAGAAAAACACAAGGGCAGGAATCAAAGTTCAGGGGGAAACTAAAATTTTGTCTTAAAATTTTGCTACAATACTGTTACTGCTTCTGGAAATCATAGTCTCCCTGTGCCTGAGAGTGGAATGATACATCATACCCAGAATAATCAAGAAAAAACTTTTGGGTACCATAGAACCACAACACCAGTAAATTCTGGGAGAACATAATGAAAATGTTATGCCAGTGCCAGTGGTGTCTTCCTTATGTGAGTTACAGTATGAGGCATGAGGAAGAGAGACATCCAGCTATGGTATCTGGGACATGTGTGATGTTTTCTGGCATCAAGCAGAAAATGTGTGCCACTGACTATGTAATTGCATAATTTAAGCTGTTAACATGGGGTATTTTTAGGAAAATATAAAGCTTCTATTTGTGAAGGGTGATGCTATGATGAAAAAAAAAATCAAGCTAGCAGCAGGAACACCACTTTTATTCCATAAAAGTGTTACCAGTCACATAATATGTATCTAACAGGGCTGTCTACCCTGTCACACTTCCTTGAACAGTCTACAGCTGAATTGATTTTTTTAGCCTTCATCACTATTTTTTACTCCTGACAAGCCAGGAAAAGTGAAAAAAGTTTAAATAAGAATTCTTGAATGTAGATTTCCAGTTCCACAGCAGTCTGTATCTGCTAGCCATTTCTGTCCTTCTTATTGTCAGTCTGTAGCTGAAATGGAGATAAGAAGCCTAGTTTAACCAAAGTTTAGTGAGTGATTGCAGCACTGGCTGAATTTCAAGGCTGCTTTACTTTGGCCCTATCCTTGACTGCAGAGAAATGGTATGTTCTCCCAAAGTATATAGAAGACATTTATAAATATCTATTTCCTATTTATAAAAATACATGCATTTTTTTCAGATAGTTTTTCATACTAGACTGTGTCTTTACATGACTTCCCCCACCCTGTCTGATGGGCAACTTTGCAGGTTTTGCAAGAAGTTGTTTGGTGAGGAAATATTCTTGAGGGCCTAATTCTGATTTCACATTCAACTACATAAATAAGGAGCATCTGTGCTGAAACCAAAGTAAAACTACTGTCAGCTGTCATCAATTGTGCACTCTGCAACTTAAATTTCAAAACCAGTGCACCAGCAAAGTTAAAGAGTTCTACTTTAGCTGAAATGGATATTTTTTCAGTTGTGTAATCTAAGAAATGAAAAACAATTAACAGTGAGGAGTATGATAAGTACTATTACATTTCATGACATAATATTTTGGTAAGTTTGTTTTCAGCAGGTTTCTTGTTTCACTACTTAGTCAGAAAATAGCCATTTGCAATAATCTACCCATGCCAAACATCAGAGGAATGAAGAAAGCTGTGAGATGCAACCTGCCTCTCACAAATAGAGCCTGGTGCTGTCACCCCTGTGTCATATGCTTGCAAAATGGTAAGGCTCAGTTCATTTCCAGCAAGGATATGTTGAGATGTAGCTCAGACATAAGAGGACCAAAGCTACACCAAACTCAGGAGTTTGCTGTTATGCTGGTATCACTGTCTCCTGTCTGTATTATGGTGATAAGGGAAGGATCAGATGTACCCTGAGACATGATGGCAGGCACTGCTGGTGTGACCAAAATTGCTCCAACAATTAGCAGGACCCTTACAAAGTGTTTCTTTAAAATTGAAGCACTGGAAATCTTCAGAGAAGATCAATTAGGTAACAAGCCCCATTTTCTTTGAAGGACTTATTGCAATACAAGCAATTTTTAATGTCACCTTAAATTAATTATGTTATATATTCTTAATTTATATACTCTTCCCAGCCCTCCACTGAGTCCAGTGTCTCAAAGACTACTTTTTTAGTTATTAAACTAATTTAATGGTCTACACTGAAAAACGTGTGATCAAATCAATCACTAACACAGAATTAATAAGGAACATTAAGGAGATATCCATAAATAACGTTGTGCACATAGAAAACACCGACATTAGAGTATCTCTTATCATAGCAAAAATATCAAATAAAGATCATGAATAAGACAAAATCTGATTCTCAAATTCTTATCTAATGATATTGAAGCTCAGACTAAAACCAAACATGCTTTGACTAACATTAGATTGTTTTTCTATAAATGAAAATGTGACTTGTGATTGCTGAAATATTAAAATTTCCCATCAATTCTTACTGCTATGAGAGACATGATTTTTTTCTGTAGCAATAGGTGAAAAATTTGGGATGGGTTTATTAATTATGTAAAGCCATCTGTGTACATTTCCTATTAGTTTTTTTACTTATTATTTACACTTATTTAGAATTGTAATATATTAATACATTGGTACTTAATGATATTTTCTCAAGTGTGGCTAGATCATTCTTCAGTTAAAAGAATGAAGATGCTGAAAGATTGAGGAGCTACATAATGTCAGTACAAAAGGACAAAAACTCCCATGTGTTACCTGCAGCATCTCTGTGTTTGAGAGAGACTGAATTGAATAAAAGGGCATGGATCTCCAACCACTGAACTTTCTCATAAGGTTACCAGACATAGCAGAACTTCCCTTCATTAGCTGAGACACTATGAAGAAAGAGGTCAAAAAAGTCACCTCCTCATAAAGGTTAAATTCACCTGCTCTGTAAATTATCCATTACCTTGAATTCTTCATTGTACCAACAATCCTGTAGGAAACTTACTCTACAGAATTAATTCCTGTGAATATCTGTAATCTATGGCAAAATTCAGTCTTTCTGTATAAGCTGTCTGAAATATTAGGAGTTCAGAACAATATAAAATTACTCATTTCCATAGGTGTTCTACAGACTGCAGCAGATTACTATTGCACAGGTATATCACATGACTTTGATTCTGAATGTATAATCTTATTTTAAAATTTGAAAGTTGATATTGTTATCATCACTTCATCAGCTTGGGACAATGGAAATGCTGCAGGCAGAAGCATCTCATTCATATCCTACATTACTTTACAGAAACAGAACCATGCAGAAACCACCCCATGAATACCACTGAAGTGTGTAGGAGGCAATTTGTAAGCAGAAAACTTTTTGTATAGTGCAAGAGTTTACTTAAATGATTTCCTTTCTGCTGATGCTAACTTTCAACTCCAGAGACATGAAGAGGTTGATACTGTACTGTGCTACTATCAATATTCAACAAGTGAAGATACAAAGATTCATGATGTAGTTTCACAGTTTCAGCCCTAAACAGAACGGGAAATTAATAAATAATGAAAGGATGGAAGACATTTTGTGGGAAATAAACCTTGACAAATCTGATTATGTGGCTGGCAAGTATTATTTTTTTCTGAAAAAAAAAATGAAAATAGTCAGACATTTGAAAAGCACTGACTTAGTAAAACATGGCATTATGATAAAAAATTGGCACTATATGCTATATTTAAGAATAGACTACATGATTTTCAATACTACTGCAAATGGTACAATTACATCAACTTCAAAAGGGAGATTTCCAAGAGGACTGCTTTAGTCTTGATTGTGTCCAATATTGTCATCAGTGACAAGGAAGCTAATATAAAAATTGCTACTGAAGTGCGGATGGTAAACACTTGTAAAAATGATAAAAAAACCTGATGCATACAATGCTAATATGTTTGTTTAAGTACTTTGGAACTCTGACTCTTTTGGTAAACAGAATTAACTCAAACAGACTCACTTTAGCATCACCATGTATAACTGATTTATGCACAGCAGGGAAGAAAGTACACTACTATCAGTGGAAAATGCCCCCCGTGTGGTGGGAAGAATGATAAGCATCTTGAAGATATCAGAAGGCTAATTAATTACTTTATTATACTATATTATTCTATATTATACTATATTACTACATCTAAACTGAACAAGAACTAGAACTAACACTAGCTGAACAAAAACTCATGACCATCTGCTGACCAGACAGTCCGGCTCCCTTGGCCCTGATAGGCCAAGGAAACAAAACACCATCACTTTGGGTAAACAATCTCCATATTGCATTCTACTTTGGCACAACACAGGTGCAACAAATGAGATAAGAATTGTTTTGATCATTCTGTTCTCTGCTTCTCTCCCTGCTTCTCTCAGGTTCAGAGAATGTGAATCCCACACACTACTTTGTGTGTGTGCACATAGACACTCATATGTACATAAATGCAGTTTATACCAGATTTCTGCATCCATTTGTGATTAGTTTGAATGTATCAGGTGGCATCAGAGCTACTCTGACTTTAAGTGGGGAGAAACGGGTAGACCAGTTTCGGTCCTTTTAATAATATCCATAGCTCTACTGAGTTTAATTCTGTTCCATTATTTCAGCTACATTCCCACCACCAAACAAATGTAGATGGGCTGGAGAGGGTCCAGAAAAGGGACACAGAGAGGACCAAAAGACTGGTAAGCTTGATATTTGAGGAAAGGCTGAGAGAACTTCATTTGTTCAGCCTTGAGAAAAGAAGGTTTAGAGGATATCTATCACTGTCTTCCACTATTTAAAGGTTTCTAAACAGTGCTTACAAAGAAGATGGAGACTCCCTTTTTCTACAAAGAATCATGGAAAAGGCAAGGATCAATGGGTATAGGTTACTTCTGGGGAGTCTCTGACTGGACAAAGGAGAAAAAAATATTCCACTGGAACAAGCAGACATGGAATAATCTCCCAGGGAAGTGGTGGATTCCCCAGAGTTGGACAACTTTATGATTCAGCTGGACAGTTAGACTATGCTTTTGCCAAGAAAAGTTGGACCATATGATATTAGAGATCTCTTCCAGCCTGGTATTAGAATTAATTTTCTTGCCTAAGGATATATAAAAATTCTTTTATCCATCCTGGCACTTGCATGAGGCTTACCAGTACAAACAGTTGATTGGTTTCAATATCTAGATCAAATCTATCACCTAGTACATGATCAATTTCAAAATGGACAGGGAGCTTCAAGATTTGAAATGGAACAGACCATATCAGAAAAGAAATAGGGATTTAGGTTCATATTTCAATATGTGAAGGCTATGGAAGTATTTCAACATAAGCAAAGATTCTGGATGATTGATAACTACAGCATAAAGGAAGAAGGATAAAAAGACAGGGATAGCAGTAGATGCAAAACTGACATATTTTACTATACAAAAAGAAAAAGCAAAAATATAAACTTTAAGCCATTACATTTTGCATGATAAAAAGTTGTTTTCTACTTTAATTTTATTTTTCTCATTCAAAGTTTGCATGTGTTGCTGTATTATTTCTAGTTAGAGTATTTTCCTAGGTTAGACTTTTCAGGAAAACCTAAAGGCACTTGAAATAAAGGTTAATTGGATTTAGGTGTCTAGGTACATTTAAATCCCATTGCACTCCTCTCTGTAATCTTTAACAACCCTTGCAAAATATTTTCCTACAAAGTGAATTGATAGAAAGTTAAGGAAATATAGAGCCAAGAGGAATCTCACAGAATCCCTGGCTGCAACTCACATTTTGTTCTCTGTTGGCCAAATTTTCAATGATATATTGTGCTGGTTTTGGCTGGGATAGAATTAATTTTCTTGTATATTGGTATGGGGCTGTGTTTGGATTTGTTCTGAAAATAGTTCTAAAACACAGGGATGCTTTACCTACTGCTGAGCAATGCTTATATGGACTCAAGGACTTTTCTGGTCCTCACCCCACTGCAGCAGTGAAAAGTTTGGGGCTGCCCAAGGAGCTGGGAGGGGACATGCCCAGGACAGCTGAAATATGAATGGTAAATAATTTAAATCATAATGTGCTTGTGAAAACTGAGCAGTGGAGCTGCTCAGTTATTGGTTACTAAAAGAACTAATCTTGCAACAAACTCTATTGGAAAGTAAGGCAAGAAAAGACTTTCACTATTTTGATTTTATGCAATATCCACTTTTCATGAAAAAGATTTCAGTGAAGTAATTCTGGGATAGCGTTCTTGGATTTTCAAACACCTTAAGTCCCAAAGTGTGACAAATCTCCTGTGGGCAACTGATGACTTCATTTTGCACTTTGTACATTAATATTGAATGGTAAAAAAGGAAAGTAGAAAAAAAATATTAATGAACATAAGCTTCCAGACCATTCCTTGTAAAATCCTAGATGTTGAGAGAGTCTCAAAAACCTTATTGAAACCAAGGTGGAGTTTTGCTTGTTTGACAATATTAAATGTTCTATATCCATGTAAGATAAAGAGGGAAAATAGTAGGCTCATATAATGACAAAACAATAAGTACCTGCAATAGTTTATATTTCTTTATTATTATAGTTTTAATGATAAAATTACTGGATATTTTCCCATATTAATGCTATGATAAATGTAAAAGAGTTGTCAGGTTGCCCTTACTCCCTTCAGACTATAAAGTTTTCTCGTGTGAAGAAAATAAAAAGATGACTTGTTTATAAAAATATACTGACTCACTGAACTAAAAAAAATGAGCCCCAAAACATCAGATTAATAAAATAAGTATGAAACACCCAAACTTAGTCCTTTTTCTTAATGCCCAACTTTTCTGAAAGGCTGAAACCTTATCTTGCCAGTGGGTTGGTACATTGAGCAGTTATAGAATGAATTCAGGGTATCCTTTAGATATCCAGTATCTAAAGGTATGTCAGATTATCTATGCTATACTCTCTTTAACTCCAAAAGAAGAGTTTAAATGATACTTCACAGAGTCTGAGTGCCTTTCTGACTGGGTTGGTCATAGACCAGCACCTCCTGCTGCAGACAAATCTCTCTCTACCATTTTCCACTATATGAAGGGAGTTTATACAGCAGCAAGAACCAGACTCCTCCTTGAGGTGCCATACTACACTGCAGCCAGGCATAGCGAGGCATCTCTCCACCATGAGAACAGTGAAGTCCTGAAGCAGGTTTCTAACAGAATCCTTGGGATAACAATTCCTGGATGCTTCCATAACTAAACTGCATGAGCCCCATGGCAAACTAGTTTTGATCTAGTTTCAAAACCAACTTTGTTTTGAAAAAACCTGCAGAATCTCTCTCATCTGATTTTCCCCATGATTTTTGGCACTCTTCTACATCAGGGACACAGTTTTAATAACCCAAGAAGTTCTGTTAATTTGTCAAAAATATTTTTATTTTTCTGTCAGTAGATCAATCAGTTTTTCCCTGTTAATTATTTTTTTTTTATTATAGGTACTTGTATATTTCCTCTTTCTGTACTCAACTATGTGAACATCTAGAAATTACTGGTTTCATTCTGAGAGACAGAGACCACAATATCTACACAGTTATAGAAACAAACAACAAAACAAAAGGCTGTCTGGAGCTCTGACAACTTCATGTCCATTTTTACAAGGTCTTCTTACGATTTGGAGTTGTAGAAAATTTGAAATACAAAAGATTTTGGGAGGATATATAGGTGTTGTTTTTTAACCACAATAGGAAAAGAAATTTGGAAAGAAAATATATACAGGTGTACAATATTTCATAACACCAATGTACTAGAAAGTCTAGAATTCAAAGGACTGCCTGGGCCTACTCCAGTTTCTGTTATTTTAAGCAATACATTGGATAATGTCTCATGCTATTCTAGTATTTCTCCCCAAATTCTTGGGTTTTGTGTTTGTTTCAGTTTCATTATCTATCCTCAGAACTCCACTGAGAGGTTTTTTTCAGACTGCAACATGCATTAAAGACAGAGGTGAGTTACAATATGGTACTGATCCTGATCTTTGTTTGACATTATTCTATGAAAATCAACAGAAGGATGAATTTTCCTAGTCTCTCCATGTGTTACAGACTAAGGGACAAACCATGAGTTTTTTATGAGGCTGCTCAGTAAGGCAGTGGGTAGAACTCACAGAATATTATATCAATATTGTATGATATTGGAGCACCACAGAAACAGCAGGTTAGAATTTAATTTAAAGTCTTGGGGGAAGCCATTACCATGAAGAACTCTATTACTGAGCATGTAGTCTGCAGCATTGTGTAGTAGGCTGCACAACAGCCTTTATGATCAGATACACTATATTGTTGAGAGGTTAACAAAAAAGAAAGGCTAGATTATTTTATCCTCAAGCATTTCTTACGTAAAACATTTATATACTATAGTCCCAAAGAGTCCTAAAACTGACAAGCTTTCTTGGTCTAGTATAGATTAAAAACATGATCTCTAACTATGAGAATTTCCAGTGAGAGCAGAAAATATATGCTTTGTGTGATGGGAAAGTACAATCAGTACATAATTACTGATTACAGTAATCTTTTTATTTTCTTCACACAAGGAAACTTTATAGTCTAAAGGGAGTAAAGGTAAACTGAAAAGTTTTTATATTTATCACAGCATTAATATTGGAAAATATCCAGTAATTTTGTCATTAAAATTCAGTAAATATGATGACATAATTAGATTTCTACATATGTATGTCAACAGATTGCATCATGTGTAATGGCACTCATCCAGTACTTAGCAATCCAAACAAAAGCATCTGGTATACTGTCTGATTCCAGTTCATTGGCAGATATTTTCCCCTGGGCTTCAGTTGTTTCTGTAGAATGGATTTCAGTAAATTGTGTGTCAAACAGTACCTCTGTCTCCATGTACCCTCCTCTGTACAGAAAGCTGTAGAGAATAATGAGGTCGCCCCTCAGCCTCCTTTTCTCCAAAGGGAACATGCCCTCAGCCTCTCTTCATAGAATTTACCTTCCCATCCTTTCACCAGCTCTGTTGTCCTCCTCTAGGTGCATTCAAGCCCCTTCACATCCTTCTTCAATGGTGGGGCCCAGAACTCCACCCAGTGCTGAAGGTGAGGCTGCACCAACTCTGAACACAGCGGGACAATCACCTCTTTTGAGCAGCTGGCAATGCTGGGTTTGGTGATCCAAGGATGGTGTTTGCCCTCCTGGCTGCTGGCCACTGCTGGCTCACATGGAGCCTGCTGTCACCCAGCACCCCAAATGTCTTTGTGCTCTCCAGACACTCCCCTCCAAATTTATACTTGTTCATAACTGCTCCATCCCAAGTGTGGAATCCAGCACTTGGACTTGTTTAATTTAATCCCATTAATGATGTTCCAACGCTCCAATGTGTCTAGATCCACCAAGGCATCTTGTCCTTCAAGGGAGTTAACAGCACCTGCCAGTTTGGAATTGTCAGTAAACTTTTTAACAGATTACTCAAATCCTATGTCCAGCCCTTCTGGGATTTGCTGTTGCTGTTTCTAGAAAAAAAATGCTGTTGCAAACTTGAGCAATGCAGATAGACACAAATAATTATTTGTGTCCGTAAGTCTCAAAATCCCCAAAGTTTCTGGCTAACAGGACCAGAATTTGTCCATGAGCCAGCAAGCCAGTGGTAACCTGGGTGTGTTACAGAGGCACTGACAACAGGTTGAGGGAGGTGATCCTGCCCCTCTACTCAGCCCCAGTGAGGCAACATCTGGAGTGATGTGTCCAGTTCTGGCCTCCCCAGTCCAGGACAGACAAGGAACTTCTCACCCCTGGAAGTCCTCAAGACCAGGTTTCATGGGGCCTGGAGCAACCTGGTCTAGTGGAAGGTGTCCTTGACCATGGCAGGGGGCTCAGACTTTTTGATCTTTAAGGTCCCTTCCAACTCAAACCAGTTTTTGAATCTAAATACTACCAGCAGCTGTACCAACAGGACAGAGTTCTTGACTTCTCTTCTTTTTGTAAGGGAGTTAATTCTTCCTATATGTGGGTTAGCTGTAGTATGCACATGTGGAAAAGTTCTGGCATTAAATAACACATAAAGAAGAAGTAACATGTCTGTTAAATATTGTCGAAATATATTCCAACTAAACTTGTGCTTCTTTTAAGAGCCTATAGTCAAACCAATGTGAACATTGCTTTCTATTTCAACATCTGCTGTGTTTCACTTAGATCTTAAAAGAATAACAGAGTTATAAAGTGTTGAAATTTTAGATAAAAACATTCTTCCCTGGAATACAAAACTAAATCTTAGTAGATTCACTTCACTGTTTACAAGAAACAGGTACTACATTTATCTAAATTGGCTGTTTTGTTTATCTCCATAACTGCTTCATCTATTATAACTGAGTTTTAATGTTTTGATTTTTGTTAGTAAAGTAGTTATCACTGAATTTTTGATAACAAAGAAACAACAGTAAACAGCCCAGAGTAACAAGGATTACTGCTGTTTTGAGTCTAAATAATTGAGCAGCATGTGTGAGAAATGAATCTTTTGCCTACTCTTGACAAAAAATTTAATACAAAAATAAAAGAGAATTGGATGGATGTGCAAAAGCATTTCAGTTTATTCCTTCTCATAACAGATGTGATCTGATTAGAATAATGTTATCACTGGGATAGATTTGAATATTACTTACATGACTGGTAGAAGAGTGAGGGTAAAGAAACTGCATTATGCTTATTTACTTAATTATCCTGCAGGAGTCCAAGGCAATTTCTTCTTCAAAAGGCTTCAAATGTAGATCAGATAAAACATATTAACATAAAATGTCCATATTAATACAGAAATCAATTAAACAGATCAATTCTTCTATTGTTTTGTTTTATCTTTTTTTGTCTTGTACCTCTGAAAGTCCAGCCAAGCAAGAACTAACTGTTCTTTGACTTGAAGCCCTGTATACTCCATGGAAAAAACTCATGCTGGAAGCAAGGGTCTTTTTGTGGAATCCTAAATTATTTTCTTCTTCCTTGGAAAAAAAAATTATGACCTCAACTTCCCCATACTCTGATAAATCCCCTAAAAACAAAAACGAAAACAAACTAGGAATGAAGTATATTAAGACTATCTTAAGTGCATTTCAAACTCTCTACAGAAGATAAAAGTCCCAAACCACCCTGTACTTTTTTCCTTTTTACAATGGCCCAATAGGTTATGTAAGGGGGCTAGAAATGCAAATTTTTCTCACCAGAAGAAAATGGCAGAAGGTGTTGCTGTATTATATCCTTCAGATTTTGTCTTGGTACCAGTATAAAGTCTGGAAGTACTGAAGTATTATTGTGAAAGATTTTTGCTGTTGGGGCAGTATGTTAACTTTTTGTGGTAAAAATGCTGCCACATTCAGATTCCTTTCTATGTGTAGTGTTTAAGCAGTAATTTTGTTTGTTTAGTAATAAGAAAGCTAAGTGAAAGTCAAGTTTCAGTATTCCATAACTGAATTGCCCTGATACCTTTGGGTGGCCAAGTCTGTCGTCAGTAATAATGCAGAGCAGATCCTTCTCATAAATACGCTAAGGCACATGGAAAATATGAATGTGATTGGTGATAGCCAACATGGCTTCAGTAGTGGTAAAACCTGCTTAAAAAATGTGATGGCCTTCTCCAATGGAGTTAAATTGGTGGACAAGTGATGGGGAATGACCCAAAGCACCAGCCACAGCATCAGAAGATATTCTGTGCAACCAGTTCTGTCTGCAAACACACAAGTGGCTTCCAGACTGTTTAAATTAACTAAATTATCTTAATTTCTTTATGTAGCATGGGTTCCAAGTTAATTGTAACATTACAAAATGCAAGACAAGTATATACTATCTAGTGTGTCAGGAAAGAAATCTTTTAACAAAACAGTAAAAACATCTCTCATGTGGGTTATAATTCATATTTCCCAAGAGGAAAAAAAAAATTGCTCCACCATTATGAATAAACTAATTGGTAGAAACTGTTACAGAAGCTGATTTACAGTCATTAGGGAAAAAAAAATGATGGGAACAACTAACGCAAATTAAAGACATAGTAAAATGAAGCTGTGCTTCCCAAAGTTTGTAGATATTTTTTGCCTTCAGTGGGGAAATTAAAAATACAGGTTTCACTGTTTTACAGGAACAAATAATATCAGACTAGAAGAAAAACCACAGGATAGGAAAAAGGAGGAAAAAAAAAAAAAAACAACAGAAAGCAGGGAGAGAACCTTACAGATATTAGACAGTAAATTGGTTAAAACTTAAAAATATCTTTATAATATTCTCTTTTAGTAGTTTATTTAAGGATTAACCAGACTTCAAATTCCCTGCACATCATAAACTGTACAAAAACCAAAGCAAAGAAACCGTGAATGCATTCCACTCCTCTCTAAGACTTAAATAGTGTATGGGAGTTATGAATGTGCATCAGAAAATGTTTCAGAAGAAAAAATAAGTAACTTAATTGGCTAAAGCCCATAGAGCTGAAAAATAATGTGTGGAGTTAATGTTAAGGAAATCAAGAGAAGCTGTACCTGTATTTATTCAGTCAGGAACACATATTTGTTGTGACTGCTAAAATAGAGTTTTATTGACACCTGTATCAAAATGTTATCTGAGCTACATACATAATTGATTTCAACCCTCTATATTTGTCTGTTTACTGATGTCAGAATTTACTTTTCCAGTACAAAGAGTACTGGATTTACACTGGAGTTTTACTCTGGTCTAAGTGATGAGAGTTATCCACAACCAAATGCAAATGTTAACTTCACATTTTTCAGAGAATATAATGCAACAGTACAGACTTTTTACATTATGGTCCTCCAAAACTGGTGTCTGTAGTATAATAATAATAATAATAATAATAATAATAAAAACAACAATAATCATTAAAAGGAAAATAACAAAATGAGAGGAAACTAAAACCCAAGAAAAACAAGTATTGCAAGTGGAAACCAACTCACTGATGTTCAGCCTGTTCCCAGGCAGTGGCCCACCAGGCAGTCTTATTTTATGTGCTGAACATAATTCCATGTGGTATGAAATATCCCTTAGGTCTGTTGGAGTCAGCTGTGCTGTCCCCTCCAAGCTTCTTATGCACCCCCAACATCTCCAGAGGTGAGACAGCATGAGAAGCTGAAAAGTCCTTGAGTTGGGGTAACCCTTGTTCAGGAGCAATGAAAACATCAGTGTGTTACCGATATTATCCTCATCCTAAATGCAAAAAAAACCACTGTAACAGCTACAATGAAGAAAATTAGCTCTACTTCAGCCAAAACCAGGTTGCTTTCCCAGATGTCTTATTGAATGCATATTTTAGCCATTAATGTTTTATTTGGGAATCTCAAATTAGCTGTCAGAAGATGGACAACATTCATGTAAATCTTGCCATCTGACACTTCAGTCTCTGAGATAAATAAACAGAAATTATGCAGACAATCAAAAGGGTGTAATTTATAGATGTGGGAATGGCTACAAATAAAGTGATTTTCCCTATATAATAGTCACATTCTAAATTCAGTACTATGAGTGAGAGAAAACTATTCATTACCATTCTTGAAAATGTAAGCTTATATAATGCATGCACTTCTGTCACTGTAGTGTATTTGTTGAGGTTTTATCACAAAATGAAAAAACTCCACTCTACAGTGACTGCAAAACCTAGAATGTGTGGAAAGGCAGGGCAAAGGAGAAAAAAAGAAGGGTAAGAGAAAAGAGGCAATGCAAGACTGAACGTCGCCATTCCTCAGCTTCACTTTCTCGGTTTGGCTTTTAAATTCCAATATATACCAAAGTATCCACTTTACAATTCATAACCCCCAAGCTGTTATCCTGACAAATACAAATTATTCTGCAAAAGCACTCTGTAACATTGAAAAAGCCTAGAAGCCAAACCAGGTGGGGAGGGGTGGTTTTGGGAGGAGGGGTGTGGGGCTGAGATAAAAACCCAAGAAATAAAGCTGTAGGAGTTTTCTTGCCTGCATTTTCTCTTAACATTTCTAAATTTTTAAAGCTACCTTTTGAACGGCAATAGCTGTTTGAGGCAGCTCCCTTAGTGTGACAAACAAATATAGGCTGAAGGAATTGATACTTTTATTTAGTACTCTTTTTCAGGCCCTGTATTAGAGAGCCCTGTATTAAGCTATTTTCCACATAGGAATCAGGAAAAAATAAACGAGACTTAGAGCAAGGCAATTGCTTGAGGCAAAGCACCTTCTATTTCTTAGGTTACTTGATTGACTTTTTCAGGCAAATGACTCATGGTGTTCTTGCAGTATAAAGGGCTGTGGCATTGATCATTCCTTAACATCCTTTTTTCCTTCACCTCCTCCTCCTTTTCCTGCAGAACATATAGACACTCCTGTATTCTCTTGTTTTGGATGAGGGTATGCACCTTGACATCCCAAGCATGTGAGTCTCCAACAACAGCAAAAGTAAATACCTATTGAATTCACTGCTACATGGTGTAAGAGGTATACTCCATCATGTCAGCCATTATTTCATCTGAGCTTAATTATGTTCTCAGGCTGATATATTACTCATTGCCAACCCTTACTTTTGACCAGGGGAGTACTTAAGAATGCATTATTAATACCAGTAAGGCATTAAGTAAAATAATTAATCATTCGAATTCTCATTTATTGACCTAATTAATGGCTTCTTTCTG
The DNA here is from genome assembly GCA_013397555.1 of Urocynchramus pylzowi. Lineage (NCBI taxonomy): Eukaryota > Metazoa > Chordata > Aves > Passeriformes > Fringillidae > Urocynchramus > Urocynchramus pylzowi. Next base: position 2,604,387 of record VZRH01002609.1, read on the forward strand.
AGCACTTTGAATACAGCCCAAATGCTTCAAAATATAGGTGTCCTGAGGTAGTTAAATGTAACGGTGAAGATCAGTCCATTTGTAGTTGCCCTCAGCACCTCAGTACCTACCCACTGAGCCATTTGTCACATGCCTGCAGCCACCAGGAGAGTGGCATTAATATGCTTTCTCATTCCTGCTGTCACAGCCCTGTCTCATTCCTGTTCCCCACCAGCTGGAAATGACACGGTGGCTGGGGAGTGAAACAGAGCAGCTGGAGAAGGAGATGTGAATCCCTTGCTATGGCAGTGACATGTCACGACATCATCTGTTACTTGGATGGGGCTTCTGTGACAGATCTGTCCCTGGAGGTCTGGGGAACTCTTCTGCAGACACCTGATGCTAGGAGATTGCCCCTTTCCTGGATCTGTGTCTTTTGTAATGGAAAAATAGCGGTCACTCCCTATTACAGGGACAGAAGACACATACACCCTCAATTTGAGATATTTATCCTCCTGAAGTCATTCTGAGGTCAGAAATTGCTATGAGTCTATCACACAAGAAAGTGAAACAACTTATTGAAGGTGACTTAAGTCACTCTAGCAGACTGAGGATTCCAGCCAGGGGCTGTATCTGCACTGTCAAAGGCCACAAAGACCCGGTGTAGCACGGTATTTTACCCTCCCACCCTGCAAAGCTTATCTGCTCCTTGTTAACTGATCAAATAACTCAAACCACACAAACTGTATTGTAGTGAGTTATTTTGGCACCATGGGGTTAACTCTGCTCTGACATCTCCCAATTGCCAATAAATATCTTAATTTTGAAATGAGATTTGGCAAGATAAGCCGAATTTTTGACTGACAGCCTCTTTATAACAGTCATACCAAACTTCCACAAAGCAGACATATTCCACATGGAAGGATATGTGGAGCTCCATATCCTGGATATGTGTGGAGTTCCTCATGTGAATAGGGACACCTATTTCACAGTCACTCCCCAGGGGTAAATGAAGGAATCTGTGTACATTATCTTCATTATGGTAGTAAGTTATCTTCAGCTTCTAATCAATATTCTTTCTTTTGCTGGCTTTAATATGAGTACCTTGATATAGTGCACTATTTAATGCTATGTTGTAATCTAATAGTAGTTCTTTTAGTTTTATACTGAGCAGTATTTCTGATTAAGATCTTTTGTCTGTTATATTTTATATGTTCATTTGTCTTACTAATTAATTCTCTTTAATACATTTTTTGATTTGGTCATCATTAGAATGTGCAGGACAAGGGGATTCAATTATACCACTGTAACACTTTCTGTGGTGAACTGCTCCTTAACAAACCTTCTACAGAATTAGTCCTTGACCCATCTCAGAGGGAACAAGCTGGTTCACTCCAAAACAAAACTTAGTGCAAAACAACAGGCACAAAAATAGGATGACTTTAGATCATGAAATTTCACATGTGAACACGTGTACAATGATAAATGCATTGACAAACATAATGAATAAAAGGAGAGGCAAATTATTTTTGTCTGATTTAAGAATGAAATTAAACTCTTGAAGACACTAGAAGTAATCTAGTTTCCCAGTACTTTTCCATGGCCTTTCCCTACTCAGAAGGACAAAACAAATTCCAGACCTCCAAGCCTGGAGGAGTACAGGCCCCAGTGCTATCTTGGTTCTTCCTGGGAACCAAGGCTGAGAACAACTCTTCGAGGTAGTGCTGAACAGGGGACTCCAGAGAAGGGGCTTGACCTCCAGGGGAGCTGTGTCACCACTTGTCCTCCTAACTGGTGCTTTTCATCAATTATGCTAACTTCCCAAAACCTACAAAAATGTACTCACCCCTGGGGGGGGAGTGAGTTTTTGTGGGCATATTTCCATAACTGCCCCTGAAGGCCTTCAAATAACAATCTGCTCTTATATTACCTCCTTACTAAAATTACCCTGAGTTTCATCTCCAGGTTGGGAAAAAGGCAACAATATGACAAGGTGACTCAGTGAATGTGGGAAAGACTGTGGTTATTTTCTACCTGGACTTCATTAAAGCCTTTGACAATGTTTCACACAGCATTCTCCTGGAGATTTTGGCTTTGTACAGGTGCACTCTTTGCTGGGTGAATAACTGGCTGGATGGCTGGCCCCAGAGCACGGCCCAGCTGGTGGCAGTCACTAGTGGGATTCTCCAGGGCTCAGTGTTGGGGCCAGTTCTGTTCAGCACTTTCAATGATCTAGACAAGGAAATCCAGTGCCCCCTCAGTCAGTTCACAGATGACACTAAGTTGAGCTGGAATGTTGATCTGCTGGAGAGTAGGAATACTTTGAAGAAAGATCTGGAGAAGCTGAATCAAGGAGCTGAGGCGAATTGTACGAGGTTCAGTAAGGTTGACAGCCAGTGGAACATGAGCCAGCTGTGTGCTCAGGTGGCCAAGAAGGCCAATGGCATCCTGGCCTGTACCAGCCACAGTGTGGCCAGCAGGACCAGGGCAGGGATTGTCCCGCTGTACTCAGCACTGGCAAAGCTGCACCTCAAAGCCTCTGGTCAGCTTTAAGCCCCTCACTGGAAGAAAGACATTGAGGGGCTGCAGGATGTCCAGAGATGGGCAATGGAGCTGGTGAAGGGTCTGGAGCACAAGTCCTGTCAGGAGCAGCTGAGGGACCTGAGGTTTTTCAGCCTGGAGAAAAGGAGGCTCAGGGAGACGTTATCACTCTCTCCAGCTACCTGAGAAGAGTTTGTAATCTGGCGGGTGTGGCTCTAATTTCTCAGGTAACAAGCAGAAGGACAAGAAGAAATGGCCTTAAGTTGCTCCAGGGGAGGTTTAGAGTGGATAGTAGGACAAATTTCTTCACCAAAAGGGGTGTCAAGCATTAGAACAGGCTGCCCAGGGGAGTGGTGGAGGCCCCATCCCCTGAGTCATTTAAAAGATGTGTAGATGTGGCACTTAGGAACATGGTTTAGGGGTGAACATAGCAGTATTCGGTTTGCAGATGGATTTGAAGATATTAAACATCTTTTTTAACCTAAAAGATTCTATGGTAAGATCATAAATATATTTTAATGTAAATAATATTTGTTATTAATAATATATGTTCTTTACTTTCAATATGCCAGGTAAAAAATGCATCAGGCAATAATTAATTATACATAAAATGATGAAATATATCTTTCATTGGAAAGTTGAATACATAAAAGTATAAAATTGCAGCATAGAGTGGGTTTGTATTCTGATGGTATGTATTGGCTTAATGTTCCTGTGTCGCAGAAGAAAAATACAATTATGTCACCTGTTACACCTGATTGGTGTCTGATATGTCTTGTAAACATTCACAGTCTGCAAGGAATTATCCAGCAATGTCTGACTTCAGCTTTTTTCTACATCTGCTCAACTTCCATTAGGCCCACCAGCTTTTCTCTTACTGCAGAACTCATTAGCTGACCTATTATTCTATTCTTACAATTATTTTGCCAGAAAAAGGTAATTCTGGTTAGGACTAATCAGGAAATAATGATCTTCAGAGAAGATAATGAAAAGGAAAAAAAATTACTAGAAAAAGAAAGATTTAGTAGAAATAGTAACTTAAATTTATCTTCATTTACAAGTCACAAAGAATTCACATTTCATGAATGTTCAAAGGAAATTGCTAAAATACAAGGGATACATTTTACTTAGAATGTCTAAATATTTAGGAAACATTCTGCCAGCTTGGTGGTTTTCCTCTCTGGCTCCTGAACATTCAGTTGTTTAAATATTAATAACAATTTATTTGTTTCAGTTTACTCTCTAGTCTTTAATTTTGACTCATTAATTTATTTAATGCTCAAGATGCTTCAATACTACAGACAGAAAAAGAGTATTGAATTGGATCTGAAGGCTGCATAGCTAAATGAAGTCAGACTTGCAAATACTCTGGAGAACTTGTTTGTTGATATGTCTCACATTTAAAAACTCAGTTGATTCACTTGCTCAATAGAATAATTAACCTCATTTAAGAAATGGTATGCATGAACAAGAGTAAATTATCAGGCCGATTTTGACTACTGTGGAGTGTTGGCACCTAGTTAAAAATGGTAATCTAGAATCTCTTTTTAGACAACAGAGAAATTTAGGAAGTTCCCTGAGTATGTGTGTATGTCTGCATGTGTGATTTGCTTTGTCCTGAGGCATGTGCAGGCATTATTTCATCAAGCAGAGCTATGTCTAGAAAATAGGTCAGATTAGAGTTTTGATTTGCATCACTTCAATGTAGCCTTACTCAAATAAGGCTTAATAATTGAAGTAAAATGAACAAAGGTATGTCTGGTTTAGAGGACAGCATTGAATCTGGCAAGCAGGTATCTGATTTTGGTATTAGTGTTCATGGGATATTCAAAACAATTGCTGTACTTTCTTCTAAGTACAAAAAAAAAAGTTCCTTAGCAGTATCATGGAAAAATTTTAATAATTGGCATGATTTTAAGATCATATTTTGTATATTATTTTATTTTTCTTCAAAGACAAATTTATTTCAATAAAATGGTATTCATTCCACAAAATGTAACAAAGTAACTTAGGCCCTGTATTCTTCAACATCTTCATAAATTACTTGGACACAGGACTGGAAGAGATACTAAGCAAATTTGCAGATGATACAAAACTGGGAGGAGCTGTTGACTCCCTCTAGGGCAGGGAGGCCCTGCAGAGAGACCTCAACAGATTAGAGGGCTGGGCAATCACCAGGAAGTTCAACAAGTGCTGGATTCTACACCTGGCATGGTTCAACCTTGGCTGTACAGACAGGCTGTGGAGTGAGATTTTAGAGCAGTGCCATGGAAAGGGACCTGGGGGTCCTGGTCAGTGACAAGTTGAACATGAGCCAGCAGTGCCCTGGCAGCCAGGAGGGCCAACCCTGTCCTGGGGGCCATCAGGCCCAGCATGGCCAGCTGGCAAGGGAGGGGATTGTCCTGCTCTGCTCTGCACTGAGGCAGCCTCACCACAAGTGCTGGGGGCAGTTTTGGGTGATACAATACATTGTCTTTGGACTTGCTGTGAGTTTGTATCTTTTAGACATTAAATTCCTGAGAAAGCTATTCCAGAAAAATAATCGGCAACCTTGTGCTGTAAATCTTGTAAAAACAGTAGGAACACAGGCAGGAGCTTTCTACTGAACCTTATACTACACATGAATAATAATTTGTTCAAATATGAACAAATTTTGTGCTGGAAAAAAGTAAACCCTTTCTTTTCTTTAATTATCAACTACTCTTTCCACTTCAGTTAAATTGTTTTTTGACAATGACATTGAATATTTCTAACTAATCTAGAAACTGAATGTGTGTCACCTAAGCAGTGATCTCTAGATATATAGCTTGGCCTCTATTTCAAATAAAACTCAATATGTTACAGACAAGAAAATAATTCAAAATCTGAATTTCTCTTGAGTTAACTATTTGAGGTTTGTAATTAATTATTTATATAATGAAAACTAATAATTTCTTAACTTTTTTGAAAACTGTTTTTGATAGGTTGTTTATTTGTTTAAATGCCAAAATAACTTAAGAATCTGACTTGCATTACTTGTTTGGGCAAAACTCCTGGTGTTTGGTATGATGTTGTTAATAGACTTATGGTGTAAACTTTAATTAAATGATTATACTCACAAGCGAGGGAATAGACAGTTGTCACAAAAATGTCACCTCAAGTGATGCATACAGATAAAGCTGTAAGTGATTGAATCTAGCTACTATTCTATAATATTTCCCTAACAAATTCCTGTACCTGTCAAGGAAAAGAAGTGCATTTTGTCTGGTTCAAAAGTATTTTTCACAGCAAAAATGTGATCATCTCCTAGATTAAATTGAAAGTAAGCAGAAAATCAGAATGCAATTTAAAGATTTGGTGAATATAAAGAATAATTTAAATGTGCGCATGGGGGAAGTTTTGTTGTTGACAAATACCAATAGAGCCAAGTTTAAATGGCTTGCAGAAATTCACTAATTAACTGCACCATTTTAGCTCTTCTGTCACCATTCCTTTTTTTCTTGTACCCGTTAGGTTACCACCTTAGGCCTAGTAGATAGATCAACACAGAAACATCTACAATTTTTTTCAGTGTAGATTAAAAAACCCTTTTTTTTCCTTTCCAAAATAAGATTTCAGAACTTGCACTAGACACATAATGCAAAGGTTTCACTCCAAAGCAGAAAATTTGTTTTGCCATTTCTGTGGACTGGATTCTAGTTAGCTTAAGCTGCATTCAGTCTGTGGAAAGCCACTTTACTATCAATGCATGCAATATTTAACAGCTACATGGCCCCTAGAGAGTAGTTCATATTCTGCAAATCATCTTTATAAAACTCTGGGGAAAAACAATAAACTCACTACAAATACTCCTCATCAAGTCTGTGTTCGTGCCCTTCCAAGCTTCATGTAGAATGGATAGATTTTACATTCCTCATTCTGCCTATTGTCTTCATCAAAGTATCCTGAATAATATTCCTGTTCCCTCCTTCAGTTAGCTCACTTAGAAACAATAATTTTGTTCCTATTTCCATCTATTAGATGACTCATTTATTTATTAGCATTTCATGCCTTGATATAAGGCACAGCTACACAGTCACAAGAAGCAGGGCCAAACAGCTATCATGTCATGCCATTAGAAGGGGCCACAAACCATCCAAGATCTCTGAAAGCTTCCATAACTCATTTCCACAAGGTTGTGTCAGACAGTGTAAAAGCCCTCTGGAGCACTCCCACATAAGGCTGAATGTCTATAACACACAGAATTCTGCCCCACCCACCCCCATGCCAAAGGAATCAAAACTACGACCATCGGTCTGACCGTGGACATCGACACCGCACAGATCAAGTGATATAGCTGGATCTGCAGATGGGGATATCTTTCCTTTCCACTCTCTACTCTTGTCCTGTTCTTCTCTTTCTTTCCTTTCCTTAGATACTTATTTAATTATATTATTTTTATTTTTTGAAGAAAAGAACAAAAATGGTCACACACTTCCTTTCTGCTCCAATTACTTTTTAAAAATAAACCTGCATCACATATACAGAGGTCCTTCTGTGTTTGTTTTCACCCTCAAAGATGGGTCCTGAAAGAAGATCATAAAACTTGACGACTTTTTGACTTCTGTCTTATGTGAGATCAGATGTGCAAGTATTAAACTTCCCTCTGTTTCCAGAGGTTTTGAATATGAATAATAGTTATGGATATCAAGATGCAGCCCAGTGAAATATGAACCTGAAAGACGATTCGTGTTTCTAATCAGATGAGAGAATGAGACATCGCATTGCATAAATGTGTTTTATTAAAATTCTATTTTTAAAGAGAAGCACATAATTCAAAAAAGGATCAAGGAGTCTTCTCAGAAAACTAATTTGATTGTATGCTTTGTATTGAAAATGCCCCCAGTTGTTGTTAAAGTGTTTACTGGCATCCAAACCAATACCCTTGTTTTTTTCTATCAAATTACTTTGCTCCTTTTCTGGTTTTCATACTGTTTATTTCTGGTTTTCATACTGTGAAACAAAAACAATGGAAAGCACAATGTACTTAAAATTAACTACTTGAGTTCACCTGCAGAGTATATCCTTCATTATTCAGTAAAATCTTACAGTAGTAGGTCTCAAGTACCTTAATCTTTTCAACACGGCAAAATAGCAAGAATATATGCATTTATCAAAATGTTGTAATATTTTTCTTCCAAAGAGAAAAAGAAACATTTCTCTTCCTTAGCAAGCACTTTTATTTTCAAGAGAAGAGGAAATACAAATTTTATTATCCATAAATTAGAAAAAAAAAAGGTACTGTAAATGAAATATACCCATTTTGCAACTTAGCAATCAGAAAATCCATAAAATAAAGGTATTTTTGACTGAAACAAAAATATTATTTAAATTGTACAGGTACACCACCATAATATAACACTAATTGTTTTGGCATGTCTTTCTTCTGCTGTCACATTCTAAATAAAAGCTGGCACAATAGGTGGGATTACTTGACTGCAGGATTCAGATGAGAAAAAGGAGCAATATTCCAACTCACACAAATATTAATCTAGCAGCCAGAAAAGGGTCAATGTTTAACAAAATTATTTATTTTTTTAAAAAAATTATTTTTATGATTCTTAAGCCAGCCTTAAATAGGGATGATGAATTATTTCACAGTATTTTAGATGCTATATGTAAGTTTGTGGGATTTCCTTGCTACCTGTGTGCCACCTTGGAGGTAATCGGAATGAAACTTTTTAACTGAGGCAAGATCTGAATTTTCAGATTTAGTCCTTAAGTCAAACCAAATGCAATGCTTCATCCCACCTGGACTGTGGATTCAAAGCCTGCTGAAAACAGTGCCAGCTCCTGGGCCTCGTGGAGAGGTCCCAGCCAGGTACAGTCAGTAAGGGCTGTGGGCACGCCAGGGGTTGAGCGGTGCGGTGTTGAAGAACTCTGTACTGAAAACGTTTATCAGCTGAAATGAGAAAGGAAAAGCAGACAACTGTTGGAGATACTGAAACTAAAAGGGTTTCACAGAAGTGAAACAGAGCTCTACAGAGGCATGGATTTACCTACTGCAATCCTGTGCTTGCTGAAATAGCAGCAAGAAATTGGTTAAACTTTAGGCCAGTGATGAGTTTTATTTTTAGGCTGGAGACTTGAATGAGCTTGCAACCTCAACTGATTCCAAACAGAGCTTCATGTGTTTGCTTTAAACTAAAATATGTATGGAGACCCATGCATTTGGATTTACACAAAAGAGAATATAACCTCTGTGGAAGAAACCTACATGAGAAGTTAAGTAAAAGTTGTCTCTCTCATCTACTTCCATTGTGTGGACAATGCAATTTTGTACAAATAAATATTAAAACAGCTCATAAACTTTTCCTCTTTTTGTCCCTCTAGTAGAGATTTTTATTACCTTGTTCACATGGATTCACTGATTTAAGTGCACACAAGCACTTGTCACAGAAAGTGTGAGAATGCCAAATATTTGACAGAGAATATTAAGTAATTAAAGCTTTTACTGTATGATGCTTCTTCAGGCCAGTAGTGCCTTTGTATGGAAAAGTAGCTGCACAAAGGAAGGCACCAGCAACCAGCATATACAAATGTTGTTCAAATTTTACAGGAAGAAGATCCAAAGGAGCTGTTGAGAATTTGCTAGCATATTCTTTTTGAAGGTATTGCATTTTTGTGGTCTCGATTACTGAACATTCCATTTCATCAGGCAGTGAATTTCTTAGCATATGTTCTCAGATCAAAGGCATTGCTCCCACCTACTAAAACAGCACATTATCATGACTCAGTGAAAATACAGATAAATCCCTTGAATGCCCTTAAGCACCACTGTGTTTCTGCATTCTGAAAAATCTTCATATGTCATGTAATGTTTTCCAAATCATCCAGTTATTTTGGGGCTGAATTAATAAAGGATTCATAAATATAAAAATACACAGATATGTAAATAGGTTTCCGCATTATCCTAACAGAGGCAGAGAAGGAACTAAAGTATTTGCAATTGAGAGTTTGTATGCTTTTCAAGTTTAGCAAATAAAATTACTGGAAAATGTTATGCCTATTACTATATCCATCTATATAAAACAATGTATTTGCTTTTGTTTATTGCAAAAAACCACGTGAGTTTCTTTTGATGGTCTTCTTTGAATTTCTTTATAAACTACCCAGAAACTCTGCCAAACTTCTGGGTTTTCCACGGGTATGGTGAAGAGAGCAGCTGAACATCTCTAGGAAGCATAACAGCTGGATCTCACTGTTCAGCATGATGCATATTGTGGTAACAGAAGCAATCCAGGTATGTCTCCAACTCCACAGAACTTCCTTTTGGTTTGATGGAGGTAAATGACAGGAAAACTACCTTGCTGTTATCTAAAGATAACATTTTTTATTTAATGTAAACAATTTATATTGACTTCAGCATCTTGCAGAACAAGGAATTTCATAGTTTCAGTTGCAGAGTGCATTTCATTTGTGTTGCACAGTTTATTTCATTTGTGTCTTGGAATATGAAAAAGTATATATTATAGATACCAGAACTATCCTAAAAATGTATAAAGTAGGCTACTCAAAGATATTGTCAAGCCTTGCCAACCAATGAGTTTTCAAACTCCAGCTTTACATTTACATTTCCTAGACACACCCACTCACATGTACATTTCATTTAGTTACTACTTTTGTATTTATTTATTTATTTCATAGAGTCATGGAATCATTCTGGTTGGAAAAGATAGTTAAAATTATTGAATTCAATTGTATTACATGGTAGAATCTGTGGTAAGATATCTTATTCTTCAGCTTTCTTACTTCTCAGAAATGGTTGCTAGACTGTAGGGTTAAGTTTACTTTTGGCTATTTAAAAAAGAAAAAATATTCTAAAGTCACTTTCTTTCTATTAGAAAAATAATTTTCTAACTGCCTGTGCAATACAATTGTATAGACTCTAAAAGGGCAACTTACTCCAGAATTTAACTCTCAGCATCATAGTATTTATATCTGGACAGGTCAAACCACATGGTCATTAGTCAATGAATAGACACTCCTAGAGTAAAGTTCTGTAAACTCTACAGAGAACTTTACTCTAGTTCTGTTCTGTAGACTAAAGCTGAAGACGTGATGAGACAGGTTGCAAGTTCAAACAATTTTCTTCCTAGAGGGCACAAATATTGTAAGTTCAGATGTATGCAGTTCATCAAAGGAATATTAGGATAAAACTTTGATTAGTGTCTATGTTATTCAAGGTTGTTAACTGGAATTCTTAATGTCAAGTCCTCTGGAAATCTCTGAAATTTTCATGTATAGACACTGAAGCTGCACTGATTTCTGAGTGGTCTATCTGCCTAAGCCCATACAAACCTCAGTGATATCTTTAAAACGTAAGTATTTTATTTGAGACACCTGGGGTTTCTTTTGAGTTAGTTTATCAGGCAATTGGGAACCTGGTTGTTGTGAAAGTGGTGGATATGGCATGTTCTTTAAGAATTCTAAATCATCGTATCTTGCAGCATTCTGACTCTCGAATACTGGAAACCTTCATCAGTTCTAGTGCAAGTTGCTGGGTAATGGAACATTCAAAGCATTCACAAAGAGCAGCTGTAGTCTTACTGACTCTTACTGTAGTCTTACTGACTAATCAAAGAAATTCATGAAAGTTTTTTTTTATTAGCAGCATAGTTGTATACTTTATTTCCAAAGAAATTGCAATTTTCAGTGTGTGTTCCATCATATGGGTGGATTAAATTAGCAGGGCCAAATTATAATCATGTAGTTTTATCATGTAGTTTATTAGATACAATAACATATAAAAGAATAAGAGACATTCTTTCTGATCAAAAGTCAGAGAAATTACAGTGATTGTGCATAAAACTGAGGACATGCCAAGAAATAGATTTGGTTTAGTGATCTGTCACTTTCTGTAAATCCACATTTCAAATACAATGAACCATTTACAGCTGCATGAATATTTTCTTAAATGCCTGTTGGAATTATAGCTATAAATATCTAGAAGTTGGTTTAAAAAATCCTGCTTGTGAAATATGGACCTTTTTACTTAGAGTATGTTAATCTGTTAAATCCTTAACTATTACTTATGCTCAGAAAATATATACTACTAGCCATGATGAATGGAATCCCTCACAAGCATATTTCTTAGTGACTGATTTGTTCATTAAGTCATCAAAACCTAGCGCTCTGGTGTTCACCCTTCAGCTCTGTGCAGCAGTCAACGAAGTCAGAGGGAATTTGTTCACTGGCTTCAGAGGGGGTTAATTGAGCTTCCTGCCCTTCTTGAGATGTATAGGATCTTCTGGGTAAAAACTCTCTGAATTGCTCCCTGATTACATTGAATTCTCTACTCTGTTTAAATATTCTCCAGTTGTAGCATTGATATACTCTAATTCAGTAAAGTTTCTAATTAAGATTTAGCTTATGTGCAAAACCTCTATGACAAAAATGCCTCCAAAGTTTTAATCAGCAAGTGTAATTTGTTATGGCATCTCTGCTAAAATTTATTCAATCTCCAGGAGTCTGTTTTCTTTTCTGAAAAGCAGGACAATAAAAAGTAACTTTCTGCCATGACTGGTTGATGGCATAAGGCAGTGTTTTGATTACAGAAGTGATTTTCTGAAATCATAAAAAGAACAGAACTCTACTCATTACCATGGAAAAAACAAGTGACTCTATCTGAGTTCCCCTAAGAGTCATATCTTTTACAAGGTTATTGTTCCAGGAAATAAAGACAATTTTACTGTTTAGGAAGAGTTAGAAAGGAATTCAGAATAAGTTCTGAGAGGAAAACAATCAATAATCGCAGAATATTTCAGCATAAATGCCCCAATGCCTTGGGCATTTATAATCATGGCATTAGTCTTCTCAAAGGGGTAAGTAAATAATCCAAGCTAGCTTTTACCCAGTCCTTTCCATCCATCTCTCCATTGCTCATTTACTCAAATACTCTTGTTTTACAGACCTACTCCCTATGACAGCCTGTGTTGCAGCTGGTTGAGGTGTGAGTGACAAGGTTCCTTTGAGCAAAGGCAGATGTGTCTCCACTCTAGCAGCTGTGACATTGCTTTTCCCATGGTGCTTAAGACAGAATAAATCACTTGTTACCAGGGAGGCCTGTTTGGTTTAAGTTGGGATGGGTGACCTCAAAGAACTCCTCTGTTACAGTTCCTCACCCAAATAATAATAAGGTCATTTGTCCTACCATTACACAAGAAACATGATGGCATTTCAGTCTTCTTAGTCAAATATTGACTCACATGAATAACCCAAATATTTTAAATAACCAAGAGTCAGAATTGCCTGTGTGATGTTTCATGGTATCTTGCATGAGGCAGTGTGGCATCACCTCTGTCGCACCAGTTCAGTCAGTAACATTTGGCATCCTGTGAGATGCAAACCATCTTGGAAGGCCAGTTCAGAAACCCAGTCTACAAAGAAACATAAAAAACAAAGTCAGACTCACAAATATCATAGAAAAGAAATGCCAAAGTGCAAATATTTCTCCTTTTTTAATCTTTTAGAGAAGAAAAATTAAATAAAGTTATAACATCAAGGAGAGGAAAATAATAATGAGAGTGAATCTTGTGTAAATTCAGTTATGTCTTTTGTCCTTTTTGCTGTGTGGTAGACAGTTAAAATTTTCATGGTTTCATACCTCAAATGTAGCAATTGTTATTGCTTATATTTTGAACTGTATCAAAAGCTTCTCCACCAGAAATACTATTAGGTTGTTATGGATAATAAAAGGAATGGCTTGACTTGCTGTAACAGGTGAATAGACCGAATACATGGCTTTCAGAATGCCAGTCACTCACATTTAGAAAAGTCAGGCTTGCTTATTGGTTTGCAGCAATGTTCCCTGCTGCACTGAAATGTGCTCAGAATAAACTGTAGCAAAAGAAAAAATTAAATTTCTGGTTTCCCTCTCTCAAAAACAAACAAACAAACAAAAAGAAAAACAAAAATAGTTGTTTGGGATTTTGCTAATTAATGGGCTCATTTCTTTCTGTTCATTCTTTGAGATGCAGGTAATTTTTAATCCAGCTCTGGAATCTTCTTCTCTGAATAAAGGAAAATATAGTTCCAGAGTCTGGTCTATCAATAAGATTTTTTAGTTCTCAAGTCTACACCATGAGAGGGAAAAGTTGCTGCTTTTGTGGACAGGAAAACACACTTTTCACAATCAACCAGTAGGAGACAAATTATTCTAACACCCAAATATAATTAGTTGATTTTTTAGAGGTGAAATATTTATGTTCCTCAGTCAATCTAGAACAAGTATTAGCACAAAGCTGTTTATAGGTATTCTAGACCTTAATCTGACATGCCACCCTCAGACGAAGAACAAGAGACATCAAAAAATTAAAAAACAGTCCTCCAGTTACCCACACCATAGAAGTAGTAATGTGAGTTCTGGTGAGTTTCAAACACACTATTTGGAAAAAAAAAAAAAAAAAAGTATTTTTGTATCCATGGAATTTTTTCTGCATAAACTCATATATATTTTGAAATAAAATAATGTAATACTAGATATAAATCAGCATAATAATTGGAATAAAACAAAGTAATCATTCTTTAAAAGAATTGTACTTTTGAAGATACTTAGTTGTTCTGATATCCTCCCCTTGGAGGGGATTCTTTGCCAAAGATTTGACCTATTCTTGGGTCAAAGGAGCTCTTTCAACACCATAAGCCTTCCTTAGTGACTTTACACCCAAATGAAGGTCTGATCTTTTTCTCTCCCAGACACTAAACATAAACACTCCAGGCATGATTCTAGCCATTGCCAAGGACCCTTATATATGTCACAGGTTTCAAACCTTAAACCTGAACCCAGCATTTCCCAAGGATCCATTTGAAAATGTTTTCAAGAGAAAATATTTTTACAAGCTAAGCCTTCCTTTGACAGACACTCTACAGCCCCAATACAGATGCACCTCAGCTAATTTTGCTTTCCCTATCCTCACCCTAATCCTAGCCCTAAACATATTCTGGCCCTCAGCCATGGACCTGCTGACCTGGCTCAGATTAAACAGATATAAGAGAAAGCACTTTGTGCAACCTACCCTCCTTTAGCAGACTCTGTAGCTCCACTTTGTGCAACCTACCCTCCTTTAGCAGACTCTGTAGCTCCACTCCAAATGGTATACTAGGTTTTGATTGTCTCATATTTTTAATTGCTGAGACTTAAACTCAAGTTTTTGTGTGGACCAAAACCCAAAAAAATATTATCCCAGTCAGGCCTATCCCAGTTGAAAAAACATATTGTTGGATAATTTTTTAATGTAGCTTTTCCTTTACTTTGTCAGTCACTTTGCAGCATCCAACTCCAACCCTAAGGCTACAGATAATTTTCTTGGGCTAAATCTCAACAAAGTTCAAGACTGAGAAAGGGAAATCCTTGAGTTTCTGCCATGCATGTACATATACTTGAATATGTATATTGTATTGCATATAGTGGGGGGAACTTAAGGTCCCTTCAAATCCAAACAATTCTGTGCTTCTATCATTCAGTGACTGGCTCTGGGGTTCTGTGTCTCTTTGTGTTTCTCTTTAAGACAAACATGTGTCACTGATACATATGTATGCATACACACATGTGCTTGCATTCCTGCATATGTGAGCTAAAATACTCAGTGATTCCAACAGTATGAGACCAAGCTCCACAGAGCTAACCCTACCTGACGTGGTTTTCCCCACTATACTATCTCATGGGGTTTCTTTAATGCCTGTGGTGGCCTGTGGGAGCCCTGTAGCCCCGTGTTTCAAAACCATGGCTGTGGGGATGACAAACTTCCAGCTGACACTAAACTTGTTCAATACTTGCTGCTCCAGCTGGATGCACATAAGTATATGGAGTCTGATGGGATTCATCCCAGAGACTGAAATAGCTGGCTGATGTTCTTGCAGGCCCTCTCCGTTGTTTTTCAATGTTTGTGAGTGCCTAGAGAGGTCCCAGTCAACTGGAAGCTAAAAAATGTTGTCCTAATTTTCAGGAAAAGTAAGGAGAACCCGAGTAATTTCAGTCCTATCAGTCTCACTTCAGTGCTTGGAAAAATTGTGGAGGATAAGTTGTTCTGGGAGTTCTTGAAAAACATTGGGAGACAATGCATTCTTTGGTCATAGCTAGCATGGGTTCATGAGGGGAAAGTCCTGGTCAACCAACTCAATTTACTTATATGACAAAGTTATCCACCTAGTTGACAAAGGGAATACAGTAGATGTGGGGGCTTTTATTTGAGCAAAGTTTCTGATACTGTCTCTCAGTTTTCTTTCTGGATGTGTCCAGTACACTTCTAACAAGTCCACAATACATTGGGTGCTTGATTGGCCAATGGGTCAGGCTCAAAGAGCTACAGTGAATGGGCCTGGTGGCTCCTCCCCAGAGCTCAATGCTAGGGTCAGCACCTTTCCAGTGTTTTTACAAATTATCAGGATGCAGAAAGAAAATCAACATTAAATTTGTTGATGATACTACACTGAAGGGCTGTGGACTTCCACAGATTGCAAAGCAGCCCAGCAGGAAGAGATCTGGGGGACTTGGTCAATCACAAGTTAAATATGGGTGCCCTGGGAGTCAAAAGGGTCCACAGTGTCCTGGGATACATCAGGCACAGCAACATAAGCTATTTGAGGGAGGACATCATCCCACTCTGCATTGGTGTGGCCTCACATTGGGTACTGTCTGCAGTTTTGGGTGCCTCACTTAGTTGATGACATTAAACTATTAGAGTGTGTGCAGAGAAAAGCCACCAAGATGGTGAAAGGCTGTGAGGGCAAGACTTATGAGAAGCAGCTGGAGTCACTTCATTCATCTTGGAGAAGAGAAGGCTGAAGGGTCACAGTCTGGAACTTGCTCAAAGGAGGCAGTAGAGAGGAAGATGCTTGATATCTCTCTGGTGACAAGCAACAGAACATGAGGAAGTGGAATGAAGCTGCATCAAGGCAAGTTCACACTGGATTTTAGGAAAAAGTTCTCTGCTGGGAGGATGGTTTGTCACCAGAACAGGCTTCCCAGGGAANCACAGTCTGGAACTTGCTCAAAGGAGGCAGTAGAGAGGAAGATGCTTGATATCTCTCTGGTGACAAGCAACAGAATATGAGGAAGTGGAATGAAGCTGCATCAAGGGAAGTTCCCACTGGACATTAGGAAAAAGTTCTCTGCTGGGAGGATGGTTTTTCACCAGAACAGGCTTCCCAGGGAAGTGATCATGGCATCAAAACTGCCAGAGTTCAAGGAGCACCTGGGTGATGTCCTTAGTCAAAAGAGTTAAGATTTACTTAACTCATGCTACTGCTACTGTGAGTAGCAGTAATTGGACTTGATGGTGATTATGGGTTCAAGTCAAAATATTTAATGATTCTATGTATTTGGTTCACTGTTTACACATATCTGGATTACTGCTGAGTGGGGAGGGTAGAGGGGAAAGGATGTATGTGCACCCATGGGCACTATTTTCACAATGAACTATGGTAATATGCTTACTTTGAAGAACTGTAAGTTTTAAACTGTATCTTTTCCAGACATTAATGTCAGTTAAGGTTCTTTGTTAGGTTATTGGGTTTTTTTTTTTCCACTGGAAGAAAGGAAGTAGTAGAAACTAAAAATTTTTCGACTGAGAGTGAAATTTATGTAAATTGATACTGTAGCAGTAAGTAACAACTTCAAAAAATCACTGATGCTTGTGGGAAGACATTGTACTAATAAAGACTATTCCTCTGAAGCTGAGTCAGAGTCTGTGTGTGTTGGGTATGGCTGAGATGGAGCTCATTTTCCCATAGCAACCCTCACAGTGCTGTGCTGTGCACTGGTATCTAGAAAGGTGCTGTAACACACAAGTGTTTTGTGTGTTTTGTCAGCTGCTGGGCAGCACTGGCACAGCATCAGTGCTGTCTCCAACATTCAGTTCCCCATCAGGCTGGGGGGTGGGCAAGGTCTTGGAAGGAGACACAACTAGGACAGCTGACCCAAATTGACCAAAGGATATTCTATCCCTTATGATGTCAGGTCAGATATAGAAGTTAAGAAAAGGATGAGGAAGGGGGACAATCATAATTTACAATGTTTGCCTTCTGGAGCAATCACTACACATACTGAAGCCCTGCTTTCCAGGAAGTGACTGGACACCACTCACTGGTGGGAAGTAGAAAATAAAATCTTTTTTTTCTTTTTACTTGTGCAACCTTTCACTTTTACTTTAGCAAACTGCCTTATTTCAATTACTAGTTGCTTTCTATCTTATTTTCTGTCCCTGTTCAGTTGAGAAGGGGGAGTGATAGAGTGGCTTGGTGGGCACGTGGCATCCAGTCAAAGTCATCCCATCACAGTGTGATAATTCTGCCCCAGGAAGCCCCAGGGGAATCCCCCAGGGTGTTTCTAATAAACGAGGTTCCCTCACATGAATGGCAAAAAACTCACCAGTTTTGATTGTGTTATTTGCCTGAGTTTGTCAGATGAAGGTGAGTAAAATGGCATATATCCACTAACTGGCACAGCTGGGACTCACACAAGAAAATAAATCAAAAAATATGATTTCCTTTGAGTTGCTTAGCTTATAACATGAACAGAACTTGTTTCAGCATAAAAGGTGTAGGAGATACTAAACTAGCTGCATTTCTTTACTTTGATAGCAACTCTTTCAAAATGTGAAGACTGTTGGGAAATAAAGAAACATGCAAAGATGTCACAACTGGTTTATAAAAACATTCTGTAAAGTCTATATTGCAACTGCACACAGAAGTCCATTGAAAAATATAAAAACAAACTCTTAATAAAACAGAGAAACAAAGAAGATGGAGGAAATGTAAACAGCTTTAAAATATTATCCCTGTACTTGATGTTGGTTTTGTTAATATTTTTAGGATCTTCTGATTCAGATAGCCTGAACCATACACATTGTAATTCACAGTCCAAAGTCTCTGCCACCTGATACATTTTAGTCAGCTCAGTCTTTGTATCACTGGTTCTGGGAAGCAATTCAGATCACTTATTTGAGATTACAGTTGTTCTAAAAATAAATAGATTACCCGTACATGACAGTTCAACTTCAAGTGGACAACAAAAATTGTAGCAAGGTGGGAGGTGGCCACTTCTCCCAGGCAGCCAGTGACAGGACAGGAGGAAATTGCCTCAAGCTGCACCAGAGGAGGCTCAGGTTGAACGTTAGGAAGAATTTCTTCACTGAAAGTGTTGTCAAGCATTGGAATGGGCTGCCCAGGGTAGTAGTGGAGCCACTGTCCCTTGGAAGTGTTCAAGAAATGACTGGATGTGGTACTTTGTGCCAGAGTTTAGTTGACGTGGTGGTGTTTGGTCAAAGGCTGGACTCCATGATCTTGGAGGTGTTTTCCAACCTTAATGATGCTATGGGTCTATGATTCTAAAATCATGAAACTTTCTTAGTTTCTTTCTGTAAGCCTTTGCTTTCACAGACAAAGCTGCTCAGAAGGACCATGTTTTAGGGTCAAATGTTTGAATTTTTTGAAATTAAGTTTCAAACTGCATTTTCAGCACCTGTATTCACATCACACGTATGGTGCTTATGCCTGTTTGCTTGATGTTAAAATACTGACCATAGTACATGGAAATAGTATACTGAACAGCCCATTAAATATCTCTTGAGTTTCTTTGGAAACATCTGACAGAAATTGTGCTGAATGCAATGGTGACCCAGCTTGACTGGGAAGGGAAGACTCCTCTGAGTAGTAAGGAAGCATAAAAACAGTAAGAACCAGGGAAGACTTCTCTAAGAGAAACTTCCAGAAGCTTATAAATACTTTTATGAGGAAAACTATGCACTTTTTATGAGTCTAAACTTTCTCTGAATTGTATGGCTCTACAATGTTTTGATAATAAAGACCAAATATTATACAGAAATTATTTAAGACAAAAGAGACATAATCTACTCTTGCCAGTGGTTGGCCTATTATATGATAACAGATTGTTATAAATAATATATTGAGGAAGGGAATATGTCAACCAGGAATAACAGCATATTGTAGAGGCAGCATCTTTATTCAGGGATCAATAGCTGCTTTCTTCATCAGAAGTCATATCCTATGAGGAGCAGCAAACAACATGGAGCTTGTCTAGTTTGGAGAAAAAGAATTGAGGGGTGATCTCATTGCTGTCTACAGCCTCCTGAGGAGGGGAAGTGGAGAGGTGGGTGCTGAGATCTTCTCTGTAGGATCCACTGATAGGACACATGGGGTTCAAACAATGGTTTGAGCAGTGGCTCAAAGCTGCACCAGAGGATGTTCAGACTGGACATCAGCATTTCTATACAGAGAGGGTGGCCAAATACTAGAACAGGCTTCCTAGAGAGGTCATGGGTGCCCCAAATCTGTTAGTGGTTAGGAGGCATTTGTGCAGTGCCCTTAGCAACAGGATATAATTTTGGTCAGCCCTGAAGTAGCCACGTTATCTGTTGGACTAGATAACTGTTGTAGGTACCTTCTGACTTAAACAAGCTTTCCTCTTCTTGGGCTATATTTTGATAAGATGAAAACCAGTGATAATTTTATTAAATGCATTCAATAATTTTTAGGGGGCTTTAACACTTGCCTTTTTAGGGGGCTTTAACACTAAAAATAATTTTTAAAAAGAGATGTTTAGAGCTGTTTCTGCTTGAGCAAGCAACATCCCTTGAGAAGAGATTGAGCTAGAGAGACTGAAGGTCGACAGCTGTGAACTGAGCACAGTTTTCCAGTTTTTATTTAATTTCCCTTTCTGTCAGATTCAAGAAGTACATATTAGAATGAATGAAAGATTAATAAATTAAAGATCAATATTTTAGGAAAACCTGGTTTAGTATTTTCAGGCATTGGCCGATCTTCTGTGTGAAGACTTATTTCAATAAAATACAGGAACTTGAAATACAGGTCTGAATTCAGTGATGCAGTGTAGGAACTCCTATTTGTCTCTTCTGGGAGTTTGTCTTGTTGCCATTGAGGTATGTGGTAAATTCCTCTTGACATCAATAATGTGATATCAGTTGTTTAGAAACAGGATAAGAGTCAAGGAATTGGTACTAAGTTATGCTCCACATTTACAGAAAATAATACAGCATTCAGAGGTTTCTGTGTCCAAACCATAAACCTACATAAAAATGTACATTGACTGGTGCAATTAAAAAAACGCAAAACTTTCAAAATAATAATATCACTCTGTATAACTTCATTTTAAGTATTTGATACTGTAGTTTCATAATTCCTGGTGCAGCCTCCTAAAATTTTAAATAGCAGTAACATAAACCCACAATGAATACTTTTACAAGACACAAAACTCAGATGCTTATGATCACTAGGCAAATTCTAATTATGCCAGAACAGCTTCATAAAGTTTCTCATGGACTAAAATGCCCTGGGATCTATTCCAAAAATTGTCTCATTCTGAAAAGTGCCATACCCTGAGGGGTTTCACAGTTTGAATGTGGAGAATGAGGTCAAATACACACAAAAAGAAAGGAGTGTAAAATGTCATCACTTATGACATATCTTTTTAAAAGAGATCATTTTATCAAGGCTTTTTCCCAATATTGTATAAAAAGAGCAAGAATAATGAATGCCATAATGAGATGGTGATGATTCTTTTGTTTTATTCTCTATGCTTCATAATCACATTCAGCAGGTCCAAATAAAACCCTGAAACAAGATACATCTAATCCAGAAGCAATGTCTACTGCAACACACGCCTAAGGTCACAGATCCCTGCTGTCTGTCATTCATTTATAGCCCAATGGGGACCCAAGGCCACAATGTGAATGTCAGGATAGCCTGCTATCACTGATTTTCAACTCCTAATGATGTTTTTTTTTTCATGCTTTAACAGAAACACATTGATATTTTCACCAGAAATTACACTGGAAAGACAGTAGCAGACAGACTGTTGTGGGCAGCACAATGGCCAGCAGTTGGACCCAAATTCCTAGTGTGAAGGAGATGAGAGCCAACAACACCAGTGGCTGTGCCAGAAAACATCCAGCCTTGCAACAGACTGCCAGGGCTTTTTGGATATGGTTGTCATGAAACCCTCAGAAACCAGCTCATCAACTCTCCCTCTCCCTCGGTCTCAACTAGGTTATGTGTACCTTGTTGCCCTTAACAACTCAGGTCTGTGATTTTTAGAAAGTTTGTCCGTGTCTCAACCATGACTTATGTGGCAGAATGATGCACAGAAACTGTAGAAATGAGCTCACTTCATATGTCAGACTCACTCTGCTCACAGTCATTGGCACCTACTCATACCAATAGTCATTATTCATTAAACACACTTTGTCTAAATTGCAGTCAACACTTTGAGCAATGAATATGTTATATCTTGATAGAAATAAAATAGTTTTCTCTCCCTGTATATTCCTAAGAGAAGGAGAATATCCAGAAAACTGGGCCTCTTTAAAACATGCTACAGAAAACTATCATGAAGTGTTCAAAAGTAAGGTAGTTTTTTGTTGTACAGAGAAATGCTTTAAACAATTATCATTAGATTACTTTGGAACTTAATTCTTTTTAGATATATAATTTCTCATAAATCATAAATGTCTGTAAAGAGTTTTAAACCCTAAGAACCTCTCTTCCCAAAAGCATTCCTAAATTGTGGTCTCTCTTATTTACACAGTATTACTTCGAGCTGCTCTTAGAAATAATGTCTTTACTAAATGGTTTCAGAATAAAACAAAATTTGCAAACTGTATTTAATACATTACAAAAAAAATTAATTTAATATTTCATGTATTTGCTTTGTAGTGGAAAATAAACATCTAGTGCTACTGGCCCAAAAGAAAGCCTCAATCACTCAAAAAAAAAAAAAAAAACTTCATACTTCTTTCTTACCATCTGAATATTCTCAGCCTTTGTGAGAAATACATTCTGTTTATGTGTAGGACCCCACTGGGCTGAGTTACAGAGCAGAGGATAAGAGAGATGAGAGAAAATAGTCATAAATGTAGAAAATTCACATAGAGGGATACTTCTAAGTTGACCAAAATACTCTTTATGAGCATATAACATGACGTGATGTTGTTATAATGGTAGGCAAATCTCTCATCAGATACTCAGCCTATGCCTTAGCTCTGACAAAAATCCTTTTACGCTCTTTTCCTGACAGAAATAATCCTAAAATCAGCTGTCATGTTTAAGTCCACCAAAGTACTTAGTTTTAGGCTCTTTCTACTCTAATGGAGCCAGTAGAAAAAGATATGCATATCACACCCATCACAATTATCCCTCAAAGGAATTAATTTTGCCTGCCTATTTTAGAAAGGGATAAAAGTATTTCTGGGAACCCAGGTTCCTTCAACACATTACAGAGAAAACAGAATAAATTCCTTAGAACTATGATTCAATAGTTAAGTAGTTTAGTCAAAGAAATCCTCTAGGTACATACAAATCATGGCATTAAAAAATCCTCTAGGTAGATACAAATCATGGCATTAAAAAATCCTCTAGGTAGATACAAATCATGGCATTAAAAAACCCATCTATTGACAGTCTAGAATGAAAGCACTGTATGCCTTGTAGCATCCCTTTACTATCTGTCATCTGTCATTAGTTAATAAGTCATGGACATTGGTTATTAAGACTGAAAAAGGGTTGAAAATAAATAAATAAAGGAAAAATTGTAAGTGGGCCCGGGAACCAAAAAATCATTCAGCCTGTGGTCAGTGGACTCCTTGCACTTGGTAAAGCACCTGGAAACACTTTACAAAATGATTACAAAACCCAGCATGCCTGCAGATATCATCAGGAGCCAGTCGTTTCTGGCACATGTATTTCATTCTGTTACTGCACATTAACCAAGCAATTGCAAATTATTTAACATGTCAATAAGGTGATCCATGCCTGAGATTTGGTTTTTCTCTAGATAAAAATTCAGAAGTTCACAAAACCAAAACTGCTATTCAAAACAGCAACTGTCTGTGTAACAAGAATTGCCTTTAAAAGTAAATAAACTGTGAGACCTCAGATTTAGAAGCAGAAAAAAATAATAATCTCCTTTTTAATAATAGTTTCTAAGAAAATGTCAGGGAGCTATTTGTGCCAGTGGACACATTACCTCTACAGCGATTGTGTTTGTGTTATTACAGGATGTGGTTTTGATTCCAAGGTTTTCATTTGGATGGTTCTTTGAAAAACACACATATTTTTTAAAATGCTCTAATCAATACTACATTGTTCTATTTTTCTTCAAGTGTTTCTTGTAATCATAATACCATTTACTCACATTAGCATTTAAAAACTTCCAAACTAGATTACTGAATTACAATTTTCTTGGGTTTTATTCAAATTTTAGCAAATCTCCATAAAGAAGAGAAATAAATGGGAATATTATTGGGAAAATGTAAAACAGAATGCAAGGCTGGACTACCAACTCCCAGAAAGAGGGCTTAAGTACAGTAGGGTACATCTGCTTTCCTAACAACACAGGTGAAATACAAATAGAGATCAGAAAATTTAAAATCATTTCACATTGATTTATCCCTTCTTCACAGTAGTGCCTACTTCTTTGAAGTAGAAACATGCATAGAAACACAGAAACATGCACAGTTGGTTCATTAGCTTCTCAAAAAACAGCTCGTGCTGGCAAAACCTGCCAGATGGATGCCTTGTCTTTCTTCCACAGAGCAGAACAATTCCTTTAACATACTGTAAATTTGTTTCTTGAAAGGTGGTTTTAGGACAAATGACAAAACACATATATGATAGTGTATATTTTTTTCCGAATTTAAAGTAAATTGTAATAAAAAATACAGGCTAGCTGGAATAATCCTCTGTGTGTGAAAAATGTGTAATTTTATTTATGGGCATTAAAAAAAAATAACCTGGAAGTTTGGACTTTCTTCAAAAAAAGAAGAAGGTGAATGTGTTATCATTTACACATTTGAGATTGCCTTACCCTGGACACTGATAATGTTATGGGTTTTTTTCCCTCAATAAGAATGCTAGATGTATTTTTCTCAATGCTGAAAATAGATCCAAGAATCTAAGATGTTGGGTGTTTGTTCTACATCATAAGCTAAAATTCAAATAATGTTCTCTAAATATTTTGCGAACCATCATTTCATCTTTTCCATTCAGTAATCACCCTTCCCTTTCTTATACATGGTGACATTGTAGGGTAAATTGTGCCTGATTAAGCCTGATGTTGAAGCTAAGAAAGATGTCTGAGGCAATTTAGCAATTAATGACTGCGAAAAAAAAGAGGCCTCACTTCTTTCCTCCCTTATTGTGCTCTTGTGTATCCACACATCTGTGGGGTTTTATTTTTCCTGAAGCAGCTTATCTGGTACTCACTAAGTATCTCTTTGTGCCAGTCCAAAATCCTGCAACCAATAGTCCATATAATAATTTCCATAATTTCTTCCATATGATTTGAACAGACTCACTGAATGTTGCAACTGGCACCAGAGTGGCACAGGGAAACAAGTGCATACAATTTGTTTTAAAGGAGATTCACATGTATGTGCTTCCCTTCTACCTGGAGTATTTGGTGTATACTGTGATCATACATGTGATCTCATAAAGCAGTTTAGCTAAAGAGTGGGTGTTTTATTGTATTGAAAAAACAAAATGAAAAAAAAATCCCACCTAAATTGGGCTAAAAGCCCTACTAAATTTTTAAACCATTTTCATAAAACCTTAAATTATATTTTCAAAACATTGATATTTTTTTTTACTTCTACCATTTATTTCACCTACACGTTTATTTATTTGTTTTTTACACATTTATTTATAAATTTGTTTAACCGAAACAAAGGAAAGTGTTCCTGTGACATAGTTATTATTATAAATAGTATCTAATAAGAGTTAATTTAAGTAATTTGATCATTAGTCTTCTCAGATTTAGCAGCAGCATTACAGAAAAACATGTTCATGGTTTATCAGAGTGTGAATATTTGTGGTCCTACTTTGTTACTTGTGGATGACTCTCCTGCAGATAGCTGTCCTGCTTTCCTTGGAACTGGCTGAGAAAATGCTCTCAAGTGACTTTACTGTTCACATATTCAAGTTGAATAGCTGAGAAAATGTACTTTCTCCAAGTTTTCAAGTCCCCCCTGCTTGCTGCTGAAACAGCATTTATGAGCAAAATATACTCATTTGGTCATAAGCAAATGGATTGTTTTGCATAAACATAAATATGGACAGAATTCAACCTAATAGTAGATGAAATAGCAGTTTAGCAGGCAACAAAACTGTCCAGAGATTTGCTGAGATTCCATATTTATGATCATATGCTGAAGCTGGAGGTTAGCTGCAAAATGCATAATGGCCACATGCAAGAATCTTGTTGTGTTGTATGGCTTAGATTTCTTGCCATGAGTCACTCTGAGGCCACACAATTTAAAAAGGAAAAAGAAAAGAGGCAGATTGAAAAGACTGAAGAAAGGGAAGGGTGGGAGAAAGAAAGGTAGAAAGGATGGCAGGAAAAAAACCAAGGGGATGAAGGGAGGAAGCAAGCAAGCAAACAAGCAAGCAGAGAAATGACTGGAAGGACTAGGCAAAAACATGTTCCAATATTAACAAGAAAATAGACTAACAAAGATTTATTCACAAGAAACACAAAACCTCATCATATAGAAAGAGTTTGCAAGAGCTCTAAGCTGAAGTAATATCAAGGTAATGACATAAGGACGATTTTTCCAAGAACTAAAAAATAAAAGTGCTCTATGGAACAGAATCCTCTTTTATTCGGCCTCAAAAATCACAAGCAATCAAGCAAAAAGCAGTGATCAATAAAATGAGAATGATAAAATTCAAAGAGGAAGACTGTACCATAAACTAAAAAATAGATTAGAATAGAGAATATACTCAGTATCACCATAGACAGCAAAGAAGAGATTGGGCTGTTCACATGAAATGCACAAGATTGTGGCAATAAAGCACAAGGAGATAATAGTTAAGGAGAAAACTGGCTGTGTTCCCAAAGCTGTTGCTTTTCTGGGCTTGATCACATTTATTACTCAGGGAAGTGGACAGTGGCTGTGATAAGAAAGTGACATCATTCTGTGAAGGCAGAGCAGACTCATGGCCAGACCAGCACAGATCAACACAGAAATGCAGGACACTGCTTCTCTTCCACTGCCAGAACAAGCACATAAGCATTCCCTGTTCAGGAGCAAGCAGGAAAGCCCTGGAATTTAAAAAAAAGCTAGTGTCCATTCTTTGCCAATGTGGGAGGAAGCTTATTTGCAGTTCATTTTCTTTCTTTTGGAATACTTTTTGTCTTCTGTATGGTTTCAGAGCCAATGCTGGCATGAATGGTTTTCAGCAAAATCTCTCCAATGAAAAATTTCTTATGTGTTGATGAAATTTCCTGTGTGTCTTACTTTTCATAGCAATTCCCTAGGCAAGTTCATCTCAAAAAGCAGGGGAAGACATAGCTAGGGCTAGACCTCCTAAAATTTTCCTAAAATATTTATTTTGACAGATGTTGGCAATAGGGCAGTAATACTCATCAAGTGGTCTTCAGAATGTTTTGCTTACAAGGTCTATACATTTCAGAATATTTTTCCACTTCTAATCCAATCAAATACACAGATCAGATTCTTACACATATACCAGATCTTTACCAAATGCACTTATGGTTTACAGGGATGCTTTGAAATAGACAATCCTAATACATTATCACAGTATTTCATTTTTAATTTCTAAAAATACTCTTACAAAATCAAGAAATATTTTCTGTCCATTATTTCTAGTAAGCCTGCAACAACAAAAAACAAATATAGATTTATTTCTACAGAGTAATGATGTAACTTATTATAAATAGAAAAAGGACCTTCAAATTATTTCCTGTTAGTTCAGCATAGCTACTATCCAGTATGTCTTTCAATAATGCAATTACAATCTCAAACTAGACTTTACCTGCTATAATATTTATAGCAAGGCCCTCAGGAAGGCTCAGGACATTTCTGGATACCAAACAGGATGATGGACTTCATGGAATAATTTGAAACATTAAAAAATGATGATGATCTGTTTCTGCATAATTCAAACCTCATACAGCATGGCTCATGCCAATACATTTTAATACAAGCCAACTTCTGAGCAAGACAGGTTTGAATGAGCAAGTAGGAAAAATAGATTTAGGGAGAAATATCAATAAACCAACACACATGCTAGTCTTTTGAGAAACTAGAACATTAGCAGCAGAACCTAAGGCAAAATATTGAGTTTGGTTCAAATGCACTATGCTTATTAAAAAGAATAAGGATTGTTATCCAGAACTGCCCATTACAAACTTTGCAGCCTCAGCAGAACATAAAATGAATAAATGATCTACATTTTAATGCTACTACATTCATTACAGGGCCTGCAGGGGCCATTGTGCAAATCTTGTGTGACCTTCCACATAGCACAAGTGGCAAGGCTGCAGTGAGTCCAGTCTCATTGGGAAGAGAGAATATGGAAGTTTTTCTTCCACAAGTCTGTGATTTTATCACAGACATTCCAAAAGTTCTATGAGGCAATCTGGGAAAAGATAGGAGTGGTGAGCACATGGACAGCTCCCCACAGGCATGCCTAGGGCTGTCATTCCCCTTAAACTTACACAGAGAGGCGTCAAACACTTCTTCAGAGTCCTGCCCGTGCTCTGGACTCTCAGCATCTTTTTTATACAGTTAGCAGAGACTTCTAAAGAGAAATTCCATCAAATTCAATGTGGCCTTCATTACATGGCATTTATACACCTAAAGTTATGGGATTTGGATTTTTTTGTATAGATCATGCTTTTTAAAATGCATTTAAAGTCCATCTATCACATAAGAAGCAAGAAAGGAAATTCTACTACTTTTCATACCTCACCAAGAAGTACACAAGACTGTTAAAACAGTGTTTGTTGACGTAATCAAGAGACTATATTTTTTATATACAGGTTTACCAAATAATCTTTATCTTCTACAATTCATATGAGCTATAAAAATAAATGTTTGTATGCTATTCCACACACAAATAATGTAAATTATTAAAAACTATGTCTTATAATCTTGTTGAGGTGTACAACTGCATCTATTTAGTCTTCATACCTATTTCAAAATTTACTAAAATCAATTTTCCAAAATTCTGTTATTAACTAATAAAGAAACATATTCCAACATTTTTACATGGATAAAAACTTTGGTATTACTTTACCAAAGCAAAATCATCCCTTCTAGAGTGAAAGTTTCTTCATCTGTTCTGTGATTTGACTTCTCAGAAGTATAAGCTGGACACATATTATTTCAAGGACTTTAAATCAAAAGCTCTATTTAAGCTTTTTCCCCTCTCCATTTTGTGAGGATAAAGACAGTGTAAGAACTAGAATTTTCACCTTGAAGGTATTCCTGCATTTCAGTATATTTCTTACATGGCCCCCTACCTTGAGCAGTGAAATGTCCCCCTCAGCTGATCCTTAAACACTGTGCTGCACTGTGAATTTAAGCTGTAGTACATTGATTGCTCAGCTTGTGCTCCATAGTCATGGGGATGGACAGGATTGGAAAATATGAAGTTAGAGTCAGTCTTAGTTATAAAATAAATATTATGTCTATAATTTCTTTTCTAATTAAATAATTTAATTTTAACATAATTTTAAACCTGAAATGGTAGAGGGCTTGAATAATGCTTTCCTGTTACACATGTTAAAGTTGTTAGGGGAATAGTGAGATGCAGTAGTGTAATTTTGCAGGTAAAAATTTATGAGGTTTCCCTCTGGCTAGAATATACTATTTGCTTTAAAATCAAAGAATAAGTCAAACTGCTGAATAGAAAGAGTGAGTTTATTATTTCTGATTATAAGAAAAGGATTATGGTTTCTCTTCTAGGCTTCCAAAGGAATCCTTAAAACATCTAAGATAAATATATTTGGGTCTGAATTCAGACATGGCAATAATAACAACTGACATATTTCAGGGAAAGATGTCAGTAAATTCTGCAAACTTATTAATAATTGTATTTACAGGGATCACTTTCCCACCACTGAAATCTTGACAACCCTAGGGTGAAAATCAGCAACACTTACAACTAAAACACAGAAAGCAGTATGTTCAACAAGGAAGTGCTGTGTTCCCTTGAAACCAGTAAAAA
This sequence comes from Urocynchramus pylzowi, assembly GCA_013397555.1. Taxonomy (NCBI): domain Eukaryota; kingdom Metazoa; phylum Chordata; class Aves; order Passeriformes; family Fringillidae; genus Urocynchramus; species Urocynchramus pylzowi. Next base: position 2,633,934 of record VZRH01002609.1, read on the forward strand.
TGTAGACAAGTAGAAAGCATAAGCTCTAGTACAATTTAGCCAGTACGTTAGGTCAATGCTTCAAAAGGAATCTGTATCATTTTGTGTTTAGAAAAAAGTACAGATAATGTCTAAAGGAATCAGCATGTATATCTGCATTGTATTCAGGGCCATTAGCCAACTAAGCTAGAGCAATCTATGCATTTGCACCTTTTTTTTACAACTGGAATGAGGAGGGCTGAAGTTGTCTGAACACTCCAGATTTATGTTTTTTCAGAGCAATGGGGCTCAGCAAAGGCTATGGGTGACTCATGTCTTGTCCTAGACAGCAGCTCTGCTTTGCCTGTCCTAGGCCTTCACAGAGCAGCAGCTTCACTAGGGTGTTGAAGAGCACAATGCTGAGGATCTGAAAATCATCCAAGTATTTTCATCTGTAAGGTTTCTCCTCAGTCTGCCCCAGCAGGAATGAATGGACAGTTTTCCTCTGACATGCTGGAGCTCACATGTCAGTTCTTGTGCATGTATTTTTCTTACAGGCAGGTCAAGGTCATGTTTTCATTTATGATATTTTGGTACTCTATTACAATTTTGTACATTCATAGTCTAGTAAGACCCAGAACAAGTCTGTGCAAGGATGTGTGTGAGATGTGTGCCCCTGCAGAAGATGAGCTGATATAAAAGCATCAGAGTGAGGGACTGCCTCTAGGCCTTTGCTGTCAGAGTCTGCTCCTCCTGTCAGTGTAGGACAAACAAACAAATGAAGGAAATGCAAGGTACTTCTATCATTTAAATAGACAAAATAGGATAATCACAAATTTAGGCATTAAAAAGTATTTCACAGGAAAAGGTCAACTCTGTTTCTTCTGTGTTTTTAGGGGTTTTTTTTGTTTGGTTTTTGTTTTGGTTTTTTTTTGGTTTGGTTTTGTTTGGTTTTTGTTTTGTTTTGTTGAGTTTTTTAGTTTGGTTAGGATTTTTTTTTATTGTTTTGTTTGTTTGTTTTTCTGGGATATTTATCCTCTTTTGGCCCTTTCTCAGACCTCATGCTATATCAATCATATAAAAAATTTTACTAGCACAGTTATGTTACATGTACAGATTATGAATGCTCTTCTACACAATTAATAAATAACTTTAAACCAGTATTTTTTTTAATGTATATTTTTTAAATTAAGGTTAAAGTGAGATAGTTTAAATTTAAGTCATAGTGTAAATACAATTCTCATTTAATTTAACCTTAATTTATAGTCTCCTTTTTTTTTTTTAATTTCTTCAAAATAATTGTCTCCTATTTCTTTGTCATCACCTTGGTAATTTCCTTCACTGCTTGATTTACAAAATGGTATTAAGAAGGGCAGTAGGGTATGAATGGGCTAAGATATAATAATTTTGTTTATTGTTTTACAGATTATAAAGCAATTTGTTTTATGAAGCAGCACAGAAGAAAATAGGCACTATTGTGGAAATTAAAGGTCTGTCAGTGCAATGCACAATTCTCTCCTGAACTGAAAATTAATTAAATACCTTTTAAAAAACAAAATCAAAGTAAATGTCAGAGAGCTAAAATTAAAGAATGTAGAATAACTATTACAAGCATAGCTAAGACAAAATAATTAAAATATTATCATAAATAATGCATCACTTTATCTGAAAAATAATCTTCTCTTTTTCAGGTCTGGGATTCTGCATAAACAGATATTGATATGGAAAAAAATTATATGTTGGTGTGCATTTAATTAATGTGGGTTTAGAATTGAGCATTTTGCTTTCCTCTCATGTATATTAAACTACTTACAATTTTCAAATAAATAAGGGAATTTATTCATGTAAATTATGTAAATGATTAAAGTCTTCTAGAACTTTATTTCTATAGCAAAAGAGGAACTGTGAATGTTTTAAATTGAAAAGACACAGTCTGAAATACTGAAAAATTGTTAACTGTTAAGGCAAATGTGGGACATCATGAATGAAATTTTTCTCCCACCAAACTACTTTCCCACTACTTCAGAATGTAAGTATTGACTACTGTAAAAGTTAAGCCTTTTTTAAATAAAAAGGACTACAAGGACTTTAAATAAAAAGACAGTAGAAGGCTTCTTTTAAATTTGCATTTTGGTAAAGAGCACTCTAGAAGAGGAGCAGGAAGAGTCTTAACATTGTTAGCACAAAAAGCAACAAAGAACAGCTGCTGTCTTGAAGCCCTCTTTTGGACTTCTTCTCTGTCTTAATGTTTATGTGTTCTTCTGTTTTAGCACTCTTAATCTTGTGTTTCACATTCCAGCTCTTTACATCTCCCTCTTCCTCTTCTACATATTTACTTTTTGCCTCTTTGTAAATTTTATAATTCACCTGTTATACCTTCTCTACTGTAACTTTGTTTAGGTCATCAGGATGTGGAAGAGCCACAAAAAGTGTGAAAACAGCTGTGAAAACAGCTTCACTCTTTGCTTGCAAGCAGGGGTGAGCACAGCCCACCTTGGCTAGCATGACTCACCTTTTGGGCAGGGACAAAGACTCCTTACTGCCTTCTCTTGCTCAGTCAATTGCTGACTTGTCTTCCTCATTGGTTAGGGTTCTTAATTATTTATCATTCTTTACAGCTTCTATCATCTTTTACAGCTTATCATTTTGATCAGCTTCTCATCAAAAATTTCCCAGTATTCTGAAATGTCACATGCCCCATGTACTAGATGAGGAACTATTACATGATGACAGACAAGACTAAATCAAAGGCACTGCATACATGGATATTAAAATATTTTAGTGAACCTGGAGATGAAAAAAGGATATTAAAGTCACTGAATACACTCTTTAAAGAGTCTTGAGCAGCAGAGAGCTGTGCTTAGGACATAAGCAAAGAGAAAAGGAGGAAATCAGATGGTGTATTGACTTGTGTTGATTAGAAACTCTTTCACTGCGCTTCTAAATATAGATATTCTTTTGAGAAATGACAGGGGTTTTAGCTCAGCAAGTGTATGCATTATATGCATCAGACTTACTGAGAACAAATTCTTACTGTGAATTATCAGTCAAGCATCTCAGTTCTCTAAATGCATCTACTTATGAATTTGCATTTGAACAGAATGTTAAGCTGAACTGTATGCATCTATTTTAGAGAACATACTCAAGCTTTGAAGGAGAAAATCTTTTGCAGACCTACAAAGCTTTTATTTTTTTTTGCAGACCTACAAAGCTTTTTTTGTCTAATTTTTTTGCTTGCCATTTTAAATATAAAAGACATAAGTTTACTGGTAGAGGTAATTCCCTGACTTGTAGACACAAATAAAAAAGTGAAAGAATAAGCATTGTATTAATAATCCTTCTTTTACAGCTTTTTTATTTCTACATTTTAATGGATGCTGTGGTTATGTGTACGAGGTTGTGTGTTTTATGAAATAGATTTTTAAGTAAGACAATGGAGATCAATTTTTAGATTACATTTTACTGATGTTTCTATTAAGCATGTTTAGGAGGAACTCCAAATAAGTGGCTATTGAATAAGATGTCCAGAAGGAAGTTTTAGCAGTTGTGTAGTCTTTTAAACTGTCAAGAGAACACAAAGTTTGCATGGCTTGAACAGATAATTCAACATACCACAGGAACAGAAAGGATAGGGAGCAGATAACTGATGATGTATTTCTACACAGATGACATCTGTCATCTCCTGCTGATAGTAATAAGATGCTTCTGAAAGATCTTGAGAACCTTTAGGAGAAATTGGAGCCATGCTCACTTGCATCCATTTTTTTTATTTTTGATTTATCCATCAAGATAATGCTGGTTATTGTGGTTCACAAGATCACAAAATAACAGAATATTTGTGATTGGAAGGGACCTCCTGAGGTCACCTAGTCCAATGTAGTTGGACTTCTAGGTCACCTAGTTCCTGTTCCATCAGGAACACCTGGAGTCAGTTGTCCAGGACCATGTCCAGACATCATTTGAACATCTCCTGGTTCATCTGACTTTCAGTTAATTAATTTTTATTAACTACTGAATTTTTTACTTATTTAAAAATGTCCTTTCTTCCTTTAACAGTCAACTGATTATAATTAGCAGTTGTCATCTTGAAATCTGAGGACCACATAAACTAGCAGGAAATCTCATGCCTGATTTGCTATTAAGGCAGAAAACCTTTGGGGAGCTATGCTAACCTACCACTACTTGACAATTTTTAGAGAAAAGATTTTGTTGCTTCATACCTAGAAAAAAACCCCTTCTTCTTAATGTTCTTTGGGCTTTGCTTAAAATGATTTGTATTATCTCTTGCTGTCACTATTTTACACATTGCACACTTTAGTAGCCCGCAAGTATTGCTATAATTTGTTCACTTTTTCATGTTTAAATAATTGCTGGGCTTACACCTATCCTTCATGATCAGCTAACTTCTCTCAAGAAATACTGTCAGTAGTCAGGCAAAAGATGTGCCCACACATCAAAGAGATTACAACAGATACTGGAGTTCAGGAGATTTAAGGCTTTTAGCACTACCTCTACTATAAAGATAACACCATAATATCTATAGTAAAAGTAGAAAAGCAAATTACAGTGGCTAGACATCAATAAATCTGAAGATACCACTAAATTTCTTGTAGAGGTGGATGAAAACCAAACTCACTGACAAACACAGAGATCTTGCTTTCCATATACTGCAGTTTCTTTGGCTGTTTCAGAAATAATTTTTTTTCCATTGCATATTTACTTTTTTTTCAGCTATCTCAGGGGTATATGAAGATATGGAAAACATACCAGAACATTATTGGCACAGAATTGAAAAGCAGATTTGAGTTGTGTTCTACTTCTCTGCAGTTTTATGTGAGCTTTGACTTTATCCTTAATTCCCACAACTCCTTCTCTCCTCCTCTATTTGGTGTTCACCAAGAGGAAATAATTTTACTTCAGTGTGTACTGAATCTAGCTCTGAGTACATTTCAGACTTGACATATGAAGCTATTTGCTCAAAAGTATTTTCAAGATAGTTTTTTCAACTTGAATATAAATTATATTCATTACCATACAGTGTTTTTGCATTGAAACTTTGTACTAATAAGTGCTCTACACTAAGTGCTGTATACTTATGTTTTCTTCTACTCCCATTATTTCTCTTGTTTACCTACCTGAGACATAAAAAGAATTTAAACAGTTAATATATGCCATCAAAGATACAATAGATTTCCAGGTATGCAAGTGTGACAGATGTGAGTTATTTTTTTACACAAGAATAAATCACTCTGCCCTTTAGCAGCCAGGCTGTCAGCTTCACCTGTAATTTAGAGAGAGCATTTCCTAATTTTCATAAAATGGTAGATTTCAGGTCCACAGACTTCTTTGTGAATAATTGCTAGTTTCAGAAGAGTCAATGTTCTCCTTTCATACTGATCTTTAACATCTTGGAAATTAATTCTATTTTGTAGAAAGAAACTTCCGCACCTATTTTTCAAAGTTTAGTCAATTAATCCAATCCATGAAAGGGAAACAAAAAAAGGAAAACCTTATATTTTTCTAGTATAAGTTTTAGTTACAGTATATGTTACAGAACACTGATTTTTATACCATGTCTTTCAGGAATATGGCACAATTAACTATGTTTAGTCACCAAGGAATCTAATGGGGTTTAGATACCTGAGAAATCTTCATAAATGTGACCTCTCATGCTAAATTCAAACCATTTGTACTCTTTTGCTCTTAGCTGAATTCAGCCAAGATAAAACTGGGCTTCTTTTTTTATTTGCCTTTCAGATACCAGACATCTGCATCACAGGATTTTACATGTCTTAGTTCTGTTATTCTTTCATTATTTTTCATCAAATATTTTGAGATTGTCACATGAAATATGATGAAATAGTGGAATTTTTTTTCCTTGTCATAGCAGGATTGTAAATATGTATGTAAAGTAAAGGACAGGTAGATACCTGAAATGTAAGGACCTTTGAGGATATAAAGGTCTTGAGGGTATCTAGTAAACAGTTATTCAAATTAAGAAAAAAAAAGGCAAAAGACCAAAAAATTAATAAATTGAACACCAAGGTACACAAAGACTAATGAGAGATAATGAAGACAATATCAAAAATGAGAACACTTAGGTCTCTGATTGATGGACTCCAGTGACCAAGGGTCTGCCACCAGTGACTTCCACCGAATCAGCTGGAAAGGAGCAGGCAGTCTGTGCTGCTCATGTCTGAGTGAGTGATGCTGGTTTTGTGGCTGGAGGTACTGTTCTGCCTCTACTGGTCTGTGAGTCTGCCTGGAAAGTTGGACTCATGCAAACAAATTAATTTGAATAGAAGCAAATGAAAAACTGTTCTAGTTTTCACCTGGAAGTAAGTAATCTCAGCTAACATTATCTGCCTTAAACACAGGTCTTCAGTCAGAGGAGTCTCTAGACAGTCGACTCACATATGTTAGCACTGGGTTAAGCAACTTCTGTAGGTAATCATCTCTCACAGCAGAAGGAACTGAGGTCACTTAAGCAAGAAAAGGAAATTCTAAAAGGCTAAGGTTAACTGGGAGAAAATCTTGACCTTAGGTACCAAGGAAGGAGAGAAGGCTGTTTTTCTGAAATAAAAGCCATTTAAAAACAATAGAAATTCAAGAGCAAACCTGTAATTAATGCATGAGGTAGAAATAATTAGGGAGATAGTCCTTTTTCACACAGAGTTGATAAGATTGATATAATAGATTGTCACCAAAAGAGCCTTCTTAAATGATTTGTAGAAGATGTTGGCAAACTAGAGATTCTTCAGGAAAAGCTATTAAAAAAGAGTTCAAGAGCTCAGTATACATGTCACTGTAGGAGGTGATCACATGAATCCCTAAGGGTCTCTAGATCTTTGAAACACATTTAAATGTACGTGAAATATATATTTCCCAAATATATAAGAAAGATTGAAATATTCTTTGATTTCTGCATTAACCTGATTGTTCCAGATTATATTTCCTATACAATGTTAATGTTACTCATACAATTCTGTAAAAATGTAGTTTGGAATGTTATTCCTAACACATTCCAGAAACAAATCATAAATGCAATTCATTGTATAAATTTATTATTCAGAGTTCATCTACCAGTTTGAAAGACCTTAATTTATGGCACAGACATTTTCCTCTTGAGCTCCTGAAGTGATTGACAAAACTAGTTATCATTCTTTGAATGAACAAACCAGTAAAAAGGATAAGATACTGAACTTCTGTGTTTCACAGGCTATTCTTTTGGCAGGGAAAATAGCATGACTCAAATATCTTTGGTTCTGTTCTAGATATTCCACTGTGTCATGTTCAGCCTCATACTTCTTACATGCTTTCTTCCACTTCTTTATAGTGTTCTCCCACAAAGCACGACTTCTTTTTAAATTGTTAAAATTTTTTATTTGTTTTTTATTCCTGAATAAAGTCTGTAACTTTGATTTACCACATCTCTTTACCCAAAGATGAGCCATCATTGGCTCAAGAAATTTGTCGCTATATCCTATCTTTTAGATGTTTGTTTTTTTGACACCCCCTAACACTAATTGATACCAGGAGACTGTTAGCAATCAATACCATAGAGATAAATCTTTCACAGAAAGTGATAAGAAAATATTGATAATTAAGCAGGCAACATTGTGAATAAAGAACTGCATAATTCATATATGACACAGGTCATTGTTGATGTAATATAGAAATGTGAAAAACATCACCAGTTGTTATGGTTACTAAATGAAATGTGTTTTCAAGCAGAAGAGAAAAAAGGGAAATTAAAACTATGGGAAAGTTTCACCTCAGGCTGATTCAGTTTTGGAAAGCAAGCCAAGACTTCTATAACAAGTGACATTGAGGAACAAGAACAATGAACCAACCCCAAGTGATACTTGGGGGGGTTGTAAAACTAACCTTTGAGAGAAGAATTATAGTACAAAATATACCAGAGCTTTTCTAAAATATCACTGAGGATGAACAATGTTACTAAGTAGAAATGAAAGAATATAAGAAATATAACAAAGAAAAACCCTTGAGGAGAGTTGTACATGTCAGAGAATTCAGTATAAACCAAATTAGGCTGTGAATTACATAATTTTTCAGGAGCTTGCAGTCAGTAGGAGGAAACCAGATAGCAAAATAACCAAAAAACATTACTGAATTCGTCATTATGTTTTGTCTCCACATAAGACAAAATATTAATTTGTTGGGCAACATACTATAAATCAATGTAGTCCTATATTCACCGTTAATTTGCTTTCAAAAAAGCACATAGTTGAACATATGAAAGTAAATCTCATGATTTAAACTGCTGAGTGTATCTCCACTGAAGAAGTGATAAGCCATGATGGGCCACAATAACAGTTTTAAAAAGGTATATTTTCAGTGGTATGGTAAAAAATGAACTGATTATTACATTAATCTCATGTCAGCATTGAAGTTGAGGGTTTTCTTCTAAAGTTAAATGCAAATTATAATTAAGGGAAAGGAGAATGAGGAACATACAAGTTCATCTCTTGGAAACATATCCACTTGTCTCACAGTATGCTTCTCTAGGTTCCCTTTTCTTAAGGCAGAAGCTGATTGTTCAGCTGCATAAAGGCTTTGCTGTGAGAATCTGCAAATCTGAGAGTTCCAGATCAGGTCTCCTTCTTGGCCATTACAGAAGAAAAAACAATGTAGTTCTGTAAGGCACATTTTTCAGTGAAGATATGTGCCTTTTAATGGAGTGGTAAAACCATAGATGTCTCTATAAAAGAAAGAGCTGAAAAGTAGTTTTATTCTCTCCTGTTCTTTGAATTTATTTGGGATACTATTTTTTGATTATTCTACCAGTCTCTAAAAGACTCAAGTTTCTTGTCAAAATTGAAACTTCTATGGCTATCCATTATTTAAAAGGCTTTTTACAAGTAGCTTCCCATGGAGCATTTTTATTTTATCATTTACTTTTATCATTTGTCTGGTTTGTTTTAAATAGTGAGTGGGGTTTTTTTTATTATTATTTTGAGCTTTATCTATGCCATTTTCTAGTTAACATTTTATGTTGTCTTATTCTTTACATGTACCCTGTAGAACATCCATTATTTGACAGCACACTCAGAACACTAGATGATAGTTGTATTGCTTATTATGGTTAATTTCAAAGCAGTTCCCATCAAATCTATGTGAAGAAATATCTCTTTATTCTGCCTCTAACAACATACAGAACACACTTTACTTTTCCTTGTTTATCATGCATCTATATTACTACTAAGGAAACGGGGACAAGAATCGACAAAACCATCCTCTTGTGAAATGTACAATGTATTTAATGTTATCCACAGGTGAATATAACTTGTATTTATACCACACTAAATTGTACTTGGGATGTTAGATGCAGTTAGAAGACAAAGGATTTGCCTGACAGAATATAGGATCTCAAAGGAGAAAGAAATCCAAAGGATGAAGAACAGGTTGCAATGCTGGAGTGGAGGGGATCTCCTACACCGTTTTATGATGTTCTCATCTCCGGCAGATCTCTTGCAGAATGACTTTTGGTAACTGTCAAGGTTCTGCTTTTGCAGAGGTTCTCCCTTCTGCTCCTCAAAGATTCTCCTAGAATACTCTTCCTCCAGTTAGAAATCAGCTTCCATTTTCCAGTTTAAAGGTGAATAGGGATGCCTATTCTTGTGATTTGGTGTCAACAGCTGATTTTTAAGATATGAGTTGTGAGCTTAGTGCTGTTCCTAGGCTTTCCTGGAATACACTCTTATGTCCTAAAATGTAGGAGCACCATAGAACTGTTTGGTGGGAAGGTCTGGTCCACCACAGGGCAGGAGGAGAAAGATGGCAGTGGCATATGGAAAAGGAAATCTCATATAGAAGGATTTGGAGCTTAAGAGTGAAGTGATTTCAATCAGACAAAAGGGGGCTGCTCCTGGGATTCCCCTGTATGAAACTGGACTGCTTGGGAGAAAAGAGAGGGTCATGGAGTCACATGGAGCCAAGCAGAGGGGGCTTGACCATGTAGCACAGAAGTATTTAGAGACACAAGTATAAGGGCACAGGAAAGGGAGGGTGAGGAGGACTGTGAAAGGGTAAGGAACTGTGTGAGTCCACATGGAGCATCCCTGAGCACTGCCCTTACACACACCCTGCCCCACACTGATGGCTGGGCACACTCTTCACCAGCTGCATCCTTCACTATTGTGAGAGATGCTGTCCTAGTGTAAGGATTTCTTGCTTTAATTTTTACCATGAATCTGTGTAAAAGGTTGATGAACATGCAGCTGTGTAAGGGCTTTATCAGCTCTCGTGTTAGTAAGATGAGGGATTCATAAGGCTGAGAATGTTAAACTATAGGTAAATGTAGACTGAGAAAAATAACTTTTATTATGACTGACTCAAATGATTCAACCATTTTGTTGATTTTACTATGATAAAAGGAAACATTGCCTCTGTGTTTTGCAATTCACAACATCTCCACATTTTTACTGTATCTTCTAAGAAGGAAATCTTTAACTTAGTGCAGGTCCATGTAAAAACAGCAAAAGAAAATAATTTTTGGTTTTCACATGAAATCACACTACAACAAATCAGAAGCTGAAGAAGAGCATCCAACAATCTGTTTGTGAAGGGTTCAGTGATACTGGGTAGAAGTACATAGGTTGATACTAAAATAAACCAAGATTCTCCTGGCTGAGGTTCCATTTCCATATAGGTATACACATATCACTGTTTTCAAATAAATAAATGTCTGAGGATTAAAATCCCCTAACACTGGGATTTTGGCTTCTGGATGACTTAGGGAAAAAAACCCTAAAATATCCCAAATATAGAAACTGTGTAACTATCATTCCCATTGATTAAGATTTTAACATTCTAATTCTGGTTTTGAAAGCAGATATTTTCCTTAAGCACATTTATCACAATGTTCCATTCAAAACTCTAACATATGTTCTGTTCACAACTCTGGAAGATGGCCATATACACATTACCACCTGAACTGGATTTCAATCTAACTAACTAACTAAATAAATATTACATTATTTCTCCACTCAGAGCATCACTCACAAAACTGCAGATGAAGAAAAGCCAAGATGACAGGGACACAGATGAATGCTAATAGATTTGAACTTTTGCTAGCAGTAGTCAGATTTGATATTAACACAAACCCCTCTTTTGTTATGCTCAGTATATTGAAAGTTATTTTAACTTCCTAAATCTAATAACATCACCAGACACAATCCATTTCAGAATCCGAGGAAAGTCATTGACTTTTCTCCTACTCCTCAGTCATCTTCATCATCTGCCTAGACTGAACAAGGCAAAATTATTTTTACTCACCAGGGATTCGTAAATCACTAATACTCTAATAATTGTCCAGTATCACAAGACTTCTGCTGGTATTTAAGGAATTTTTTGATTGATATTCATGTCATTGGTGAATGAAAACACTATTTTCAGAGTGTTTTTAATGGTTTTTTTGTCAGACTACTGTCACATCACATTGACCACAAAAGAATAAGCATAATTTATGTTATAGTCTTTATATTATGAATGTACTTCTTGTAAGTTGCTATTAAGGTGAGTGTCTGGGGAAAATTTAAGAGCATTTAACAATAATAGTTGAATGAATTCTGCACAACTGCTCTGTTATGACCCTGTAAGTTCTGGTTCCCTATTTATTACTGAGTTAATGATACAACTCCTACTTTTAGGGCCTGCCAGTTTTGTTGTTAAATACCATGACAGTCTGTAGATGTCTGAGAATTTCCACCCAACTTCTTCACAAGATGCTGAACAGAAACAAAGCAAAATATATAGAACACATCAACCACCACATCCTCAAAATTTCACATACTTATATTTTTGGTATTATATCCAACATTTGGATATTTTCTTGAGAGTTCTCAGGATAGGGCTCTAGTCTCCCAAACAGCATGAAATTTTGGATTAGTGAAATAAAATTCAAAGTAAACACGATAAGTTAGAAAAAATAGCAACGTTATTTTAAGACAAAATTTTAAAATTATCTGTAAGTGAATAAAGTAAAATATTATGAATATCAGTATTTAATGAATTAATTACTGAAAATAGGTTATACTCAACTTTAAAACTGCAATTCACCTTGAGAAATCAAAGACTATGAGTAGCCAAGTGCATAACACTATGACTATGCAATAAATCACTATAAAGATTAATCCAAGTAAAGCCCAGCAGTCACTCATTCAGATAATAAGTGTTACCAGAGCTCTTCACAACTAAGAGTCAATTAGAAGTTATGATGGTGGAAAAAGATCAAATAAATGTATAATTTTTGAGTGAAACATAATCAATTTTATTAAAAATAATCCTTGATCATTCATAATCAAGATTAATCAAGTAATTGTACAAGAGAACATCACAACAAAAGAATAATAATTTGAAAACAAAAAACAGTTTAGGAGAAGAAAGAGGTACCTCTAATGTTTTTGGTTTTTTTTTCTACACAGTTTAGGCAGTATCACCACTGCCATTACTTAAATTAGGAAATTTGTTCCCAAGAAAAAGAAAGGTAGTGAACAAGTATTCGAATCAATGGAACAATAAGCTAAAACTGGTTTTTTTCTATCATGTCATGAATTTATCAATGTTGTTTTCTTTAAAAAATGGGCTCTTATACAAGAAATATCCAGTAAGAGTGTGATATGATATACTAAATCCTAATTACAAATGCATAGTAAGTAGTTTAAAATTATGAATACCTAGTTCTAGACTAAAAGCTCAAGCAAAAAAAAACCCAAACAAACTAGCAAAGCTCCCCCTCCACAAACCAAAACTCCAAACAAACAGAAGTGCAGTGATGTTAGTCAATTAAATGGTTCTAAAATGCTGGCAAACCCTGGAGACCTGTGTGGATCAATGTAGTAATGTATATTTTGTAAGTTTATTGAATGTTTTCTGTTCTTGAAAGTGAAAAATATCAGGTGCAAACAAATTTTTAGCAGGAAAATTGGTGCAGGATCTCACTTCTCCTGTAATGAAGAACAGAAGAGCCATTTTTTAAAAACATTGTATTACTGATTTGCTGGTAAATAGGATGGGGCTTGGATTTCATCACCCATTAGGTCCACCTGATTCATATGTTCCTAACAACTAGAATTTTATGTAGACAGTTCTGCATCTTCTCCTCATTCCTTCTGCCCCAGATGGATGTAACTGTTTCAATATTAATATTTGATTATACCTAAATGGCCTATGTTAATTTAATTTTAGGTCCTCATCAGAACTAACAACCAGATAAATATGAGTGAATTATATGACTGGTCCACACTTCATGAATCTAAAATAAAATTAAAATTCAATGATCAATGCTACTGAATTAAATGCAAGCATTCAAGAGCAGTCTGTCAGATGTTATATGTGCTTGTAATAATGAAAGCACAAACAGGTACTTTGTCAAACAGGAGTAGTTTGACAGTAACTTGGTGATTAATTGACAGATTTATTTTTATAGAGTGGAATAGTATGAAACTGGTAACAGCTACTAACTGAGACAGAAAGAAGTTTTTCACCAATGGAGTTTTTTTCAGCACACACATTTTCTGATTCTTTGAAGGAAGTTAGCTGCTTTTGCCTTCAGCTGTCTTTGTGTTAAACCCACTGTCATAGCTCACAGAATAGCTTAGGTTAAAAGGGAGCTTTGAAGGTCATCTAGTCTAACCCCACTGGAACGAGGAAGGACACCTTCAACTAGATCAGGTTGCTCAGAGCTCCATCCAGCCTGACCTGGAATGCTTCCAGGGGTGTGGGATCCACCACCTCTCTGGGCACCCCATGCCAGCACTTCACCACCCTCATTGTAAAATCTTCATCCTTACACCTAATCCAAATCAACGCTCTTTTAGTTTAAAACTATTAACCCTATTGCTACACTCATTGTCAAAAAATCTGTCCCCACCTTTCTCAGAGGCCCCCTTTAAGTCCTGAAAGCCCATCATGAGGTCTCCTTGGAGCCTTCTCCAGGCTGCATGACCCAAAATTCCTCAAGGCCTAGTATTCCTCACCTAGGTCTTTGCTTAGCCTTTTGTGACCAAAAGTGACTTTGCTGGGCCTCTGTACAGAAATCTAAACTTTAAAAAGAAAATGCCTTTAATTGTTCTCTGGATCAAATGTGCTTTCAGCATACACTCTGGACATGGTGACAGAGCAGAACTCTGTTCTTTCATAGGTGTGTGCCCAGGGACATCCAGTAATAGTTTGGTGACTGTGCAGGTTTCTTCCTGTACTTCTGCCCGCAGTACTCACCCAGAATCATGTGGTCCCATCAGACAGACATCACCCAAGCCCCAGAGGTCCCTCTGACTGGCGCTGCCACACAAGCTGGGGGATGCTCAGAGTGCAGCTGCAGGTACTTGCTGGCTCAGGGCAGGTGCCAGACACCACCCAGAGCGTTCCTGCCGTGTTCCACTGCACGGTGCAGAGAGCTCACAGCTCCCCACAGCCCCTGCTGCAGCTGCTGCTTCATCCAAAGGTTAGAATAGTAGCCTTTGTCTATGTTTGGCATTGGGCTGATGGGGTCTCTTGTGATTCTAACAGTGAGGTGTAAAATCTGGGCTTTAGTTTTGGTCTAGATTTCAGCTTAATCCTAGCAGAAGGCTGTCCCACACTTCATGTGAAACTTCAGCCACTGCAATAGGAAGAGGTCTCTGTGGTGATTTTAAAGTAGGATTTTTAAATTTTTTTTTTTTTTTTAAATCTGAAAAGCAAATGTTATATAAAATATCTGAAGCTTCTTAGCTTTCTGGGCAATATTCCCAGTCGTTTGCAGCAAACAGTCCACCTCCTGGATGTCCGATCGGCTGCCTGTCTCTGTCGGACACGCGTAGGGTGGTCCGCAGACAGCCTGTGATGAACAGATGAGTCTGGACTCTTCTTTTGATCTTTTTCTCGGGTTGTTTATTTTATCTTATCTAAAAAGTTCTTCTTCTGCCCAGCTGAGATCCGACCAGCAAGGCAGCCACACGCAAACTCCCCGCCCCTGGGGTGGTAGAACATTCTTATACTGATAATTACGTGTATGATATTTACAATTTTTCACCAATTCCCATCACCTTTGTTGAACAGTGCACCTTTAGCATAAGCCAATCCAAAGTGCATACATCACACAGAAGATGGATGACAAGAAGAAGAAGAAGAACCACGAGGTCGGGCCTAAATCCTCCATCTTGTCTCCATCACACCCCCTTGCACCAGAATCCTAAAACCTATGTTCTAGTCTAAAAAAGCATTTGTCCTTCACCATTTACACCTCAGAAACCTGTGAATCCTCATGTTGAGATAGCATGACTCTCGAAGGGTCAGAATCAAGCCACCAGGTACTTTTGGCTACATTCCAGGACTTCTGAGCCCCCCAGGAGCTCTCCCTGGGACTCAGAGCATCCGAGGTGATGCACTGAGTTCCCACACTGGAAGGTAAAAGCCAACAAATTTCCCACCCAGTAGGGTGGTAGTGCTGAGATGCTGTATGCCATTCCTGCCCACTACCATGAAAATACCCCACAAAGCAGGACACATAAGCTATTTAAAAATTAATTTAAATTGGTGGAAAGATGCCATTGTCAACAAAAGCTGATAATTCAGACAAACTCTCAAAGGTCTTGCAACCCTGTGGATATTTCCTAGTACAGTAAATAATTAACACCAAATGTTAAGCTTTACTGCATGACAAAAACAAATGTAGTAATACTTAAAGCAAAATAATATGTCAATATTTCTTTTTTTTTTTTCTTTACCTATTCAACATTATTTTGCAACACTAAAAGTTAGGTATTTAGGGTAGCTAAAAAAATTTGAAATACTTAGTCCCTTAGAAGCCTAATCTCCCCAGAAGTATACAAGTATACGTCTAATTTCAGTTTTCATGTTGTAAAGGTGACTTATTTTAAGGATAAATAGAGCCTTTGTGATTCTCTAAAAAGAATGTGAACAAAATTTTTCAGCATAATTTTCCAGTTAAAAAGTAAGGTATATTTATAGAACCATTAATAACCTAAGTAATAATTTTGTTGCTTTTATTTCAGCAAATGATTACTTTATTTTTTTGACCTAGCTACTGGAACTATTAAAATTTTTTTTCCAAGCTTCTCCCAACTTATACGTGGTTCAGATGGAAATATTAAATCACTAATGCCCAATAATATAAAATTATTTATTTAGCACACATTAAAACCTTAAAAGTATTAACAGTTATTAATAATAGAACTATTCTTGTTTGATACTATTTGAAGTCAAATTAAATTTTTCATGCTTATGAATTTATTGCCTCTAATTCTTTTGGCCAGCAGTAATCACAATGCACTAAACACATCATAACTAGATGTCCTAAACCCCTGACTGACTCAGCACAATGCTCTGGTCTGTGGGCAATCACAGAAGAGAGAGCTCAGTCTATCCAGAGCCAAATGCTGCATTGTGAATAAACCCAGCCCTGCATGTGCTTAACATGATGAGAGATGTCTTTTCACTGTGAGTCATCCCCATTAGTCACTGAGAAGTGAGGCAGACTAATCAGCATTTACTTGTAAAAATGTGCTGATTTTGTCCGTGTTTTGGGAGAAAGCCTTTATTTCTGTAGCACAGAGTACACATCTTCAAATGCAGCTTCAATGTAGCTGTGCAAAAGATTCCTGGTAATGGGACATCCCCATGGCCTTTGCCTTGGGCTTGTAATGACTAAAGTTAGTGATGTTTTTACCTGTGTTTCAAAAGGTTGGCAAATATTTATAGTAGCCCTGTGTCAGCACTTCTAATTATAATGACTGTAAGACAGGTCATGATGTGGTTGTGTTAGGGAAGCTTTCCTGTCTGACCACCCAGGAGCCATTCTGGCAGTCACACTCACACCACCTGAGCTGATGGAGACTCCTTGGTGGGGGCTGGCTCCAGTGACTGACAGGTCCCTGTCTGATTCCCTGCACACTCCTCTCTCACACAGACAGACCAGATTTCCTTACTGGCTCAGCCCTGGATTACCCAAAGCAGTGTCTCAGACTTCTTGATCCTTCAATTAATTGAATCATGGTGCAATAAAAATGACAGGTCAAGCTGACTGCCCTCAAGAAGTGACATTAGAGTTGTTAACCTGTTAGAATGAATCCAGATGAGAGCCACCAAGATGATCAGGGAGCTGTCTCATACGAAGATAGGCTGAGAGACTTGGGGCTGTTCAGCCTGGAAGAGAGAGGATACTGGGGAAACCTTAGAGCAGCCTCCCAGTACCTAAAGGGGGCTTACAAAAGAGCTGCGGGGACTTTTCACAAGAGCACATAGTTTTAAGGGGAATGGTCTTAAGATGAAGCAGGGAAAGTTTAGATTAGATGTTAGAAGGGAATTCTTTATTATAACTGAAACAAGTTTGCCTAGAGAAGGTGTGGGCTCTCCATCCCTGGGGACCAGGCTGGATTGGTTTCTGAGTAACTCGGTCTAGTGGAAGGTGTCCCTACCCATGGTGGAGAGTTTTGGACTGGGTGATCTTTAAGGTCCCTTGCAACAGAAACCATTCTACAATTCTATGATTTTAAGGTGAACAGTTGAGGTAGGCTCTGTTTTCCCTAACTGGCAATGGGAAGTAAAAAAATGCAGACTCCCAGCTTTTATTTTTCCTCAGAAATCTTAGAATTCATATTTCATCATTGTGTTTCCACATTTTGTAAACGTGAATAGTCCAACATGCTGCTCCTAGTCAAAACTCATAAATAAGTACAAAGTCAATATTTCATATATTCCAATCAAAATACTGCAAGTTCTTGTGATATACAGTAAGTGAAATCTGCATATTAAAAAAAAAAAAAAAAAGTTAGTGGGGAAGAACATTGGGAAAGAAAAGTTCTTAGGAAAAAAAACTACAAAAACAAAGCTAGAAGATCAACATTTATTTATATGAGCAGATAAGGCAGATAAAAGAATTCTGTATGTACAAAGATTTCTACCCTAGGCTGCCTAGCAGTAATAGAGAAATACAGTATTGTAGATGGGAAGGTTTTATAGACTTCAAACTGACTTAAATGCTTTTGATATCATGAGTTGAGTTGGGTTCAAAAGTAATTTTGTCAGTTTTGAAAAACCTTAACATTAGTGCAAAGATTTTGAGAACTGGCTGAGGATTCAGTTGTCTTTACTTCTAAGTTTATACTTTGAGATACATAATGGAAATCTCCTAAAATCTCTGAACACATTCCTTTGAAGCCAGACTTCCTATGATGTTTTACTTTCACAAATGGCTACTTCCATCAAAACCACTAATCACTGTTTTAAAACACAAACTATAAAGCTAAGTATTGTCTTTCCTGTATTCACTCCATGCTCCTGCACTGACACCAAGAAAACAAAGTTGTGTTTTAAGCCAAGAGAAGTACAAACAGTTGAGAATATAGAACTAAATAATCCTCATTCCTGTTTTCTGTGAGCTTAAAATATCCTAGAACAATAATAATAAATGCTAAATAAAACCCCCAAAACCCAGTAAAGTTTGGTTTTCAAGAATACAAATATATTTCTCTGACAAGTTATAGAATTATAATTACAGTGTCAAAATAACACAAAATAAATACAGCTTGTTTTCAAAATAAACAATACTTAATGGAAATAAAACTCAATGAGTAGGACAAGAAGGCTCTGGTCTATGCATGGATTTGAGCCCTTACTTCATATTTGTTAGCAATGACGTTGCTTTGCCATGGAATTCATCACTAAGTGGTCAACATTAAACACTGCATGAAAAAATACCAAAGTTCTTAAAAAGTATATTACCAATGCATTTACATCTAATTTTAAATAGTTCTTGGGTTCTAAAAATTTTAAAAAGGTTAGATTAAGTTTGTTTAATGCCAATTATTACTCAAGCAGATAGTGGGACAATGGGAATCCCTTGTTTTCCAGGTGATGTCCTAAAGTACTTCAAAATATTTAAATTTAAGGCTGTAAATGCATAAGAAGCAGGATTAAAGAAATAGATCCGTTTATCAGATACATCTACCTTATACTAAAGGCTACTCCAGTCTATAATGCCTTTCATAAAATGAACAATGGTCTCCTGAATGCTCATTAAGCTAAATATTCCCTGGCTCTACCAAGAACACTTTACTGATACAATTAATATGAAAACAGTTATGTACTGACATTGCTATTGTGAAATTAATTGTGATATTTGCTCCATTATTGACTTTCTTTTCTTGCTTTGATCATTCTTTTCCCTTTCTAATTGATTAACTGTCTCCTTACTGCAAGAGTTTCCACAGGCTTTGGTTAGTCTTGGGCAAAGGAGCTTGTTAACTAATCAGGTCCTCAGAAGCAGATTTAGAGCACTGATTAAAAGCAATTGGACCATCTAACCTTTTACAGCTATGATTACTCAGACAAGCAGCTTCCCCTCTGATTCCTGCTGAAGGTTAATAAGGACTTATTGGCTTCCTGATGGCTGATTTATCTCTATCAAGTTAGCTTACACTGGAAATTTTTTAGAGTAATTTTTTTCTCTTAAGCAGAAATGGCCTATATGCATGCTCCACAAATTCCTTAATGTTTGTTACATAACCTATACAGGTAAATCAAAGATTATCAATCAGTTTCTACTCCTTTGAGTAGTGGACCAAAGAAACAAAAAACAAATAATAATTTCATTTGTTTCTTCAATATTCTTTTTTTTTTTCACATGATTAAATGAAAGCTAATTTATTATTCCTTTATACAACAAGCATAGAGGTCATGTGGATTACTGAAATTTGATAATTTCTAGTTATACTTCTTTGTATTTTGTCCCTTTTTTGGTGTTGATATATCTAAACACTACATACAGTGCATTTGACTACATGGTAGTTTTGGTTAATTAAGTTACCAAGGAACAATAAGATACTTGGCATGAAGACAAGAGTTTGTAGAAGGTTAATATTTTTCCTTTGTCTTAAAAGAGTCCTTTTAAAGGCAATTACACTTTTTGTTGTAATGTAGTGTGCATATTATTTAGATTCAATAGTTGAAAGGAAGTGCTCTTTGTAATAATAACAGTGATCCTTCTTTGCAGCTTGTACAGAACAAGTCAAACTGATTGTCCTCTCCTACTAACTCTTTTCATTTGAGATGTTTTGTAAGGCTCTTATGTTAGATACAGTCCAGTAACATCTGATTTTTTTACCACAGTATTGGAAAATATTCAGTTATATACTTTTTACTAGCCTTTTTTTATCCAAAAGAGAAATCACAGGAAATAAAATGTTCTCAGATTATGGCTCATACTGTAGCTCTTCTTTTTTTCAGCACCCATTTCATAGTGTCCACTGCAGTCCAGCCATGAGCTCATGAACACTGACTTGTAGATGCATGATTTAAATACATCAGCTTTCAAAGAAACTGTCCTGATCCCTTATTCTTTACCCACCATCATCTGTCTGTCTGGTTTAAATCCAAATGCATGTCAGGCATGTGAATCACTGATGGTGAATGACAGTCTGGAGGTGCAAGAGAATTGCTTCCCTTGCCACCAGAGAGCAGCAGGGCAGGCAGGTCAGGGCTACATCTATGCTTGAAAGCAGTGAAATCCCTGCCTGAGAAGGAAAACAGCAGTTCAGAAAGCTTAAGACTCAATGTGTTCTTGACTACCACTCAATGTGTTCTTGACTACCTCCATTTCTGCAGGGAAACAGTGTGCCAGCTATGGTTGCACTTACAAAGGCAGAGAGAGCACCTACTTCAGTCCTAATCTTATGGTTGCTTAAAATTCTCTCTTCCTATCCAGTTAAGAACTTCTCTTATGCAGCACAAGCTGAGCATATCTGATTTCTGATAATTTTTCCTTTCCAGTAATCATACAGAGAATAACAACCCATGAATGTATCACCAAACTACTGGATCCATATAGATCTACAGAAATGTGCATTTCTATCTGAGTATAATGAATGTTAGACGTGTAACTCTAAATCTTCCTTATTTTGAAGTAGAAAGCTGCAAACATAAAACATAAGGATAACTTGGAAATAGAACACATGAGCTTTTCTTCATCTATTCTTGCATTCCTATGTGATCATCAGACAGCTTTTTAAAAGAGAAGGATAGTTTCTCTTTATTGCCAAAGAGTCTCTCTCACTCTGGCACTGTATGAGGGATCAAATCCTGGCAACCCAACATGAATGTAAACCAGAATGTGCACTTACCAGAGCAGATTTCCAACACTGGCTTCTAAGTTTCTTTAAAATGGTCGCTTTGGATTAAAAATCTGAATTTGCAGAAATGCATAGATGTAAATATATCCTTGAAATTTCACTTTTTAAAAAAATAGCACCTATACTTCCCTGGCAATGTATTGTGTTTCACAACTGTGTAATACCCATATGTGCAATCTTCACTAGCAACTGTAAATGATTTCAGATCAGTCCACAAGAAGCCATTGTTTGAAAGAGTGCACTATTTATTCTAGTTAGGCAATATGTTTTTTGCAAAAAAAAAATAAAATTGTGAGAAGTAAAGAACTTTTTTTAATTTTTGTATCCTGTTTTCTTGAAACCCTCACAGATTTTTTTCTAGTCAGTCAGTCAGGGACTCTATGTACAGCAATTTAAGTAGTAAAAGGAAAATAAAAAAAGAATGCCTACAATAAACCCACTTCTACTTTGGTTACAATAATTAGGAACTTGCTTTCTTTTTCACCTGTTGGACAGCATATAAAGTATGCTGATTATCAATTTGTGCATCT
This sequence comes from Urocynchramus pylzowi, assembly GCA_013397555.1. Lineage (NCBI taxonomy): Eukaryota > Metazoa > Chordata > Aves > Passeriformes > Fringillidae > Urocynchramus > Urocynchramus pylzowi. The sequence goes on from VZRH01002609.1 coordinate 2,655,571, forward strand.
TGTTCCTATGGGAATTGAACTAAAATAAGGATTCATCATGTAATTTTACAGCATTTTACCCATGCAGCATTTTTCGCTGTGTGATTTTCTGTAATGTTTTGTATTTCAAGCAAACTAAGCAGGCTGGAAAAAGTACTTTAATAAAAGCTGGAGGGGCAAAAGGAAGTATGAAAGAGAATCTCTGAGGTACTAATTTATTAAAAATTAGGCTCGATTGTTGAACTACTCAGAAGAAGCTAATGGGTAGGGTTCTCTCTGTGTTAAGTTTGTACTCAAAGCTATCAGATGTAAACCAGAGAATAAAATAGTAATTGGTATGGCCTGGTAGTGAGCATAAATGAAGTAATTCACTGTTCATTAAATAAATTTTAAATATTTCCTCAAAGCTTTCAAAAAAACAGGTTTTCAAAGGAATGTTAATTTTGATTCATGCAATCATTTGACTAAATTAGTATTTTTTGCGCAAAGATGCTTGTCTTATTTTAATAGAAGCAATTCCCACTTTCAGATTCTGTTTATCCACCTCTCTATCTGAAATGACTGAAAAAGCTTATATCAATGCTTATAATTTTCAGCTTCTCAAAAAATGGGAAAAGTTAAAAAAGGGTCAAAGTTCCTTTTGGTTTTTGTAAGAGTATTCTTAAAAGCATAAAATAATAATCTTTTTAAAACTTACTCTTTTAGAAATTACTTTATCAGAATTATTCAAAGTTCAAAAATAAGTAATTGCAAAATTAGTGTCATCTATCTTGTAGTTTAGATCACAGTTTAATTACTGATACATTATAGAATCATTCCCCTGAATTATTTTTCCTAAAATGGTTGTTCAAGATAACAAATTGTTGTCAAAAGGCTTGACTACTTCAGCTTTGGCTTAGGCTGTAGGGAAATGTCTATGATTAGAACACGATTTTTTTCATCAACTTTAGCCTACCTTAGTTTTCCTACTCTTAAATTTGTTAACTTCTGCAGGTGAACACTGGCATGAATAATGATTATAGGACTGAGCCCACTCTTTACCTCTGTGGCACCTCTGGGGGGAATCCAAACCCTTCTAACTATTTTACTGATGCTTCATTGCCCTTTTAGCTGCCTCATAACAGAGCATTATCTCTGGAGACCACAGACCTTCATTGCACCATTACCAAAATACAGTAGCTTCAACTGGGATCTGGGTCTGTTTTCCTAAAAGATAAATTTCCCTGTTTAAAATACAAAACCATATGCAGAGATGGAGCCTTTCCCCACAGCTTGGGCTCTGGCCTGGCCCAGCTGCTGCAGTCTCTGGGCCACACCAGGACTCGCTTGAAGGAGCCAAGATTCTTTTTCTCCAGGAAACTGGGCTGGATTACTTGTATAGAACCATAGAATGGTTTGATTTGAAGGGGACCCACCTTGAAGATCATCTAGCTCCAGCTCCTGCTGCCACAGATAGGGAGACCATGAGATAGATCAGATTGCTCAGGGTCCCCTTCAATCCAGCCTTGAACACTTCCAAAGAGTTTTTAAAAAACATTGGAACAGCCTGTGTTTGTCTGGGTACCCCTGATGCCTATTTAGACAAGTGTTTGGATTCAGCCAGCTGTCCTTTTTGGACTAGACCTTTCCTAGCTGTCAGACATCTGTCACAAAAATCCTGAAACAGCTTCTCCCCTCTTAATTGGGTTATTACACAATGTGCTTTACCACGTTCTTCCCAACATGGCCTTCAAATCCTGCTCCCTCGATTTTGCCCGTTTATTTGTGCTACTCCAGCACAATATTGCTGCCTGACAGCAGTTGCCAGCTGACAGATATTTGGCCATTCCTCCTCCCTCCCCTTGTCCCTCGTCACATCTTCTCCCACCTCTGAGCTGTCACCACCTTTCCCTAAGCTGTACCAGGGAGAAGAGGAGAAAATTAATTGTGTCATTTTCACATAACATCCTTCTACCATCATAACCCTGGAAATGCTACCTCCTTGCAATTACAGTGAGCTTGCACAGGTGTAACTTCATTTATTTAAATAGCCTGACATCTGATTGACACATGCAAGTATGTGAGGAGAATCTTGGCCTACATCTCTGTCACTTTGAGTTATTTCAAATGTAAGAACATTATTTACTACTTTCAGTTATATAAGGACAAATATAACTAGATATATATTGCTGCTGTCACTTCTCCCCCAAAATACAGAATTAATGAGCTCTGACCGGACAGTTTTGGCTTGTCTCAGATTTGTTTGGTGAAGGTTTTGGGGGCAAAATGGGCATCACTCTTTTTTTACTAGTTAGGTTTTAAATTTTTCTGAAACTTAAGTTACAGACTTTTTCTCAAGTGATAGCATGAAACTTTTATTTTTCTAGAAAACTCCATTTCAAATCTAACCTGTGGAACAGTGAAGGGGTTTTTCTGGTGTTTGCTGCAATTATAACTGGATCCATTCAGCCCTGAGACTACAATGTTCATTTGTCCTTTAATGTATTCAAAATGCTGCTACAGATAAAAAGAAACTCACATTATACACAAAGCCTGGCATTTATTGCTAAGTGTACCTGAAAACTTCACAGTCAAAGCAAATAAATATTATTAGTTAAGACCTGGTTTAAGAGAAAAGGATAGGGAAGGGAAGGGAAGGNCAAAGCAAATAAATATTATTAGTTAAGACCTGGTTTAAGAGAAAAGTTAGCTTGATATGGTAACAAATATGGTGGGTGTGGCCTGATTTTATCAGATATTTATTAATGAAAAAAGTATAACCATCAGAGGTATTTCAGATAAATAAAATATGACCGCTGCATTGTTACTGATTTTGAATTTTTCTTTTAAAAGCAAACCTGAACAATCTGCATCACATAATCATATGGGATCCCCATAACTCCAAATTTCTGAATATTTTTGGAGATTTAATCTCAAAAATTAGCATAGCATCTTTTGTTGTTGTTGTTGTTGTTGTTTTTCCAGTCTGAGGAAGAAGACTATATATTCTCAGCATTAAGAAGATTTTCTCATGTAGTTTTAATCTAGTGGTTTGATATGTGAACAAGCTCCAGATGTCAAAGAAAAATACTTGAAGTTTCTAATTTTACTAGTGCTCATTAGCTGCCCTTCATCTGTTTATTTAGTCTACGTATCTCACAAAAGAAAAATTGTATTTTTGCAGGAAAAGTCAAAGTCACACTGCCACACCTAAATGCTCTGACTTCTCTAGCTCTGTCCATAAAGGTGGGTAACATGTACAGATATTGCCCAGTTTATTTCACACAGAAGAGCTACTCAGTTCAAATACTTAAAAATAAATCACAGCCTAAAGAATTTATTTGTAAAGATGTGATACATAATGAATTTCTGAGTAAACTGTATCTCCAGGATTACTAGCAGCAATATGACAAATAAACTACCATACTAGACACATACAGAATGTTACTAAACATTTCATCCCCTCTATTCTGATTGCTAATTAGTTATCACATGCACAGAAAGGGCCAAAAACCATTCACAGCTGAACTGGGGTTCTATGCTGTGTGTATTTTAAAAAAATTTTTTGCATATTAAAATGTACTTGTTTTCACAGTTTCTTTTCAACATCTTTTAAAATTTATTTGAAACAATTAATCTGGTACTATACAGTTCTCTGAATTTTTGGAAGGAAGATGTTATGTTTTTCTGGCTCTGTAAATGTCTGTTTTCTTGCACTGAACTAAATATAACCCTGAATGGACTACTGAACAGAGGTACATGAGACAGGAAAAAGTGTCAGATACAAAGGTCTTTCATTCCTTCCACATACTGATTTTTTTCTGTCTCAGAAGTCCTCATCCCTTTGCATCAGAGAGAAATTTAAAAGCATGTGCTAGTGAACAAGTTATGTGAACTAATTTCTGAGAGATTTCAGGGATAGATACACCACAGTCTCTCTGGACAACTTCCAGGACTGTCACTTTCACAGGGGATTCCTCCATGTATCCAGCTGCAATTTCTCATTCTTCTACTTGTGACCAGCACTTTGTCCTTACACCCTGCACTCCTGGGAGGAGTATGGCTCCAACTGCTGCATCCACCCCACTAAGTAATGAAAGAAGGGAGAGAGATCTGCTCTTAGTGTTCTCTTCTGGAGGAAAAACCCAGCATGCCCATCCTCTCCTCACTGATCTCTCCTCACTGGTCCCCATCCCCTACTGATCTCTTGCCAGTTTGTACATCTTTCTGATGAGGGTCTGAAATTGGTGTGCTCTCCCATTTGCTGTGATCCAAAGGCTTGGCCTGCTCCAGGTTTATTTCATTTCATCATTCAGATAAAGGGAAAATAATTTAGTTAGCTTATAGAGGGTTAAAAAATCCGTAGTTAAAAAGACTCCTTACAGACAGAAGAATTCAATCTCAAAGGCTGAGACTGGCTCCTGGAAGGAAGGCAGTCTAGATTGAAATTTAAACACACAGAAGAGGGAACTGAATTCAGGACTCCTACTTTTGAGAAGAGCAACAAAAAGCCCCCAAAGATCAAGCTGGGCTTATTTTCTCTCTCTCTCCTTCTTTTGCTTGTTTTTTATTACATCTGTACAGAAATGTATAACTTTAAAAGTTCTTACTGTTATTTTACTTTGGTTACATCTTTTTTTTTAGTAATATTTGCTTGGACTAATTGATAGTTTCATCTGCCTAAGAATAAAACTTAAAGGTTTTTTTCTAGAAAAATGCATTGCTGAATAGACCATTGTTGCAGAATCTAGAAAGAACCATTTGCTGGTGCTGTTGTCTCATGTCTGAAGAGCCACAAAATATTTTCTGGCTTCTAAGACCCATTGCTCATCCAAGAAGCAAAAGTCATTTTGCATGCCAATTGCAAATCCAAAGGTCACTTTCATTTTAAAATCAATAATTATAAGCTTTAAGTTTATAAGCTATAAACTTAATTATTGAGTTTAATATCAATAGTTTATAATAAGCTTATATCATAAGCTTGTTATAAAACTGTCTTTCTAGCTTTTTTTACTTTTGCCTTTTTATCACCAACCAGTAATTACATATAATAGCTTCGGTACCTTCCATCTCACAAGACAAACTGATTTTTGCATGAAAAAATTTGCAGCAAATCAGTTTTATGCATCAAAGAAACTACATGAGACAATTCTTTCAAATAGCTTTTTTTTTTTTGTATCAAACTTTTCTAGTCTGCTGTCACTACAAGAACCTTTCTGAACCTATTATTACATGAATTTTTAAGTATTAAAAATGTGGAGGACAGAATTCTTGTTGCTGTTATTGTTGTCATTATCTTGAAATATTTTAATTATAATATTTTCTTGTATAACTCATGCAATATATCTTCATAAAGAAGCAACCTGAAAGGGAAGCAAGGCCCTGGATTTTATTTAAATTTGTTTAAATTATTTGTTTGGTTTTTTTTTTTCCCAAAATCTGGTATCAAAAAAGTGATAAATTTTTAGTGATTAGCTGTACAAGTCCATTGACTGTGAGGTCATGAGGATGTGCATGTAAAAATTCCAACAGAATGATTAAATACTATATTGAGCTTCTCTGAGTCTTTCATTATTTTGACCATGTTTTTTTAACCGGCGTAAATGATAACGTAGAATTTCAAAATATATTTTGCTCGTTGTACCAGAAGAAAACACAAAAGTTCACTTCTGAACAGGAAAAAATAGCATTAATGTCAAGGATAATAAAAAAGGACTCTAAATACTTTTGACATTCATTTTAATAGGAAGTGTCTTTTCTCTGGAAAAACTTTGAAATTAAAACATCAAAGTTTATTTTTCTTTTTCTTGGTAGTTCATTTTTAATCATGCCTAGTTTAGATTTAGAAGATTTATTAGCTTTACTCAGTTTAGAAATAATTAAATCATAGCCCTCTATTATTACCTCTGGGTTGAAAATGTTCCCTTCTGTCTCCATTAGGCTTGTACCCAATTGCTCACATCTTTCCTCACTGGCAGTAATTGTTTCATGCAGAGAGTCCAGCTGTTAGACCATAATACCATAGTCCCAATCTATCATATTCAATGAGTTCTGGAAAGATAAATCATTTTTGAAGCCCACAAGGAGGAGATGTCTAAAGATAACTTTGTATATATAGGACAAGATGCTTTTACTGATAGAAGTGCTGCTTATTCTTGTTTGCACCAATCCCCAAAACAAATTCCATTAAAATTTTAAGAGAAGAAAAACCCCAACAACCTTATTTCAGTTTTTGAAAACACTGGGGGTTTTGTTGCATTTATGGAAATTGACATTCTCCTGAATTTTATTTGCACGAAAATGTCTCTTACTACAGAAGGCAAATCTTTTTGGGAATTGCTCAGGTATGTAGTGTATTCTTTTATGACTGTGGAGTCAAAACCTGCAATGATGACAAATTTTAATGTTTTTTACCTCAAATTTGACATGCTTTGAAAATTCCTATACTTGATTTTTTCTTATATTAAAAAATACTAAAACTTATTTGCAGTTAATATTGGGGGTTTTGCTTCCTAAAATAATGACTTTGGTGCTAATGTTGCAATTGAAAATATAAACCCTTGTGAATGGTCAAATTCTGATCTTGGGGAAACGTGGCTTCTAAAAATATTGATTGCACAACATTTTTAAAATATTTATGTTCTTAAAACCTTATGTACATACAAGCTATAGTTGTTACCATTATTATTAAACAAGTTTAAACAGCAATAGATTTTAACTGTGATGATCTCTCACAAGTCTATTAAAAAAGTCATGTTTTAACCTTTATGGAACTAGAAACTGACATTATGCTCACTTAATATTCTTCACTCACACTTGCTGAAGACCTAAGGCAGCTTGTCATCTGAAGTGTATTAAGCATCATGACAGAGACTATAGGGATATTTTGGCACATGTCAAATCAGGGTAATAGCTATATTACCCAGGCAGCATAAGGAGATTATTATGAAATTCCACGGTATCGCAAACCTGTCACCATCTGGAAGAGAACCAGAATTTTTACAGGAAAGTTAGTTTTCATTTTTGTAAGTACAAATATCATATAAGGAGGTATTGCCTATAACCCAGCCTAGGTTTATCCATTCCTCAAGTACAGAATTTTAGACTCTTGCACCAATGGTACTATTCTTCAGAAAAAGCAAGAATCCTGGTTGGATGATTTTCCTGAATTTATTGTGAGGTGTGAGTATACTGAACTCCTAGACCTTACATGTGTTGATGGAATTGCATATGCATAACACTTATAGCCCAGTTTGAAGGAGATGAACAGACCCCCAAAAACCAAGACTGAAGAATGCTCACTTATTCAGATTATTAGTGCTCTGTGACTATTTAGATGTATTTACACTTAACAGGACAAAATTACCATGTCCTTAAAAGCAAATTAAACAGGGGCAAGACACTGGCCCAAGAGCTACTGCTGAGTCTTCAGGGCTGTTAAACACAGCAAGACCTGGAGTTTCACTTTGTCTCGAGCTGGAGCCATGTCTGGGCAAGGTCGTACAAGCGACCACGCCAACCTGTCTGCCTTTTGGGCAGCTCTGTGGACACAAACAGAGTTGTGGCATGGCTGGTTTCAGAAGCAGAAACATCTCCCTGACATTTGCATTTACCAATAGCTGCAGAGCACTGCTGTCTTCTGCCATGAGTTGTGTGAGTCCGAGGGAACAGCAAGGAAACACAGACTTATTTAAGTTGCTTTTTGCTGTGCAGATACCCTGCTGTCTTCACCCCACACAGCATCCTTCCTGATGTCTTAGAAAACCATAAAACTCTGAGACACAAAGGCAGACATCAAGAGAATGTGGTGAGATAGCACTGAGCCATTTACCTTAGAGACATGGGTCACTAACATGAAAATGAAGGGAGAAAGGGGGAAGTACTCATATAAAGAAGCTTCATTTGAGCTATTTTTTGCTCTTTAACTCAGATCACTGACACAGTATTTGCATCTCTAAAGATGAATGGATGCTGTGATAGGCCATTTCACAGAAAGGGCTAGTATCTCCCAAATACCATCTAAAAGGTAAAAATACAATTTTATGAACTCTAGTTACAACCCTGACTATAACACCCCTATATCTTTTTAGAAAACTAAAGAGGGAAAATAAGGTCCTCAGTCTTAACATTTCTGTATACCTCCACATCAGGGGAATTTGTTTGGAAAATTGCCATTTTCTCTGTGAATACTATCTCATTTTCCAGTGTAGACACTAATTAACTAGAGGAAGAAAGGAGAAATGGTTGACTTCATTTTTTTTGCTATGTGATACAGGCAAAAGACACAGCTGAGCACACTACACTGAGATGGTAATCACCCTTGCATCCATCTCAGTTTCAAAACCACTTATCATTTCCATATGTGACTTATGGTGTCCTTATAGAAGTTCCTTGGAGAAAAGGCCTCTTCTCCTGCATTATTACATTTGTATGCAGTGATAATTACTGAAGTGACAGAATGGAGTAGAGATGGATTGCAGTATGGGCAGGCTGGAGAGTGTCTCTAAGGTATTATCAAGCACGAAGTATGAAAGACAGATTCCTTGGGCCAGAACTAGTTGGATTTCTTATTTGGGGTATTTTGTCAATTGACTGTCATTTCAGATATTAAAACCAAGTAGCTGATGAATTAGGTTTTTTTCAGGAATGAAGAAACTCAACAATCTGTCTCTTATGCTTTCCCTGATAATATAGAAAACACAAGATACCCAAAACTAAGTTATTATGTAATCATAATTTAGTAAACATAGTCTTCTGCCAAACTATTGTTCCCTAAAATGCTTTGAAAACCCTACTTGTTTAAAGAATGGAATTTTTTTTTGCATTTGAGGTTGTCAGCAGACTAGCACTTAGTCTTGCAAGTTATCACAGTAGGTAACACACAACCTACATGCAAATCTGCCAAAAAAAAAAAAAAATTCCATGTGCTGAATAATAAAGATTTACTAGCAATCAAATCAAATGCTAACTATCAAGCTACTCACAAGAATAAGTGGTATTCTACTTGAATGGGGAGGAAACTCTGGCCATCAGTGTCAGCATAGCAGCAAAGAAATAAGAATACAATACAAATTATTGAACCATAGGCAGAATTACTAAGAGTAAATTGATTTTTAAAAATGCTGAAAATAAATCTTAATAGCCATGTATGCCACTGAATTTAGCAAACTTCTCCAACAGAATAAATGGATAGATCTAGTCCACTTCACTGCCAGATGTTACTGAAATTATTTCGGGATCTATAAGCAAGAGTGGTGTGTGCATAATCACATGTTGTCACAAATTTGGCAGCCCCTCTCATCTTTGCTTCACTGCTTTGCATAGTTCCCATTTGTCATTTAGTGTCACAAACTCTCAAGCACGAGCGATTAGTGTGCTTCAGCTAGCATGCTGCTACAATGCTTTGAATAAGCAGCAGAAAACCACTTTCTAAATGTAGCCCTCAGAGACAGACAAGGAAGATTACTCATAAATGCCTAACAGTTGATTAACAGGTATGTTTCCAAGACTCATCTCCTTAAATTAGACCCGAAAAGCACAAAAAGGATCACATCTTTATCAATTAAGCTAATCCATCTATTACATTTTTCACTTGAAATGAGTATAAACCCATCTAAGGATGATTAGTGTAGATTTCTTTCATTCTACTTTCCTTATAACGTGTCATTAAAGTCTTTTACATCTCTGATTAGTTTTGAACCCATTAATTACAGGGCACTATACTGAAACCGTCTCTGCAAATGAGTGTCTAGGCAGGCATTCTTCTTATAGAAACAACCTAAAGTGAAAAAGATAAAAGAAATATTTGGTTTGGTTGTTTTAATTTCTCTAGGGACACTGTTAAAGCAAAAGGAAAATACTTAAATGTTCTTCTTTTTAAGAGACTAATGTGTTTTAGAACGCAGTTTGTAAGATCTATAAGGATTTTTCTTTAGCAGACCTATACCACGACTGATTGCAGGATAATCCCTTGTTTGTGATTTTAAAATTGACAAACTGTTGTGTATAGTCAAAGCAAACAGAATTCGATCATATTAGCCTGCAAACACATTCATACAGACTGGAATGTGGTGTCCTGCACAGTCTGCAGGAAGGGCTGCAGATCACTGCAGCATTTCAGCAGATGGTGAATTGCTTTATTTCCTTTTTTTACTTCCAATCGTGGAATTACTACTACAAATTGTACACAAAGCTATACTAAATTTATTGTGATTATGCCATGCACTCTCCTATCTTGTGTATAATTTTGTTTTGTCCTTCTCTCTTATCACTAGACTAAACTCATAAACAGTCATGTTAAGCTCTTGCTTCTCCATTATTTTTTTCCACCTGAAAGTACTTGTCAAAAATAAGAATTGCTTGCTTCTCATAACTAGAAGGAAGCTAGACAGATGCCATACATGGCAACTTTACATAAAAATTAACTATTATCAAACTTGCTCATTCAGCCATGCTGAATTTACTGATTCATTGCCATTTCCCTTACAGCTGTGTATTTCTGGCAATACACAGAAATACTGTATACTGTGACAGTGGTCTTCATTCTAAATTGATTCATATTAATCATAATTTTCAAAGGTTGTTCTAATTTGTTGTGTTATACATAAATGTTACTATGTCCTTTTATATTGTTTATGCTTTAGTTAGAAAATAATATACTATAGAAAAACAATTAAATAACAATTGAGTGAAAAGAATATGACTGCATTCCAAACTTAATTTCTGTTTAAGGCAAATAAATGAACTGATGCACAAATCGATTAATCATAAAAATAATTGTTCTGATTCTATAAGACCTTTAAAAATCAGTGATGATCATCATTTCCCCTCTTATCTTTGCTGTTTGCTCAGCTGAGCAGAGTATTATACTTATCTGAGCTCTAATTATTTTTGCAGAAATCAGAGACTCTACATTTTTACAGTGGCAAACTTTGAAAGAAAAACTATATTAGGAAGAGAAGAATGTATTTTAACTGAATTTTGATATACTGTGATTATATATGTTTCTATATATTCATATAGGTAGACATGTAGATGAATATTTTAATTTTGAGCTCAAAGTAAATACTATATATAAATAGAAAAAAAGTAAAGTATGCAAGCTGTATGAAGAGCTTACATGTTAGAGGAACAGATGAGTTCTTCAACCTCTTGTTCAAAAGTTAGAGTTAAGATATCATGGCATAGCAAATAACATATTTTTAATACAAAAAGATCTGCAGTGCTTTGAAGAGAGCTAGAATACTGGAGCTAATTTATCTTAAAGAAAAACGGTGTGATTCAACAATGCAATCACAATTTGTGCACACAAGGAATAACATGGAATTAAATAGGCAAACAATTAGTAGATTAAAACTCAGAGGAAAATTAATGGATTCATTTTGGGAACTTTAGAAGCCACTCACTCATCACAAGCACATCAGCTCCGGGTTTGTGTAAGAAGATGGAGGTGAAATGTGTGCTACGGAATAAAGTCAGACAGAAGAAAGTTCAAAAACTGAAATAAAAATAGAAAATAAATAGAAACAGAAATGTATTTCCAGCACTGTACCCCTATAAACAAACTGGTACATTTGAATAGAAAACTCTGGAATTTCTTCTGTTCATCACTCTAGGAAATTAAGATCTCAAATCTGCAGGTGTGCAGTCATAGCTAGAGGGGAGTAACTGCTAGGAATCTGCCAAGAATTCTAAATGCCATGTGAAAATAATCCTGTTTGTTCAGTTAATGTGAGGATCTGTAATTTCCACCTACACTATTTAATATTACAGAGGTTCCCTTTACTGCAGTGCTCATCACATATATGTGACATCATTGAGGATATATCTTAAGGGATGTTTATCCACATTATTTCACTTTCCTGACCAAATAGCTTTGGGTGTCTTTCATGTACTCCTCCTACAAAAGAGAGAGTTTCTGCCACCTCTCATCACCTCTTCACAAGACCATTTTTAAGAAATCAAAGAAAGTTATCCTTCCCATCTGCACAGCAATGGGAGAGCAAAGAGACAGCTTGAAAGCTGAATCCAGCTCTGGGATTCCCATTTCAAGAGAGAAATGGACATGCAGGAACAAGTCCAGCAAAGGGACTAAAAGATGGTGAAGGGACAGAAACATCTCTCATATGAAGAAAAGCTGAGAGAGTTGTGACTGTTCAGCCTGAAGAAAAGAAGAATCAGGAGCAACCTTATCAATATATATGAGTACCTGACTGGGGTACTTCTCTGTGAGACTCATACCTGTTCCTCATTAAACATCACTCAGAGACTCACACTTGCAGTGAAAAAATTAGTGCTGCCTCCAAAGACAATAATGTTATCCAAAGCACTAATATTAAAGGTTTAATATTACATCTCAATTCATTTGTTTCCTATTCTCTAACCTTGACCTGTTTGTTTACTTACTGTACACCACAAAATTCTCAGGAGCAAATGACTCTTCCTGAATAATTATTACCAAACAGACAGAAAACAGTACTAAATAATGGAGAGTTGTGGAAGAGAAAATGGAATTCAGATCTGTATTGAGTCAGCAGAAGTTTGTGGTAATGTTGGAATTCGCTTTATCTCCTACTGAAAGGAAGTTTTTGAATTTTAGTCTTTACTACAACACCATGTTTATATGAAATTTAACATTGTGTTCTATGAACAAACTGAGAGCTATGAAAACAAGAAATAAAGGGAAGAAGCCCTTTCACATATATGCAATTCCATGAATTTCTCATTTGTGAAGATGAGATCTAAACTTACAATTTAAGGAGGGACTTTGAGATTGTAAGGAATTTCACAGAATTAGCGAAGGGAGCTCAATTTCAGTTTTAGCAATAATGTTCCCACAGAACACAGAAATACTTTTTTATATATGTATTTAATTATATTGCACCCATAAGAATACAGATCTTGAAAAAAATTTGAAAATCAATGGGACTTTTTATATTGATGTATTTTTCTTGCATTACCTCTGACTGCTATTTACTTCATTGGTTAAGTATTAGACATCTGACAAAATCAAATTACAGCTGTCTTCCATAGTAGCAAATGTCTTCCATGGTCTGTTTTAGAAGTCTGCTTGAGGATGAAACTAGTATTACCACAGAAGTTCCACTTTATAAGTGTTGACAGTAGAGGACACATAGACAATTAGCTGAGATACAAACCTCTGCTACATATTATAAATCTGCCTTGGGTAACATGAATTTCTTGTGGTTTAGCAGAAGAAAATATTTTACTTTTCCCTGCAATTTATTTCATCAAATCTCTACTTTCTCTAAATCCTAAGATGGGTGAGATCATATTTTTAAACCTGTATTATATCAAGCCAGATTCTAGCTTAACTGTGTATTTGCAGAACCATGAAATAAGCTCCAGCATCTTCAGTTGTATTCTGCACCTTTAAAGCTTTTCTGTCCACCCTTTAGTACACTGTTTATTCGTATTTGACATTATGCTTACAAGAAAATGCTTGAAGTCATATGTTATATTTATGTTTCTATGAGTCTGAACAATTTTTCCATTGTTGCTCTAGAAGTGTTCAGATGTCTGGTGCACTTATAAGCTGCCCTGAACACTTAAGGCAGGTTTTATCTGACCCCCTAGGTCAGTTATCTGCAGTCAGTTTGTAAATGTGTGGGTAGGGCACAAATTATCTTGTTCAAAACATCAGATTAATTCTAATCTATAAATTCTTATTTCTCTCCCCTCACTACAAAAGAGGTTTGGGTAATTACCTCTGAAATATTCATCTCTAGGGGGATATCAAAAGACAGAAATCCTACTCAAAGTATTTGGCCTAATCTTTAAACAAAATCAATGCTGTTTAATTACTTCATTTGAGCTCACTATTCAGGCAATCGTTATTGATGTCAAATTCATGCGTTACACCAGCAGTTATGGACTTACTGTGAGCTCTGAATGGCTACAAAGCTGATAACCTGCATCTCAGAGCTATTTATACTACTCATGACATTTCAAACTTTAGCTGAAGGGGGCATCTCCTTTTGGTCTCAAACTCATTTTAAATTTCATGGCAATATCACAAAATTTATGTTAGCAGTAGAATGCCATTGCACACCACATTGTACCACATTTTGGGATTTTTGTGGACAATGCTATAGTATGCAGCATTAAATGAGCTTTCAACCAAATCTTAAGGTATCACTCCTGCCTCAGTCATACAATGTATATGATACACCTAATATTGGACTTCTCTTGCCTCCCTCAGATCATTCTATGAAGAGCTCTAATTTTTTCAGACAAATCTGTAAATGACAGGGTGATATCAGTAAAACTAAAAAATCTCTGGGTAGATCATGCCTTCTAAAGAATTAATTTCTATGTTTATTTCACCTTCACCTCCATTATCAAAATAACAACGATAGCCTGAGTGTGATATTAGCCAATATTGTGACATGCTAAATGAAAAGCTGTGTCTCACCTGAAGTTATGTAAGGCTGAAAAGAAATAAAAGGACCATATACCTCAAATTACACTCTCATTAACTCTGTCATCTGTGCTCCAAGTTTTGCTTTCTTAAAAATTCAGGAAACTCAGTCAATTAACATTTAGGTCAGTGTTTACTTCAGACCGTTATTTCTCTGGAGCAAAATTAAAGAAGTTGTCAGCTATTTTTATCAATCCGTCTTTGTGTCTCCCAGTGAAGATATTAATATAATTAAACCATGACTAGAAGTACCATATGGACTTTGAAACTGTACAATATTAATTGGAAGACATAGCCTATGATTTGATTTCTGGATTACTAACACAAATGGTTTTTCTTCTCAGATTTTCACTCCAAATTTTTTTCCCTATGTTTTGTTGGTTTGTTTTCTCTTTTGTTGTTGTTATTGTTGTTATTGCTGCTGCTGGTGGTGGTTTTGTGTTTGGGTGTTTTCTGCTTGTTTGGTTTGGTTTGTTTTTACTGGTGGGGGAGGTGGTGGTAGTTGTTTGGGGTTTTTTCCCCCTCAGCTTCTAGGACATAGAGGAGCCATTTTAATAGTTACTGGTTGGAATTCTTTCAGTCCCTGCTGTTTGGAGTGCTAGCTGTGACAGAAAAGGCTGATGGATTTTTCTATTTGGTGATGAATGATTTTGAATTTTAGTGCTCTCTGCAATTTTCTCCCAATTAACATTAGAAAATGAGAAAAAGATTAATCTTATTTTTTAAAAGAAAAATACACAGAAAATATGCAATTAATTTTGTAATACATGTTGGTAAAGGAGTTGATAAACCTGCAGATATAGAAGGTAAATATCACTGACATGAGCAGTACCTTAATAAAATGAACTTTTGAGATTTTAAAAATATTTGGTATTATCAAGAGATGAACCAAAGATGTATTATTACCTTTGTTTCCCCTTTTTGTTCATCATCATAAGGACATAGCAGTTATAACGCTTGTAAGAAAACTAGACAGGGGATCACCAATTTAAAAAAAAATCCAAGAAACAATAAAGACAAGGCACCAGCTACAGATGTTTCTACTTGTTTAGGAAAATTATTTCAACTTCTATGTGGTAATTTTATGATATTTTCTAAATTAATAGATTATAAAAATGGGCTGACTATTTGTGAATTTCAGTAGTGGGTTTTCACTAAGTTGCCCAATTTTTTTTATTCAATTTAATTACCAAGTTTTGTTTACAGACTGAGGGAAGCATTACTTCATCACCATTCAAAGAAAACCAAATAAACTCACAAACATGCCTAAAGTCTGCAGTGCACTCATATCAATGAGTGACTAATTGATTTTAGAGCTTTCATTCTGAACAGTATCAAAAGATCTGGGAATTTGAAAACCAGCAGTAAACCTTGCCCAGCCAACCCCTAAGGGCTCATGTCCTAACATGAAGTTAGCATCTTCCATCAAGTCTTTCAATAATGAAAGCAATGGGATAGGTGGGTAATAGAACAGGATAGCAACTGAACAGAATAGCACCTGCAGCAAGTCCAAGCACTGATGGAAGATCCACAGCCTCCATGCCAGTAGTCTCTGCCTAGTCCCAAATGTAATCTGCAGCTACCAGAACAAACATAACTTAGATTTATCAGCTCCAGCTGGCTCATGGGCCAAATCCAGTGCCAACATCCACACCAACACAATTCTAACCACAGTTTGGAATTCTTATTAGACTTGTTCCAAATATCTCTGAACCACTACCTCATGAGTTGGGCCTCAACTTAATCCTAACTGGTTTATTTATCTGTTTCTACTCAGCTCTAAGACAGATTCGGTTGTTTTTATTGTTTTATTTTGTATTTTATTTTTATTTTATCGGGAAGACACAACCCTTGTAGTACTGCATTTGTTCCTGTTGGTTCCTGTTTGATTAAAACATATTCCTGACCTCAGTCACAACACTGGCCTGGCAGACCATAAAATATCAGAACTATCACAACTAGTCAGTCTTTCCAGTTTCAGCTCAAGTCTGTAGACCATTCTGAACTCTAAATCATCTTCCCCAGATGAAAAACTTTTTTAGTCTTTGACACAGGGTCATCACCAAACAAAGCTCTTCCTTGATCCTTTCTCTAATTCTTTTTTGCATATTTGTCTCCCTTTCTTATCATAAATTGATTAGCTTCTCATGGCCCTGGCCATAAATGGCACTTAGTCAATTTTGTCTTAAAGTCAATTTTGTTATGCTGTCTGGTAGAATCTAGACCATTAAAACTTTATGAATTAAATCTAATCCTAATCTCTAAAATCAGTAGTTCTGTAATCTTAATCCTGTGGTTCCTGATCCTGAAGCCAACATTCTTCAAAAAGCCTTTTTTCTGGGTCATACAAAAGCAGCAGAAATTTCCTAAGCCAGCCTGAAGCGATTAACATAAATATCAAGTGTACAGCAGCCTTTTGGTTATCTGCAGATGCATTTCTGCTTGCTGCTCAAAAATGTGACTGCTCTGATTCCCACTAAGATGTCTAAATCATCCTCTGCATAGGGAGCAAATGACCCCTTCTCCTGGGTGTCACCTATTTGGGTGCATGAATCCCTTACTGGGACTGACCTACAATGATAAAATGAGGTAATGACTTACAAGGCATATATTTTAACTGTGAAGTATCCACACCTTTTCATGCAAAACTCTTAATGAGGAATAGAAGAAAACATCATTACATTTGGAGTCTACAGCTTATTTCTTGAAGATGATTTAGGCTTCAATCAAGTCAGATAGGTTCTTGGTGGTATTTATGTGAACTTGCATTCAGAACAAAACTGTAGTGATTTCATATGATTATGAGAATCTTAACTTCTATCCTAATAGAATTAATTTTTATGCTTATTATAATAAAATTAATTATTTTCCCTCACCATTTTTTATTGGCTAGAACTTTGCTGTAAAATCTTTAATGGCCATTTCTTTACTGCTTCTGAAAGCATGAATGTAACAGCAAATAGTTTGTTAGTCTAAGTAAAGTAAATGTAACAGCAAAAAGTTTGTTAGTCTAAGTAAAGTGACATTTCTGTGGAAATGTCACTTGTTTTACTTTAGTCAGAGCTTATTAGGTTCAAAGATATGGCTCCGAAAGTACTGTAATATAATTTTTCTTGAATTGTTCTGTAAATTAAATTATGGCCTCCATGTGACAATACTGATACTCTTTCATGTGTTCCTCCTTCAATATTCATATCATACATAATTAATTATCAGCTCCATAAAAGTCATTCTTAGTCCTTTGATCAACACATTTATTTGTGGATAGTGACACCAAGACTTTCTTACCAGAGTAGTATTACCTCTTTATACATGGCTGATGAAGAGTGTCCATGAAGAATAATTGCTTTCTCACATGCTTTTACTTTAGGAATTTATTTTTTCCCTGAATTTTCCCTACTGTGAGAATTTTTCCCTTGTTAATAAAACTCATAAAGCTTAAGGGAGAAATTGATCATGAGATGTGATCTTTATACTTAAGAAACTGAGCAAGAGCAGAGTTAAAAAAAACTCCCTGAAATTATTTAAAGAAAAAAAATGGGAGGAGACTGTTGTTTCTTCCTTTAGAAATTCTGTCCAGATGAAAAATTCACCAATTAAGAAAACACCTGGAGAATAATGAAAACACATATTTGTCCTAAAATGTTGAGGGGTGTTCTACAGGGAAAATGCCACTGAGGTGCCTATCTTTAGTTTGCCAATTAGTCCCCTCCTATTCCTCATACAAAGAGATAAATAGCCCCAGAAAACAGTTTAACCACCTACCTTAAATATTTATATTAGTCTAAGATAAAACCCAATTAGGACGTGCCACTTGCCATCTATATTCATTGACTCAGGGGCCTTCAATTCTCAACTGCTCGCCTTGCCTGTTACACACCTTGAGAAAAAAAATTCAGACAAAATGAGTCCTGTCAACTTAAGGTTGCATGCACTGATACCAGCCAGTAACCAAGAAATATACATCAGGTGAATCATTCTTGGCAGATACAATAGATACAATTAAAATCTCTGCAGTCAAAGAAATATGCTGAGTTTTGCATAGAGTTGCATTAGAAACTTTTAGGGCTGAAGCAATGAAAGCAGCAAAAGCAGGGATCATTTCTATTAAATAAAATCTATGAGCATTCATTGGGGAAGAAAAACCCCAAAAAACCTCAAAAACTTATCTCAGGAAAAACATCTGATGCATTTGAATTCAAATTCAAAATTTTAAAATATTTAGTTGTGCTATCTTTAAACTCTGTTTAATCTCCAGCTATCTAAAACTCTAAAGCTTCCTATGCTTTTAAATGCACTGAGTGGATTTTCGGTCTCCAAAAGAATTAATATTTGATCCGAGTTACTAGGAAGAGAATAAATTCTAATAGGGAAGTACTTTTGATAAGGCACTCAGTTATTCATTTTGAATCATGATTGAGTAAAGCAGCTAAACGAGAGACTGTGGTATTAAATGATTCAAGAAAGTTATTCTACTACACAAATACAAGGGATAATGTGTGACAAATGAAAGTGGAAGAGGCGCTTTCAGAGAATATGAGGTGTTGTTTGGTTTATTTAATTGAAGAAGTTAATTTGGAAGAGCCAACTACCACTGAAGACAGTATATAGTAAGAATTTTGAAAAATTCAGTAAGGACTGGGAATCTTTCTAGCCCCAATGTAAACAAAGACGTTTTTCACAGCACTGTGCATATCCATATTTATGATTTTTTAATTTGTAATTAGTTTCCAAAATAATCTTTCATGTACTGTCAAGTACACCTTTGATTTACAGTGTATACCAACTAAGCAGTCAACTGCATAGTGCAGTTTGTCTACAATATTCATGCATAAATGATCACTGTCAGTAATTTTGAATTAATCTTGAAGAACAGACTGTGAAAATCAGTTACTATGCAGAGGAGTGCTATTTCAGTCATTGTGTTTCACAAGTAAGCAAACCTATTCCAAACAGTGTGTGAGGTAATGACACATCTGATACTGACCTTCAGTGCACAGAGCATGGGAAAAGAGGTGTTGCTGTGGTACACAGCAGCCATGTGCTCCAATACAAATAACTCTATATCATTTCTTCATAGATACACATTTGAGTCTACTTAGGATAAAAAAGTTATACTGACACACAAATAGCTACCATAAATCAGGGCTGGGTTAATAAAAACAGAGCCTAGCTCGATTTTCACATTGAAAATGTGTTGAGTTTCAAAGAGTTATTTCCTGGCTTTAAAAACCTGACTATTTCACCTTTTATCATTGATGCTGACTACATTGTTATCTGAAGACTTACTGGTCCAACTTTTAGCCCTTTTATAAACTATTACAATTGTTATCTTAATCTAAACCAAGGAAATTGAACATTAAAATTATGATTTTTTTTTTTTTTTTTTTACTNTTTTTTTACTGTTTTAGAGCTTCAAATTTTGCACTTCATTTTGAATTTTCTCAGAAATGTATTAAAAGCATATGGAAAAATATAATGTGTGGAAGATTTTTGGGGGATTGCATTACTCTGAATAATATCTGCAAATGCTTCCTACTTTTCACAGAAACCTGCACAGTCTTACATGCAAAAATAAATTTTGGAAGTGTCTGATGTTATTAGAGACAGTGAAGTTTAGCAAATGCTAAGACACTTAAAATTTAACAAGATGCCTGTCCCTGGAAGCTGTAATCAAGTATCTATTGGTTTTTAGATACATTTCTAACAGTGGTTATCTTCTCCCCTAAAATTAGAGAGGCTGTTATGATCTCTAAATTGTCACATTTTAGTGGAGAGCTAGGCAACTGTTATAAGATAATTGAGACAATTTTTATTTAGCAAATAAACAAGAAGAATTAATGAAGATTAACATTTTCAAACAATGTATAGGTTTAAACATAGAACTAATGGATATTTAATATTTAAATCCCTTTAGGTTTAGAGAAACTTTTTCCTCTCTTAATACCAGTTCCAGTTTTCTTGTAGAGACAAGAGATGACAACATAAACATACGCATATGAAAATATAAAGAATAGGGCAAGCAGTCAGTGGAAAAAGGGAGAGATCTTGTTCAAAGCAAAATAACTTTCCACCAAAAATAAACTGTGAGCAGAAAGTGCTTCCATTCATGAACATTTACTACAGTGACAACATTAAATACACTATTTATAACACTGCTGCACATGTAAATGCAGCCAGCACTTACCACAAGGACCATGAGAGCCCTAGAAAGGGAACAGGTTCTCTCAAACATAACTAGCTAGTAGATGGTATTGAGCAACTTAGGCTGTGACCACTCAACCCCAATGACTCAAAGTCTCATCACCTGGACAAATTCAAAAATGTGAGTACTTAAAGAGGCATTTTTTACTTTTGAAGCTACAGAAATAACAAAATGATAGAGCAGAATCTACCAGATTTGAATCCACACATTTCTGATATATATTTTCCCTTTTTTCCAGTAATATAGAGCAGCTGTTTATATCTGACTATAAATTTATAAGGCAAATGGGACAAGATGTTTCAACATCAGTATGACTGCAAAGTCAATTTTATTGACATACAAACTGTTCAAATAATCTTAAAATAATGCATTTTTGTACTTAATTTGTGTGATCTATTTATATCTATCAAGCAATGCCTTATGTTTGATGCAGCAAAACCAGGTAAATATATTAGTCAGTTAATTATGGGCTGTTTCTTTAACAAGCCTTCATAGATAGTAGAAACAAACTGTGTGGTTTTTATAGGATGGGGACTGGCTACTCCTCTCTAACTCTTAGGCATGTAAAGCCAGACAGCATGGAGTTATTTTTCCTACTTGCATTTGTCTTCTTGAGTATTTCAGCCTGGCTACCAGCAAACAATATATTAGGCACAGAGTAAAGGTCTAAGAGCAACATAATTTGGAACAGAGCAGAGAGGAGTTCTCCTAGGTCAGTTTCCACCTTAGCTGATCACCTAACCCCAAGCATAAATTTAACATCATCAATTTTAATAAATTTAGGTTGGTTCCTCCTCTCCTCATACTTGGAAGCTACTCCAGAATTAATTCCCATGAGCTCTAGAATCAATCTTCTAATTTATAGTCTGCACCAGGCTACATCTATATAAACAATGTGCAATGAGAGCACAACTCTTTGTTAGAGTAAAACAGTAATTTGTTATTTCAACAAGTTGTAAATAAGGACTGTGGTTGGCAGTTGATGCATTACATCTCCTATAATGCCTATGGAAAAATTATATCACATCTATAGTTCCTCATATATTATTGCAAATTTCAAGAATAAATGCTGGAAAACACTGTCTACATGAAATTATGTTTTTAACCATATGAGAATTTACCTTCACTTTCCTGTAAATATAATCTATTTTTATCTCTTGAGTAACATATATGTAAAAATAGTATGAATTTCTGGTTTGATATTTACAGCATTTTTGCTTCTTAATTATTTTTTCTTGGGAAACTGATGTAATGGTATGAGAATACTAAAAATTTCTAATCGTCTTTTTACAAAAAAAATCCCAAAAACAACCAACCAAAAAAACTCACACTGAGACAAAAAATATCAAGCTTATTTAGTATTTTAGTAGTATAAACAACAACAATATGTAATTGTTCAGCTTATTTTAGTAAATATTCATTCTTGAAACAGAAACACATGAAAATTTTCATCAGCATATGAAGCATAATTTTCCCTAGAATTTTTTACCTGTTTAATTTTTTTTTAGAGGCAATCCTCTCCTGTGTCAGATGAAGACCAGGTGATCATTGGGACACATGCATACTCAGGCAACCTTTCCTCCTGATTGAGATTATTAAAGTTTATAAGTATTATCATCTCCAAATGATAAATCTGGTTTTATTACAACACTGAGCTGGGAATTCAGAGCTATCAACTCTTCCTCTGAAAGACATTTACTTTGATAAATTTTGGATTTATTCTACATGGTGTCTCCTCTCTCTTCGACACTATACATTTATTTAAACAAAACCAAAGTCAGCAAGAATGAAAAATTACTGTGCATTGTCAGTAATTTTCAATTATATGATGTAACAAGCAATGCAAATTTACAAAAGATCATATGGATATAATTTTAGATGGATGCAAAGCAACTTGCTACCACTGAGACTAAGCCCTCAATACCTACTTTGGGGTAGCATTTGAGTCTCCTCTGAAATATATTTGAGTTTTCTGTGCTGTAAATATGTCAGCTGACTGCTGCAACACCATTAATATTTACCCTCAACAAGCCTGGTTTTGTTTTCAAAATACATTATAAATATGTGCCAAAAAACCCAACACAACTCAAGCATTTCTCCTAAGCAGACATTAATCTATTATTGATCTTCCATAGAGCAGAAAGTGGGTTTAGGAGAGCTAGACAAAGATATGCCAAGACTGGCAGTCGGGAATGTTTGATTCTACAAACATTGTTCCAAGTGCTGAGCCAGTAACTGCAGGTTTAATGCAAGCTACCAAGAAAATCCTAAACATTTACTGTTGAGGATTATCATCTTGGATTAGACTTGAACCAAGCCTTGTGTGCAATGTGCTGCCTGAGGGATTCATTCTGTTACCTCAGGGGATTAAAAAGTTAAAACTTAGTCTGGGGAAGAAAACACAAAGTATAATATGGTACAAAGCTTATTTAATCAATATTGTTGTTCTTGGGCCAGGAAATAATGGACATCTTTGGATAAGAATCTGATTTCTTTTTTTTCTTAACAGAACAACTACACTTCATTATTTCCTTCATTGAACAGAAATTATCCGTGAAAGACTAATGCCTGGAAATCCAAAGATTATTGAAAATATTGTTCTGGAACGATCCAAAACTTGCAGAGATTAATCGGGGGTTTTTCGGGGGTCCAGACCCGGCTAGCTCCGACCCCAGTCCCTGGATCAATCCCGCACGGTCAGGAGTAAAGGACAGAGAAACGCTCCTCCTCCTCGGGTGCCTCGTCCTACTTTATTATGTGGGTAGAAGTCACCAATATAAATCCAGATGCCACCCAGGCAAAAAGAGAAAAAGAGAGACTCTTCTCTCAAGGGGGTTTTTAAGGGGAAGTACAGGAAGTGGATCACAGCCAACGGGATACAAGTGAGGAGGGTCTGGAGCGGGGGAAGTAACCGAGGGAGACACCGCACACTGGGGGGGGGGAGAAAGAGAGGCAAACCACATGGAACACAGATCACTAGAACAGTGCAAAACTATGTAAAACAGCTAAATAACTAGTGCAATACAACAAAAAATCATTTGCTCTTCTGTGAAAATATTTTTCTGGAATTATAAATTTATGTCAATTTTCCATATGTGATTTTTGGGCAGAACATTGAACTGCAATATTTAACAAAGTTAATAAACGAGAAATGTCATTAAAAAATATTGCAGCAAACACTAAATACTCCATTTCTCTCTAAAGATGAGAGCAGAGGAGATTTCATCTTTCCTGAGAAAATCCTCACGGAAAATGGAAATTTTTCAAGTTTTTTGACCAAAGGATTTTAATCTCCCCAGACAATATCTCCAAGTGCCCCATTCACTGATTTAAAACAAACATCACTGCATTGTTTTACATCAGCCTTGAATTGCATATTCTGTTCACAGAAAAAAAAAGATGCTCAATTTCATAACCTTCAAAACTCATTATATAGCAAATGCAGAAAAAAGCTATTGCCAGTCTTCCACCAGTTAATCATATGAGGATTCTCCCTTACGGATAATTTGGTGAGATATATGACTGGTTCTGTCATCAAAATAGCTACATGCATGAGAGGGAGTCTCCTGCCTTGCCTTGCTGTGTTCTGTGCTGCACCATGTCAGCCTGTTCTGCTCATTGGCTTTGACACTAGCAGCTCATATTCTCTGGCACAGCAGATCATCTCTTAGCTGCAGAGCCCCACGTTGTACAGCTAATGCCACACAGCTGAAGAGTTGCTTTTAGCACATCTGTTTAACAATTCATTGGCTGACCTCTCAGCTGTTCACACATTTTAAAATAAGAAAATAGCTCTGAGCAGTCATTTTTCTGAGATAAGCATCAGATGCTTGGACCAGTGTAGCTCAGCCCCAGAGGAACATTGTCTCAGAACTGCTTGGGATCATATCATGCTACACATATTACCATCACTAAGGGCAGAAAAATAGGTCACATGGAACTAGCTGGAAGGCTAGATGTGAACCTGTTCATTTGTTCAAGGATTACAATCATGGAGAAAAATGGTGACAACCACACAGTGCACATTAACATTTGTTTGAAGTCAGACACCCTTTTAATTCTAGACATGCTGATTTAATGGCTAAAAGCTACACCAGCTTTTGCTCCCCTCTGCATGGTTTCATCATCAAAAGAGGTAGTGAGAGGGGATGCTGCCAGACTGGCAGAGTTTGTCAATGGCAGAGATTGCTATACTGTATTCCCAGTGCCTGTGCCTGGGAGAGACATGCACAGGATCACTGCATCACACTGAGGGGCAGGTTTAGATGCTTAATTGTGCAGACAAAGCAGCCAGCAATGAGGGGTGCAGCCTGCACCAGGAAGACCTTTTCCAGCAGGGACCACTCAGTCTGTGTCTTTTAGGTCATCTTAGGGTCTCTGTCGGTCAAACATGACAACACCTACAGAGGTAGGGCTGCATAGCACCATGCCTAAATGTGAGAAGGAGCTTTCCTCACAACAGTCAGACCAGAGGAACAGTGGAGCCTTATTGATGACCATGTGAGAAACATGGTCAGACCTGTCAGACCATGGTCAAACCAACAGACCTGGCACTGCCTCTGTGATGTAATTGAACAACCTGCAAGTTCATCTGGATAGCTGCATGAAGTGAAGCTTTCTCCCTTAAATCCTGACAAGTAGTAATAGAAGAGTCAAGGGGCCAAAATCCTCCACTGACTGACACTGACAGATCTTGCTTTTCTTCTATTTATATCTCTTGATTCTTCACAGCTTTAAAAAAAAACATGGATCATGCCTTAACACCAACTTTCTGTGGATCACCTTCAGCTTCAAAAGGTTGCAGAGATCTATGGCAGCAAAAATCTACTGGCAGAACTTGTATATCCCTGTCATTATCATACTGTGATGGAACAGATTTCGGTTTGAGAAAGTGGGTGATGTGTGCATCCCTCAGCTGCTGTGAACTTTCATTTAACATGCAACAGTGAAGAGCTGCAATCACTTGTGATTAGATCCTAACCTCCATATTTATTTATTTTGGAAAAAATGTCAGCAGTACTTATCCTTGCACTGTAACATCTGTTTCATGGTCCCAAAAGAATTCAGCAGAGTAGATGATACTGCAGTTTGCTGCCCACTGGACTACAGTTGATACTCCATCAGAGATGGAAGATGGATAACTGGATAAACTGTTGAATGTTTGTGCTGGGAATTTGTCTTGCTCCCTAATAGTATTTGACTATGTTCACTAACACCAGTGGAGTTTTAAGGACTTTCATGGTTTAACCCCAGCTGGCAACTCAGCCCTACAGAGTCAGTCAGTCAGTCAGTGTCAGTCAGTCAGTCAGTCAGTGTCAGTCAGTCAGTCAGTCAGTCACTCACTCACTCACTCACTCACTCACTCACTCACCTACCCACCTCTGTGGCAGGACAGGGGAGAAAATCAGAGGAGTCAAAGTGAGAATACACATGGGTTGAGATAAAGACAATTGAATAAGCAAAGCAAAAACCATGTTCATGAATGAAGTAAAAGAAGTAATTCATTCACTGCTTCCCACTGGCAGACATGTGCTCAGCCATCTCCAGAAAAGCAGAGCTTCATTAACAGTTACTTGGAAAAAATATGTGATAACTCTGAATGTTCCCACCCTTCTCCTTCTACCCCCTCAAACACTCATACCTAGCTTGAATCTGCTCCCTGTACATCGCTCATCTTCCAGGACAGAAAACTTTTCTTGTGCTTCCTTTAACTGTATGCTAAGAAGGTTTATTATGAAAATATTTTACTCCACCTTCCTTCCATATGTATAATAGTGAACTGATGGGTCTGCCATTTCCATTAAATCAATCCCAAAAGCCATCTTTGACAAAACAGAAGTACTTTTCTGGGACATTCTATAGTGCCTTTTTGAGACCCTTCATTAACTATGATATCGTGTTTGAAAGATGCAATAACAAGTTTGTTTTTTTGATAATTTTCTTTTATTTTTTTTTGGTAACTGCTATAGTGAATAATGTGGTATTTAGCATTTAAATAAGAATTTACTATCTTTTCTGCAAGCACCAAGCAGTTAAGGATACTGTGCTGCTCACTAAGTGATGATCTGACCAGCAATCTGCACCAAGTGGTCTGAGAAAACCTGGCATTGTGAATACAAAAGTACTTTATTAGGACACTATCAACACAATGCTGTCACTATGATCATAAATGTTTTCCTAGCACTTTGGCCATTTGTTGGAAAACTAAACCTTATCTACTGCCAAAATTCAATTGATAATATTAGTAGCAGTGTTGCTGAAGTTTTTCTAATTGGCAAAGGTGTGGGACCATTGACTGAGTTCCCACAATATATTCATGAATTTATCACTTTTTGGAATTAATTTAATCACATTTTTTAAGTAAATGACATTGTCATTGGACTGGTGCTAATAGAGCTGCCCCGTGAAGCTATAAAATAATTGGTTTGCATATTAACTGGCATTTAAGCATCTTCATTGTAAATCCAGCTGTAACTCTCCCCTTCTGATTACTGATGCTTTAGCCTCTTTTATCATAAGCAGAGACACTGCACAAGAATATATGCACAACAAAGCAACTGAGTGTCAGCCAACAGACAGCAAAAATAGCTGTGGCTAAGGAGCTGCAAGGCTCAATATACTGACCACTGCTGGTAAGATGATAGATGAGGATTTGCTGTCCAGAGAGCTGTCAATCAGGTGGGGAAGGATCACCCTCCACTTCTTTTCAGAAAAGGCTGTGCCATGATACTGCAGAACTGCAGCCTCTGCAGATTCTCTGTGGTTTTGTTGTTTTTTTTCTAACTTAGTGCCTTAGAACTTTATGTGTCAGAATATTTTTTTATCATAGCCTTGATCTGATAATTATTTTCATTTTTTCTTTTTCTTCTTGTATGACTTATGGTCAAATTCTTTCTTATGTCTTGACAACACTATTCTCAAGATTAATTTAAATTCATTTAGAGTCAGAAAGAGTCATTGCTCCAAATTTGATGCTACATTACCACTGAATTGCTGGAGTGAGTGATAAAGATTCCCTTCTTCACAGTGCTATGTCTTTTGATCATAATTGCTTGGTCATAGGGTCTGAGACCTAGCCTGAACTCAAATTTATACCTTTGCCTACTGTGCTGTAGACACCAGCAGAGAGAGTTTTGCTAAGATCTGCTTTGTCAACATGATACAAACCAAGTCTATGAACCAAGAAGTTCTGAACCCCTTTCAGTTTTTCTGCTAATACCAAGAACTTCATAAACATCTGTAGTGCAATTCATTGTGAGGCTAAATTTACATGGCTCATATAGGTACCAAAATACACCATAGTTGTAAGTGTCCATTACTGTCAACTAAGAGCTAATTCACAGAGTCAGTACAGCTCAGAGAGTTGTTCAGCTCACCAGCCTGAAAGAGAAACACACAGGAAGTGCGGAAGAAAATGAACACAGATTGTTGTTTCTTTTTTTTTTTTTTTTTTTTTTTTTTTTTTTTTTTTTTTTTTTTTTTTTTTTTATT
>VZRH01002609.1:2683669-2735853 GCA_013397555.1 Urocynchramus pylzowi
TTTTTTTTTTTTTTTGTTTTTTTTTTTTTTTTTTTGACTTAGAACTTCAGAAATTTGATATAGCATCCTTATAAGTTGCATGGAATACTAGAGAATAGAATTGATTTTTCATGTCACACATTCCATGCTGCTCTGTGGTGGCTATTCCAGCTGCTTTCAGGGGATGTTGAGAAAGCAAAGAACAAGGGCCAGAAGAGCAAAAATTAAGGAAACAAAAAAACAAGAAAAAAAAGCAAACCCCCAAAAGATTACACACAAAAACATTTTTACTATTAAAAGAAAATTACTGTTGCATGATTTCTTTATCTTGTGTTAAATCAATCTTCTCATATGTTAGTTCAGTTTTCTATGAACACACCTTAATATTAACAGACATGCATTCTCTCAGCTCTTCACAACATGAGATTCCCCTTTCCTCCTAAGTAGCAAGTCTGTGTAAAAAAGTTTCAGCCAAGAGAAAATCACTTAGTGCAAGAGAAAAACAATTTCAGGGAAGAGCAGGGAGAAGAAAGGAGCGGATCAAACTTATGATCTTGAAAGACAATATTCATGATATAGTGTCAGTGATTCTCTGCTCCATTTTCTTTATAAGCTACTGTGAGAATATTTGATACAAAGAAGTTCCTTTCAAGTGCTTCCTTTGTACACTTGTTATGAGCAATTAGTGAAGTCCCACAGTCGTGTGATCTGACTTAGGAGGTTTTATTTTGTTCCTTCTTTGGTGAATTCAATGTCTGCTCAATGTTCCTTTCCCTGTGATCTTCAGCTCAGATGTCTAAACATCCATTTCCGCTGGGTCTAATTTACTGCTGTCTCACTTCAGTTCTGTGCCCACATAACTCCACAGATTGCTTTTGTTAAGGAAGAACTGGAAAGAAATGAGGACTTGCCACCTGAACTATTCCCAAGCTGAACTAATGAAGAGAACTCTAAATGTTGTCACAGCAGTTTTTTTCATAAATGGGCCAATAATTCTTTTATAATTTTTGCAAGGAATATTTTGAAGGAAACAGAGGCTCTGAGCCCATATTTTGGAAATAAAGAATCATTTTATGCAGAAATATCTTTATAGTTTAGATTTTTTTTTTTTTCTCTAAGCACAACAGCCTGAGTGAAAGCAAAATTTGGAGCGTGGTTTCTTATTCAGCAGAACAAGTAATCTCTACTGTAAACAAATATCTTGACATGTTGCAACATTTTAACTGTTTTGAAGAAGGTGGCACCAGTCTCAACCAGCTTGATTTTAATTAAAATAAGTTATATATTTGTAGCAGAATATTTTCTCTTTCTTAAAGAAACCAGGAGAGGCAGCTGCAAAAACTTCTGTTGTATTCCAGATGGTTTGTAGGGAAAAGAGGAACAACGTGTTTCATACTGAAGTCTATTTAAAAACAGAACTTTTTTTACACTGATTAAAGGGATGGTTTAATTGCTGAGCAGTTCACTCAGAGAAGAACATATTGAGTACACAGACTCTCACACAGTGGTACCACGCTCTTTTTGTTTCTTGTGGCAGCAATACAAAGAGGCACTTGGCTGTCACACAAAGTTAGTGAAGAGACAGAGGAATCAAAAGCAATAGAGATTTACCAAATTATGATGTGGAAGCAAAGAGATACAATCCCTTTTTGTTTCTCTGTGGATGTTGTCCATTTTTGACTTTAGAAATGCCCAATTTACCTTTTGAAACATGAAATCCATCCATCATGTTAAATTAATTTCTATGAAAACTTAATCTCCTAAAAAAACATGGGGAAAATTGCTCATATCTATATAGACATTATACCTATTTCAACTTACTCAACCAAACTCTTACTTCAATTAATTATGTTTTTCTTAACTTGATAGATTATATACTTTGAGTGTGCTTGGTGTAGCAATATACTAACATTCTGTCTCACTGATATAAAGCATAATGAACTAATGGAAAAAGCAGACAGTATATGATTAAGCTCAGGAGTCTATTAGAATGCTGACTGTTTGAAAAAGCTCCTGCAAGCAGCCTGTTCCTAAATGTCAAATGTACATATCTCTGCAGTTTTAAAAGAGTCTTTCTCCAATTTCTCATGGCAAGTAAGTGGATAAGTAACATAAAATTAACTCTTCTGCAAAATTAATAGTTGGAATTAATTCGTATTAACTCCAAATGAGAGCAGTAATCTGGGAATTTAATCTTTGGCATTTGGTTTTCTACTAAAACATATAAGTAACATATTTGTAGGGACAGAAGATGCATGAGTAAAGGCTGGGGATATTATAAGCACAATGACTATATTACTCCTATCTTGAACCTGAAGAAACTGGGTTTCTTGATTTATAATATTTTTTTTAAAAAATTTCAAATCATCCATATTTAAGTGATTAACAGAGACTATATCAGGGTTTGGGGCTTTTTTGGCACTCAGAGGTGGAAAGCAGGCAAAGACTGGGGTGTTAAGAAAGCAGAGCTTTTCCAAAGCAGTGCTGTTGCAGAGAGGACCAGGCAGATACAGAGGATGGATGGCCTGTGATGGACTTGTTCTTGCTTCTTCACACGCTGACTGCAGCAAGCAGTAGACACCTGTTGTGACCTTACTTTGACCCTTCTTTCTTCCCACTTTTGGACAACAGTCTGTGAAAGGAAAGACTCCACTGGCCAGTACCAGTTGCCTCAAAAATTTGACTCTCAACCTCTCTCCCATGCTAAACCCCTTGCAATTAGAGGGATCTATTCCAGGATGTCTCCCACTGACCCTTGACTCCTCCTTCCTGACTCCCCATCTGCCTAACTGAATGCTCTGGACTGATTTTATTTTGTTTTATTATTCTCTGGGCAGAAGATTTCCATGCAGCCCTGCTTCTGGGAAGTCTTGAACAGACTCTGTTTGGTTTTTCATAATATAGCAAGTAAACCCTTCAAATCTCCAGACGAAGTAGAAACATTTTCTTTTTTTATCTCTTGCAAGGAAATTGGAATAATTTATTTTGGAAGAAAAAAAATGGAGGGACAAACCACTCATTTCAAATAGCGAAGATGTTTGGGCCTTAAATTCTGGGGGGGGCTTGAAGGAAAAGTGTAGAGGTGGAGATCTATTCAGTTTTTTCAATGGGAAATTAATTTGTATTGTGAACTTTTGAGGAGCGGGAAAATAACTTCTATAACGAAGAGCACATATGGATATATTTTACTAATTTTATACCAGATTTAGAATAATAAAATTAGGCCATTAAAAAAGCCTTTCCATCAGTAGTGCATGTTTTCCTCCCCATTCTATGATAAGTATCACATTAGAGAGATTTTGACGTGAAACCCTCGGTTGTGGCTAAGGACAGGTCAATGACCCAGCCCCTGTGCTGTGCACATGTTCACATGCTCACTCACACACCTGGTGCTGTGGACAAAGTCTCTGTCTGTCCCTAAACCAGGGCTGCCCTGCCTGGCCATGCAGCAACAGCACGTGAGGTTCAGCAAAGAGCATATTTGGCTTTTACCTCCAGCAGCCTCTTGCAAGACTACCCAGAATGCAGATCCATTTTGTGTACTGTTACAACAATTGCATATCTACTACTTAGGAGGGGTTTTGTGTTGTATACTTTATGAATATGTTACCTAAGGACTTTCTAGAAATCTGGAGATCAGAAGAAGAATGAATATAAAGGAAAGGTAATTTCAGCTTTATCAAATTACTTAAACTTTTAAAATTACTTAAACTTTTTGAAGAAGCGCCTGATAATATTTAGATTATCATGTGTTATCAAGTTTAAACTGAACCAAAGTGACAAGACTGTCAGTTTCATACGGTTTCCACTGGGTAATTAAAGATAACAAACCAGGATTTAGCTTAACCACTTTATTTCTTTCATACAAATCTAGACCTATAGGTCTAGAAACACTTTGCAATAGAATTTTCATTCTGTATTTTGAGATTTGTGTTTAAGAAACACATTAACTGTTCATTGTATGTCAGCCTTTTTGTCATGTAGTATCTAAAATGGAAGAAGACAGTCAGATATGTTAACCACAATTCAGAATTAAAAAACCCAGTTTTGGAGGACATTTCTTATTCAGTCTTCATTTCTCCCTTCCCTAAGGTGAAAGGTTTGAACACCAGCAAGAAAATTTGTGGAAACAGTTAGACTCCTGCATAGCTAAAACCTTTTCATAAATTGTCCACTTGTATGAACCAGCACCTGAACACAGTTCCTTATTCATAATGTTTTGGGAATTCATCTTAGGATTTCAATGTTAAAAATTAAATATGTATTTTCATAAAATACATGTAATAGCAGTTTAACCATAAGGATTGCTGAGCCATGTCAGGTCAAAGCTCTTTTTAGTCATTTATTCATCTGGCCAGTAGCATTTGCCTAAGGAATTAAGAAGTATAAAGTTGGAACCAAGACAGAAAAAGGGGAACAAGAAGAATTATATCTTATCAAGAATGATGCAAGTAAGCCCCTCAAATAAAAACTTGTAACAATTTTCTTTGAACTGGTGACATTTTTTTCATAACCTTAGCATTCAGAGGCTGGTTACTTCTGCTTTTATTTTCAAGAAAAGAAAATTTATATTTTATATTTTATATTCCCTTTATATTTTTGGGTATATAAAATATTGAATCAACAGGAGAAAATGCTTGGAACACAGGAAAAAAGTAATCTAAGTAACTAAGGCTTTCTGTGGGTTTTGCTTTGGAAGTTTCCTGAAATTTTCCACCCATCTGCTACAACATTCTAGCACATTATATTTCAAGTAAAAGTAGAAAACTCTCATTAACTACAGAGGAGAAAAATTACAGCTGGAATCTCCCAGAAAATGTTTACATCTATCAATATATTTGAGTGAACTGCTTCTTTGTGTTTAAAATATGGTGACTGAAAGATTTTAACCTATAGAAGATAATGCACTGTGTTAAATAGGAAGTTAAAGATCAAAAGAATAATTTAGTAATTGAATGGGAAAAGATTGGCAGATTCTTTCAATGAACAGTGTGCCAGTTTTTCCTTGAAGACACACTCCATTAAACTGGAAACTTTGGTATGGAACATATTTTATCTACATTACTACTGATTCTTTTGTAATCGCAGAAGAAGGAGGAGAGGAACACACAAAAAATAGAATGGATAATATCACCAGGAAAGGAAAACATAGAGATGTGAATGGGCGTTGCTGCCATAAAGAGCATGAAGATAGAGAAACAATGATTTTGAGGAGTACAGGTATGAGGAATGGTCTGCCATCTGGGGATATTTTATTATTGAAGGCAATAAATAAAGGGCTAAAAAGAATATTTCTAACAGCTAAAATTCTTTGTTGTTGTTGTTGTTTTGGAGGTTTTTTTTGTATTTTGGCTTTTTTTTTGTAGAGGCATCCATGGAAGCATAGCATTTTTAGTCAAAATTTCCCAGCATGAACTTGAGAAGAGTAAAGGTAAATACCTGCAGTGAACCTTTTCTGTTCATGCTGGCTACACGTTATGAAATTACAAACTGCTGACAGCAAAAGATTAAAGTGGAAAGTTGATCTTTCTCAATATTCAATATGACCATTATTTGAAGAGGGAGGTTTCCCAGACTCATCCAATTACATATACACAGAATATTTCACTGCTCTTTACAGATTCTGGTTGGACTCAATTGGTAGGGCATAAATAGAATAAATCAAATATTTCCTTCAGAGTAAAAAAGGAAATTAAGCAAAATTTCTGCTGCAAAACCAGCTGAAGCTGTATGTAGAGACTACTGCTTTAAAATGCTTTTTTTCTTGCACTGACTTATATGGATTTTTGTAATTTTTTTAATAAAACCATTAAAATACAGACATAGGATTGAATATATTTCTGTTTTGCAGAAGTGCATGAATATATACTTTATAAGGGCCCAGTAAATGCATCTACATTATTAAATTCTAAATACATCCTAGAGTTTTCTACCCCTTGAAAGTCATTATATAATTTCTTCTGTTACCACAGGACTATTTGTTCTAGTCCCTGCTGTTTACTGTTTTGTGTGTTAGGTTTTTTTAAAGCATTGCTTCCAGCACTTTTTCAATTATTCCCATTTCTTTTACTTTTGTACTTGCTTTTAGTGAAGGATTTTAGAGTTTTTAGCCATGTGTTGTAATAAGAAAAATAAAATGTCACAGACTTTCATCCCAATGTGTAGATTTAACTTCTGATACCATAAAAAACATCAGACATTTAATAGGTTTTAGAGAAACTAGGGAAGTCAAGGAAGGCTGATGTGATATTACCCCTCTGTTACTAGAGTCAAATGAATAAATGCCCTCTCCTGTGATTTCTAGAGTCAAAGCTCTCCATCTACCTTCTACAGCAGATACTAAGTGCAGTATCAAGTCAGTTGATTCACCTTTTCTGCCTGAAGACACCATCCAAAAAATTGCAGCTAATCAAAATAAGCCAATAATGTGGAGGCAGTTATGGTTCCTTCAGAGGTTATTGCAGCTACATGACTGGAAGGACAAAAAAAAAATCTTTTATGTTTTCCAAACATGGGCAAGTTTCCACAGCTGCAGCCCATTTTTATTTTGATTCACTGAATGGATGACTGAAGGCTGATCAATACCAAACATTCCAGAGATCCCAGAGGAACTTTGAAAGTGCCTCAAAATGTAGAAGTTGTGAGATACCTGGGGTGGACTCTCATGATTTTCAACTCCTC
This sequence comes from Urocynchramus pylzowi, assembly GCA_013397555.1. NCBI lineage: Eukaryota > Metazoa > Chordata > Aves > Passeriformes > Fringillidae > Urocynchramus > Urocynchramus pylzowi. The sequence goes on from VZRH01002609.1 coordinate 2,690,330, forward strand.
CAGAGGTATCAATCATTAGAGTTACAAACTGTACCTAAATAAACCTTCAGAATACAAATTGCAGCTGCATCCCTTCATACTCTCCCAACAGCGGATCAAATAAACACAGGGACTTCCACTGGAGAGAAACACCACAACAAAACACTGCAGCATGAAATTATTTTGTTTCTGACAGGTGCAGATTCTGTGTCACAAACTGAAAGAATTCAAGAGTTATGATGAAGCTGCAAAATATCTAGGAAAATAAGTAAGAGCTTATCTACCTGCAGTCTTCTATGCTTTTAAGTTGTCCTTTTGGTTTGCATAACACAGATCATTTACAATTAAACACAAAACCTGTCTTTACATTTAATACTACCACAAAAAGACAAAAAACATCCGCACATGCACATACAAAAATACAAAAAAAAAAAAAGAAAAAAAGAAAGAAAAAAAAAAGAAGAAGGAAAAAAAGAAACCTGCTTTGTCTGATAAAAGCAAATTTGCCTTGAGGGTTTTTTAATGAAAAGCGAACTTATAAACAGTGGTTCCTGGTTGTGTGTGTTAACACAATGGAGTTTTCCATAAACTTTTATCAGTTATTTACATATTAAAAAGTACTTTCATACTGCATCCTCAGATAGTGTATTTTCGCAGTTTTGAAAGAAAAAAACCCCAAACGCTCTTATTAAAGTTACATACTCACTGCAGAAAATAAAATTTCCATCAGATTCCATTTGTGTAGCTGAATTAAAAGTAGAAGGAGGATCTCCATTTGTGTTTAGACATTTGAACAGATCAGTGCAGAAAAAATTAACTGCTAATTGTGAAGAAAATAACAGGTAAGTAATTACCAGGCTCTATCCCATAAGCATTGTAGGTAAAAAAGGGGACAATTGTCAGGGAGGGGTGTGGAGAGGAGTACCATACTCCTTTTAATGTCACTGGAGTTGAGAGGATCTTTTAAACAATATTAAGGTGCTCCCATGAATGTCTGAGGTTGGGAGAATTTGCCATTTATTGCCTTTCTTCTAAACTTACAGTTCATCACAAAAATCCTCCTGAAAAAAAATCTAAAAGCAATTTTATTTTGGTTTAAACATATCTGAAGAATGAGGAATAAGGAGGGAGGTGATATTTTATTTTTGTACTATTTTCAACTTCAAATTCACAACACTATTTTGAACCATTTTATGCCATGCTTTCTTGAATCATTCATCATTTTTTTAGAGACACAAAAATCCATGCGATAAATAACAGCTTGGATAAATACAATTCCATCTCTTGGTTATGGATACATTTCCTACAATCAAGGCTGTATTGTGCATCCCCTTTTCCCCAAACTATTCTGACACTGAACATAAACTGTTGAAATAAACAAAAAATGATGCCCAAAGCATTGGATTGTCAATTCTCTTGCTTCATGCATGACTTTGCTACAAAGATTTGTATCACTGAGTTTATTTTGAACATTGGAAATGAAAAAGAGTGAGGCAGTGAAGATAAAATGAGTGTCAGGAGAAATAAACAAGTATTCCAAATACTTTAAATACTTGGGAACCAGGGTTTGAGGGTGGCCAGCAGGAGCTCAGCTTTGAAAATGGCTCATGTACCTGGAAACCTATGAGAGGCTTGCCCTTCTCAGTATCCTGATTTACAATTCCTCTCATTATAATCTCTCTCATTGGTCTTTATGCATTGTCTTGCCTGTTATCTGTGACAAACCATGACAAACTGAGTCCATTCTTTTTGTAGCCAAGGATGATTTTATCTGATAATGGAGTTGGAAAAGTACAAAAATATTCTATTTCAGAAGTTTTGACAAAATCATCTCTGAACTATGGCAGTTCTAAACCAAAATGCTAATAATGGAAGGGAATGGTGAGTACTGGAATGAGAAACCTCTCTGAAAATATAACCCATGTGGAAATTTTTAACAGTAGTCTAGTCTCAACTTGCAGTTTAATGAAGGTTTTTCTCTAGTGTTAATAATAAATGTTTCACTCTAGTGTTAAGAATTTTTATTTTTGTACAAACATTTTTATTTTAAATTCTACTCTTTTACTCCCTTAAACATTCACAAAGGAAAACGTTTTTTTCATCATGTTTAAATCATCATGTTTAAGGCCACCTTGTAGTTCAAACAATCACATTTTAAATGATATGAAAAAATTTCCATGTCATGGCTATTTCATTGTGACCCTAAATGGAAAAGAAACCTATGTCTAATATTTAGAGAAGTCTCAAATTACATCCAGCACAGCCACTGATATTCAATATTCTAACTTGATGCCTTAAATGCTGTTAGGTCAAGAGAGGCTGCAGTTTAATCAAATAAGGGTAACATTAAATGAGTCATAAATTGTTTCTGCAATTGAGAAGGTAGCAGAACAAGAATAAAAGCTCTTGCTCTAATTTCTAATTCAATATTCATCATGATTTTTATAAATGAATGTGATGCCAATGAAAGACTTAACTTGTAGTTCAGCTATAATCAGAAAAATTCTGCTGTTAGGGTTGTGGGTGAACCAGTGACAAATACTTTGCAATATTCTCACTTGCAATGAAAACATGGTAATCTGCTGAGAGCTTTTCTAGGTAGGATACCAGAACCAGTCTGAGCTCCTTATCCTTCTGATTAGAAGTCAATCCTCTTTCCCTGCATTTGGAGAAAAGTTAATATTTCTGAATAGAATCAATTATTTATTTGCTTCTAACCCAGTTTTGCCTATCTTTGAAGCACAGAAACAGAGAACACATAAATTTGGCTGGACAGGTCTGTATTCTGCCTTGAATTTCACCTTAGATAGCCTAATGGAGCACTGACCATAAATCCAAGATTTTGAGCAACATTATCCATTTAGGTGTCTACTATATTTATTTTAAAAAGTAAAAAAATGACCCAGTGAAGTCTTCAATCATCAGAAATTTAAAAAAAAAAATCTGAGAGCATCTGATCATAAAAATCTGATTTTATTTTGCTTTTGTTCCAAACAGAAGCAGGGTTATCAAACAGCTTCTTATTCTGTACTTGAATAAAAGCAATTCAATGCAAGAACTCTCTTTTTACTAGCACTTTTTATAATGTCAGACTTGAACAAATGCACGTAGTTCAATAGACACTAAAAAACTCAAGTTTCACAGATCGTTCTACATTTCAGTGTCTCAGAAGAATGCTACAGTTTATGTCAGTATAAAGTGAACTAGGACTATAATGTATGCTACTATTTGGAACAGGCAAGAATTGTCTCTGGTGAAGTCAAGTACCAGCATAAGTTTCTAGAAGAACACTTACTCTTGTAACAATGCAATACATACAGTTCCACAGGAATAGCACCTATTTCTTGTCTTTAGCTAACGTTATGTAATATTCTATTCTTTCCTGACTCTCTTGTCTCTCTTTAGTACCCCTGCTTTAAACAGGACAAATAAACATTGTGAGGATGCTGCTTTTTGAAAAGTTTATACCTTTTATTTAACCATGACAAAGGGAGATGCCTGTAAATACACAGTCAGATTTAGACTGCTACAGCAATATTTCTGCTGTACTTATATTGTATAGCTGTTGTATGCCTTCTAAAATGCAGGCATTGACTTAGATTGTCATGATATTTGCCATGTGTCATGAGGAAAGAGGTATGAATTATTTTGAAAAAAATATCTCTGTGACAGAAACCCCTGTTCATAGAGTGAAAGCACCCAGTTCAATTCTTTCTGTGTACTACGTTTTGATCTGTGATTCTAATCATACCCTGTCTGATCTCAGTTGCTGAAAGAAACAGGATTATGCAATGCCCAAGTTGTTTCTTTGGCAACTAATGCTGATAATCAAAAACACAAGCTGCATTAAAATTTAGAATTTCATACTCAGGTCTACACAAAGCAAAATGTACTTTGTAGACACATGAAAAAAGTTGGCAGGCAGCTATGACAATTGCTGAGTAGAACAAGGTGTCATGCTGATCTCTTTGAACCTGAGTTGTGCCTAAGGGCTATAGGTCTCCTGTGACTTGCTCTTCATCCATGTTTTGGTAGGAATTCCTTTCATAAACTTGCTAAGACCCCTTACTTTGCTTTAAGTTTTTTGAGGGTTTTTTTTTGTTGGATTTTCTTTGCATTAGAAATACTGATGAGGAAAGTGGCATTAATTAAACAGACTGACTCCAGAAACTAGTTGTGACTGTGATGCTACTTTTCCTGGATGTTGGCTATGAAGCAGGAATGTAAAGGTTATGTGATTTTCCTGCTTGACTAATGGGCTGCAATGCTGAAACACATTCCAGAGCTCTTCTTTTACAAGTGCTACTAACATTTTACAAAGATGCATAAGGCTTGGATGTGGGGCTTTTTCCCTAACATGAAGATTCAATACACTGTTGGGCCCCCTCGATAATACTTATGGCAACAAAAAGCTGTCCCTGGATTCTGCAGCAGCAACTAAGTGTTCCTCTGCCACAGATAACTGCAAGCTGTGGGGCAGAAGCAAACCCCTCCTAGTCAGTTTGGCAGTTAGCTGGTGATGTGAATTACCCTGAGTTCTCTCTGGGGTCAGAGAGGGATAAACATTGCCTTTTCCTTAGTACAACCATGACCCATTTGCTCACCCCACAGCAAAGTACAGTGATGCATTAAGCTCCCTCAATTTTATAAAACATATTGGGTAGAAACCCTTGCTTCAGCAGTATAGACTCCTGGCAGGACACATAACTCCTGAACAAGCATCAAAACACCTCCAGCAGAGGCACATCCAGCATGAACGACAGCTCCCACAGAAATCATTGATTTGAGTGGGTTCCTGCCATCCTGTACTGAGAATCATACAAATAGGCAACATGTCCTAATTCTGAACCCTATTGATCTGCATGAATCTTAGGAAAGACATAGTTTTGCATTTGAATAGGCCACAAAGTGGAGTTGGTGCTTCATAGGAGAAGAATCAGTTTGTCATATTTAAAATAAAGATTATAAAAAGAAGGAGAGAATATGAAATCCTACATTTCAAGATCTAACTCAAAGTCTAATTTAAAATGATTAGAATGAAGACCACTTTACATTTGCAGACTGGGCTTTCTGGCATGTTTTTCTGCAGTATTTGCTGCAGATCATCAGTGGGAGTGGAATCACCCTACTAGTCCTGGTCTAGTCCAGCAATTCTGATTTCCAGAAAGGAATGCAACCACTAGCACAATTTAAGCTTCCAGTTTTTAAATCAACCCAAAATAACAGTAGACAATACTTTAGCACAGAAAAAAAAATCTCCTCAATCAATATTTTGATAGAGAAATACATAAAATTTCTTAAAAGAGTTTAAATTGAACACAAAAGCAGAAACTGTGTTGCTGCAAGAGGGCCAGGGTCTTGGCTATATATCTTCTCCAAGAAATGACACTTCTTATAGAAGACTGACCCTTTTTTTCCCTCCTTACCACAGTAAGGCATTATCCTAGCACCTAGATATTTCTCTGTGCACTCCTGTCTAATTAGCAAAAAATGTCAGTCCAAAATAAGTATAACTTAAGTTTATAAGGGCTGACAAGAAGATGGTAGGGAATGGTATGAATGCAATCATGTTAATTCTGGGCAATGCTTTTCTGCACATTAGCAACTTAGCTATTGTGCTCAGAAAGAGAATTAAATAACTGTGAACTTCTGGCAGTAAAAAAGAAAACAGTACATCCAATGGCAGAGAAAGTAGAAATGCAGTGCATCACACCAGTGCTCTAATGTTAAAAGTACCAATGCCCGAGGAAAGCAGCTGCTCACATCATCAGCAATGCAGTGCAGTTGTGAGCCTGGAGGAAAGCAGGATGTTTCCCCACAGATTTCTAAAGAGACTATTGATTCGTACACTGAGTGCTTCTATTCCCTGATGCCCTGCTGCCAGGCACCCCTTGTGCATGCAGCCTCTCTCATTTAGCTCACTCTAAGTTCTCCTTTCCCCTTAGGGGGCTGTCATCCTTAGTATTGCAATGTCCACCCCCTTTCAGTTCTTGGTCAGCTATAACCAGTAAAGTAAAACATGAGCAAGGCCATCAGAAGTGACCCTGTGATTATTACCTTTTAGGTTTTGACAAGACATTGGAAACAACATGGGAAGGAAATGCTGTTTCTCATCATTTGTACCTGCACAAACATTCTGATCCTGTCAGTTGCTTCTTTTACTTCAGCAAGACTGGCATCTACTGTGAGCTAATTTGTGATCCAGTTACTCCACAAAGCAAAGGGAGAGGCACAACTTCCTCGCTGTATTCTTCTTAATAGCTTAGAAGTTGTGGTCATTTTACGCCTACAGACTGTGACTGTGTTTTGAAATATCACTAACAAAGCAAACAATAAAACACTTTCTTTTTCAGCCCTGTACCATGTTTTCAGCATTGACCACAGTGGATACTCAGAGACAGACTGTGAGAATATTTCTATACATTTTTCCATTACTCATTCCTCTTACAAGTGAGTGAGTTCCACTATTAAATATACAGAAAATTATTGGGTTTTGTGCAGCTAAAATACTGCCTTGCAATGTCTTGTTTTCTCTCTGCTTATTTCTAAGGAAAAAAATGGAAATTTTATCTTCTCCATAGCTCTCATGACAATCAACACTTATTTTTTCCCATTCAGCTCTCTTTTCCAAGCTCGATTTAGTTTACCTCCCAACCTCCTCTCAAAATTCACTTCACCAAGACTATTTAAGTTCTATTCTATCCATTTTGAGGATAGAACAGCATTTAACAAGCATGTCATCACCTAAATAGTGGCATAGCATATTTGATTTGTTGCCTCTTCTTTTCCTAAAATCTCCTATCTTTCTGGTTTTTTGTTTGACCAGTCCTAAACATCATGTTGGTCTTTTCACTGAACTTTTCATCATGACTCCGGACTTTCTTTCTGACATGCTTTCTTTTCTGAAGTGTTGCCATTCTCATTTGTCATCTCCTGAAATTGTGGTTGTATGCCATGCATTAACTTTAGTAACTTTGAGTTTTACATGCTTGCTTACTATATAGTTAGTCAGTAATATGAGATTCTCCTGTGTCTTTTTGTGGCACCAAGGATCTGTTCTGAAGTTGCTGAACGTAGCATAACTAGAGGGATTACATTTCCAAGGGGCTTTCCCAGCACTGTTGACTGACCATTTCAGTTATTATCTGAGTGTTGTTGAGGGAAGGACAATGCAGCTGGGCTTAGCTCTACTCACACATCTCACTACAGCAGGGGTGTTCACACCATGACTGCTTGCATGTGCAGCATTTGAACAAATGGAGCATCATTTCACTTGAAAAGATGAAATACAGTTTAGCATAATGTACTTAAGATTCTTACAGAGTACTGCATGTGAAAGAAATGCCAGGAGTCTGAGAACCCTGATCTGCTTATAAATGTAATGAGAAAGATATATTTCCTAATGCTTCTACTAGTAACACATAAAGATGGAGATGCTTAAGAATTCCTATAGCAGAAATGTATTAGCTAGAGCAATCTGCAAGGTAAATACTTGGTGTTTAACTAGGCAACAAGGTCCAGGAAAGAGAATTTGATTCCTCTAGTTAAAGTTGAGAAGATTTGAGAATGTGGGCACCAAGTAATTTAGTGAATAGACATAAATGTGTACAGAATGTACATTTTTTTTAATAGACAGGATTGTGGCTTCTCCCCAAATAACATACTGCTGTGCACCTCAAAGTCATCAAAAGAATGGACAAAATGTTGATACAAGTAATGATGTATACACTTAGAGCTGAACTATGGAGTTGGAGAATACTGTAGAGAAATAAATGTTCTATAACAACTAAAATATTACAGTCAGAACTTAATAGAAAAGTATGTGAAATGGGAAATGTGGAAGTAGAAGGCTTGATGATATGAATAATGCCAAATGCTAAAGGCAAAGAACACAGGTAAAGACATAATAGAAGGAAGATGCAATAATTTGAGATAGTTTCCTTTGGAAGTCTTTCTTTCTCACTTAACAGGATCTTTTGGCCTCTTTAGCCTCAGACATAACTCTACATAGAGTCCTCAGGTAATTTTTAAAGCACCAACATTCTAAAATTCAGTATCCAGTGGTTTGAGTCTGAAGATTGCCCTCTACACCTCTCCTTTTATAAAACACACATCTCAATTCCAGGTACCAAACACCTGATTATTGTTTACTTGGCTTGTGCATACTGTACTCAGGTAAAAGTGGTGACCACACCTTTAGCATTTACATTTGGTTTATAGCTCATTTGTGCTACAAGCATCTTTACTTCTTTTTTGTTCCAGCCCTTATTTACTTATGTCAATGAATTCCATGTTTAACTTCCTTGCAAAGACCACAGCCTGAAGCCTTCCACTCAGACTCAATCAGTCCCATCTCAAGAGATGAAACTGAAAACAATCTTACAGCAATGATTTTAAAGCAACTCAGGGAAGTGTTAAATCAGAAAAACTGCTGCTTGAGTAAAGGGATTTCATCTGTGTTTATGAAAAAATGTTTGCACTGCCAGAAAATGGAAAAAACTCCTGATATTCATATTGGTATAAAAGACACTCTAAATTACATTTAGGTATATTTAAGTGTGTAAGTGCAAGTAAGAGAGCCATGAGATGCATATAGAATGGTCATTGGGTCTTCAACATTTCACTTCACAGACCCATAAGAAAGCTTTGAGTTACTTTGCTCTAGCACTGCTTTTTGCATACAGCTTCAGTGTTTTTGAAAGTCATTACGTACTAAAGACTAACAATTCTGACTGTGGTGCAAAATAGACCAAGACACAACCATTCCCACAAAAATGTAGGCTTGGCAGAGAGGTTTTGTAACAATTCCTTTACATATATCAGATCATTGCTTGTACTTGCACGTCCCACTGAACCTGGAGGAAGTGGGAGCATCTGTCCTGGTATGAGCAGACTGGAGAATTTAATGGAGAGAATCACTGCTCAGCCAGGAATCAGAAACTGCAAAGAGGAGTGTGAGTAGAGAGACTATATGAAAGTATGTCCCAGGAGAGAATGGGATCCTACCTCTGGATCCAAGTGGTTAGATTTAGAAAACTGACCACAGCAAAACTGGAGCAGTGACACCTTTCTGGTAGGATTCTGCCAGAGATCAAACGTCTTGTACAATTAAGACTTGATTACAGTTAAAGCAGACTGCAACCTCAAAAAGTTCCACATATACTTATTTACACACAAATAAATAAAAAAAATGTAAATATTGCTCTTGGTGATAGTTTTTATTTAAGCTAATTTTTCTTTCATCCATTTTCACTGCAACACAGACAAAAGTTCTTACAAAGTCTGTCCAAGATCCCTAAAGAAAAGCATAACAGTTCAAAGAAGTGCACAGTAAAAACCCAAGATTTCTGAGGAGGTTTACAGAAGAATGTGCTTCAGATGGGGATTATTCTTGCAAAAAATTATGTAGTTGACACCTGGTCCACACCATAATTTGGCAAGACGGTGCAAGACTCAGAAGAAAGAGAAGACATAAGCACATATGCTGCTAGCATACAAGATTTGATAGCAAGAGAAGGTAGAAGAGAAGGCACAAAACTTGAAAAAAAAACCCAGAGCATCCTGACACGAGTTTTCATAGGGATATAGGAAGCTCTGCCACCGTCTCCCTACAGGATGTGTAGTTTCAGACACTTCAGCTCCGTGGCCCCAGTTTGATGGGCAGGCTGACCAGGCACTCTCAAAGCACCTGGACACCTGGACATAAGAATATGTTTATGGAAAGACCAAACATGTGTGTGAGGATGGTTACTGAACACAGGATATAGAATTAGTCTAAGTTGAAGCACAGCTTTTAATAAGTAAAAAGGCATCACACAAGGTTAAATAAATGTTTAGGATTTCGTAGTGTTTTTTCAAAGGAGAAAACTGGATTCTTGCCAACAAATAGGAAGTGAAGCAGCTGGGAAAAGCTTAACCAGACTTACAATTAGTATTTCAATGAACAAAACAAGACTGTAATAGTGAGAAAGTTCTTTAAACTTTTAACACAGTTCTTTCTGAAAATAATACATGTACAAGGGTATGAAGCTACTAATGGCCATAAGTGTGCACAGAGGAGCAATAAGCTTCTAATGTGTATGCAGAGGTTTCAGTGTACACTCCTGTTTGGAACCCCTGTTACACAACCCAAAGGACACATTTTTATTTTCATTGCTTGACTTTTTCAGGATTTCTAGCAAGGAAGGGGGGTGGGGAGTGAGGAGGCTATGTGTATTGCCAGACAGACATTAGCAACACACTATCATTTTTACAGTCATTCTATTTTGAAAGGTACCTTAACAACTTTGTTTGCTACTGCAAGCCCTTGAAACATTTGCCAGGAACCTACTGAAAGCCTGAACTACTGCATAACACTAGTGTATAATAAATGACATTAGAATGGGATTTCTTGGCTGCCTGAATTTTCTGTTTTTGAAAGCCAAATCTAAGAATAAGATTGAGTTTTTGACTGCATTTTTCCAAGCTTCACAGAATCACAGAATCAGCTGAATTGGAAGAAACACACAAGGATCATCAAGTCCAACTCCCTACCCTGCACAGGACACACCATGTGCTTGAGAGCATTGTCCAAACACTTCTTGAGCTCTGTCAGACTTGGTGCTGTGACCACTTCCCTGATGAGCCTGTTCCAGTGCCCAAACACCCTCTGGGTCAAGAACTTTTTACTAATATCCAACAAGTACAGTCCTAGCTGAAGATTAACTTTAAGAATATTTGTTTTAGTAATGCAAAATTAGGCAATAGTTATCCTGATTTTAATCACAGGTTTTCTTTTTTCCCTAATACTTTTTCTCTTTCAGTTTTTATCTCTTTGGTCTCATCAATGACATTTTTCTCTCACTGTTTTTAATGACTAGGGTTTCCATCATTGAAAGAACCATTAAATCATCTGAGTTCAACTCTTGGAGGGAAAAGATTAAAGGGTGGTACCCACTCACCCTATCTGAAATAAGTCAATAGCCTTAGCAAAAAAGCATCCTAGCAGCATCTTTTTCTCCTTTAATTTGAAGCCATCATGGGATTAGAACATTGCTGCTTCCCTTAGTTTGTTCCACAGGGGACTATACTTCCTAATGGTGAAAATGCATGCCCTGCTTTTATTTGAATTGCCTGAATTTGTTATCAGTGATTTTATATTCACCTTTAGTCATTGACTGGAACAAGTTAATACTAAGGAACCCTACTAGCTGAGCTTCTATGCTACTGTGACTCCCCACTGACAGCTTATTTTCCAGTTCTTTTCAACAAGGCAGTTCTTAATCCCTTTAAAAATCTCTTTACTGATAATTCATAATCATATTTTTGGCAGTCAAGGTGTTATGAGTGACTAATAAAGCACCTAAATACTTTTGTTCTTTGCTTTTAGTTTTATGAATCCCAGTTCTAATGATATGAATGAATGAAACCATGTTTCCTGGGCAAGATTCTTCCCATAATATTAAGTTGCCTGGTCCTAATTAGATTTTTGGCCCTTTTATTTTCAGCCTGGTTTCCTACAGAAATAAGACACTGTCTCTGTTATTCACTTTCTTGTTGATCGATCTCATGACAGGAACCATGAGCTGACCAGCAATTTCAAACATATTTGACAAGGTGGAAGAGATTTCAAAGATTTCCTATTTCTGGGGTTTTTACAATGGTAAAAAAAGAAAATAAGACATTTTAAGTACTCATGAGCCCTACTTTTATTAGACATCAGACCTCACACGTCGTCAAGGCTTGGTTTTCAAGCCTTCATTGTTTCTGACACTCACATGATTTGCTGCTGGTTCATTGTATCCATTCACAGCTATTACTTTTTGCCTGGGATTCCTGTGTGGCTAACTAACCAATATGTAACTTGGTAAATGACATGAAGCCCAGACTAATTCTTAACTGGAAGGTTCTTCTAGAATTTTAGAATAACTTTCATAACTTTTTTTTTTTTTTAATTAGTATCCTTTAATTATAGAAACATGGAATCACACCAGTTTGAAGGGACATCCAAAGCTCCTTTGCCCAGTGAAGTCCTCATAAGAACAGGCTGTTCAGATCTGTGTTCAGTTTTGTGTAGCTTCAAGGATGGACTTGTGTAGCTTCAAGGATCCCACTCCCTGTCCAGACAACTTTTCAATGTTTGACCACTCTCATGGGAATAGCTTTTTTCTTACTATGAACTGGAACTCCCTGTGCTGAACCTCTCATTCTCTGTGTAGCACTGAGAAGCCTGGCTGCACCTTCTCTCTCACCTCCCAATAAACAGCAGCTGGATCTTCCTTTAGCCTTTTTAAGGATGGATGCCTTCAACCCCCCTGTTCAGTTCTTGCCAATAGTCAAAGACACCCAAAGATGCTCTTGGCCCTCTTATTTTCCAAGGAACACTATTGGTTTGTTTTAAAGCTGTTGTTCACCAGGACTCTCAGGTCTAAAAAGAGCATCTACTGAATCTTAAAAGGCTTCTGGGCAAAGCTGTCTTGGGTTTTAGATCTTAAATACTGCTTCCATTACTGCTCTCTTATGAGCTTTTAAATCAGTGGACTGGAGAGCACTTTGTTATTCTGATACATTAATATATCCCCCCTTTTTAAAATATGGAAATAAAAAGTTATTAAACATTATTGTTTTTCATCATAGTTTGGCTGTTCAAATCTTAGGGTTTCCTTGAATAGTACTGGCATTTCTTTCATTACAGATATAGTTTAACTATATTAAAATTTATACTTTGACATTGCTATTGCCTTCACAATGGTAACTTACAGGAAGTTGTTCCTGCTATGTTTAGATTCCCATGCCTAATTATTCCTTATATTTATAACTCACCATGTATACCAATTACTATTGATTGTTATTTTTATATTTTTCAGATATTGTAATAGTACTTGATATTTTTTTCCTAAACAAGGTTGGGAACTTGGGTGCCTTGAGAGTCAAAGTCATCACACTGTGCACTGTTAACAGAAAAAAGCCCCTTTTAAATAAGTCCTTATTTAGTTTTTATTTTTGGCCTTCATGATCACATGACTTGATCTTCACTACTGATTTTGATAAAATACTCCCAAACCTTTTAGTAGTCTCTTGTATGCTGGGCTTCTCACCAATTTAATTATTTTTGTCTTGAAGGTATATTATTTAGGATTACTGATTGAATTGGATTTTTTTATTCTCTTTTCCTTTGGCTGCTTTTCATCTATGTGACTTTCATGTAGTAAAGAAGTAAAAACCACAGGAAACAAGAACATATGACTAGAAAAATTACAGAGGGAGCATCAGCCAGGCTGACTATGTAGCAGCTTCAGGCAAGAGAAGAGAACCTGTCAACCTCTTCATCACTGTGCTAATAATAAGGGCGAGTTCACACACATAGCCTTCCTTGGCAGGAGAGCTTGAAACAAGCCAAACCAAAAGAAGAAACTGCTACAGTAATTATAGAAATGCAGACGGTAAGAGGATGTTTTAGGGCACTTTCTCCCTCCACTTTTCACAGTTTGGGAAGTTTGGGATTTTTGAAAGAATATTTCACCCTTAAAAGAAGTATCTAAGTAGTCAATTCCTGCTCTTCTTCCACATCAAGAATCCAGATGTCTGGCAAAGTATAGTTCTGGGTAGAAATGAATACACCTTCTGATGTAGATTTTTTTCAGGATTATTCATATTTCAAGAGATGTAAGAAATAAACTCATGATATACAACACTAATCACTTGGAACATGTCTTTAACAACACTGTAAGGAGTTTCATGCCTTTTCTGTGAACTACCAGTCACCTTTTCTGTGACAAAAGTTGTAAGAAAGGGATGGATGCTTTCATATCAGATTATTTTCTTTGCTTTTCTTCCTTCAGTTGGTTTCTGTCTTTATTTCTTTGCAAAATTCTGAATTCCCCTGGAATAATTTTCAAAGCCAAGTAGGCATTTCAGGAGACTTTTTGGTTTGCTTGTAATATAATGACAGTTGCCCTATTTTAGACAGAAACTGTCAGCCTGATTCCCTTGTGTTCATTTACAATTTAAGTACAGACTTACCCATATGCATGTGACACACACAAGTGCTGAAATATCCTGGCTCAGCTATTATCAAGACCTGTATCTTCCAACTGATGCTGATCTAAGAACTTTTCTGTCATATTTTCTGGGGGCCCATAAGGCCTCTAGATATCCTTTTTCCCTAATCAAATTAATTGCAAATTAATTGCAAACCAGCCTTTAGGAATGCACAACCTCTCTATCCCCCCTATTCCCCCCAGCACACCTACATGCAAAAATTTTAATTCCCACTCATTCCTGTCCTTACATGACTGTGTGACTGGCAGGAAGTTAGAATTCTTTACAGATTTTGTGCAAAGGAAAGACACCCTATAAGAAGCCCATGTGAGGCATGTTACAATATGATTTCACACTTTGCTGGATAACAGAAAGTTCATGGGGTTAACACAAGACAAATCAATAAGAAATAAGGTTTTATTTGTTCTATGTTTGATGGAACCACATGTCTGATGGGGAAATATGTTCTGTGGCTGTCCAATATAGGGTTCACCAGAGTACCAGCAACACAAAGGCTTGTGCTAAGGCATTGGCTCATATGTGCAATCTTACCACAGTGGTAGAAAAGGAATATTGTAGTAAGTGCAGTGGGCTTATTGTAGTAAAAATGAGATTGGGCTAGAAAGGGGACATACAGGACAGGAAAGTAAGAAAACAAAGATATAGCTGATATGTGATAGACATGTTGTGCTCTTTTTACCATATCACAACAAAGGATAAAAGTCTGACAATGACCAGTACAGGGTAAGTGATATCACTGTGTTTTGGCAAGAACTTTTCCATCAGTACCTATCCCTTAGCTTCCTTCCTGGTAGGTTAAATGTGTTGGAATTGTGCTTGCCTCCAATAAATCTTAACCATTGTACCAAACTTTTGGCCATTCCTCAAGTTCAGAGTGCTGAGATCTCTTGACTGCAAGTATGCTGGCAATACAATATTCAGGATCTCACAAATATACATCAGTAACTCCCAACATCAGTAACAGCAGCAGCAAGGACACTGATTACTGAGCTCAGTGACCACTGACAACCTCGTTGATACTGTTAATTGCAATATATGATTCAGTTAATGCCAAATTTCCCCCTCACAGACTTGCAAACTTTAATGGCAGTCTCCCTTCCACTTTCCCCCATAGATGGCTAAACTATGGGCACAGAAATTAATAAAAACAATTCACAGGGATTTTAAAATATGCAAGTAAGGGTTACCTGGGAAGGAATTAAAAAAATCTATGACACAGTTGCTTTGAAAGCAACAAGAGTAAAAAGAAAATGTAGCATATAGCAGATAATGGGGACAGTTGTCTTTCAAAAGCTGCCTTTTCAATGTTAGCAGAGAACATTGAAAAAGGGGGAAAGGAGTCAGACAAAACATTTCAAGTAATGGAAAACTGGAAATCTCAGTCCTTACTAGCAGGCAGCAAGCTACTCACTTATGATAAATTACAAGGGCAGAAATAGAACAAGGGGCTAGAATAGACTTCTGAAAATTTAATATAACTCAAAGTACCACTCTCTATTAACATAACATCTAACACGTAGATGCAGAAATGGAAAAAGACAGCTCTAGCAACATTAAAAAATTAGCTCATAGATGATTGGACAGAAAAGCTTTTGCAAGTCTTTATATCCTCAGGGTGTTCTTCTGCAAGAAATGGGAAAAGATGCATAAATGCTTCACACTAGTCAACAGCCACCTCAGCAGACTCAGTTCTCATGTTTCAAGTGAGATAACACTTAACAGTTCAGGCCTAGGGGAGCAGCTTTCTGCTTATGATGAGTTGCATTGCCATGTTTTGTAAGCATTGCAAGGTGCTGCACAGGCTGTGTGGGTTCAACATGAGTGTTATCAACACCAACATGCTTCATCCACCTGTGCTGCACGTGCCCAGGGTCATAGGAGAGCAGTGGGCTTATCTGAGCATCCCTCTTCACCTGGCATACTTTGAAACTCACTAAGACAAACACAAATGTAGCTTCTATACAGACAAGATGGACAGACATAAAGATTTGACTTGAGCATGGGTTGGAGTGACCTTAGCTCACAGCACAGAAACAGTTCTCAGTCAACACCTAGAAAATCACAGAATATGCTGAGTTGGAAAGGACCCATCAGGATCATTCAGTCTAGCTCCTGGCCCTGCCTACACAGTAAGCATCATTCTTAAAGTTGTAGCAAAACAAGAATTCTGCAGTCAGATAAAAGCATGTGACTGAGATGTCCTGACAAGTTGCCTGTCACTGCCTGTGGAGTCTGTGGGATGCCAAAGTTGGATGAGCATCTGAAAGGTATTTATATCAATACTTCTATCCCACAGTATTCACATTCAGGATCTAAATGTTTCTTTCTTAGACAGAATTGTTTCCACACCTCCTTGTCTGTGATTTTGGTGACTAATATCTCAGAGAACATAATCTTCAATCTAAGGTATTTTTTACCCAATGTATCCATGCAATAATCCCTCTTTCCTATGCCTCCAAACTGCAAGCTATCTTTATGACTTCATAAAGTCATAAAGATAACTTGCAGTTAGTAAATAACTGGAGTTAGTAAATTAGAAAAAAGAGCCAGGAAAAAGGCTTTCAGCTTATAGTTGCAAGGTAACAAAGTTCTCAAGAAAACACAGCCTAAGACAGCATTTAATTTAGGTTCTTTGCTATTTATCTGTTTTCATGAAATAAAAGCATATTTGATGAATACCTTTTAAATAAGTATTCAAAAATTCAGCACCAAGATAGATAAGTGTAATTTCCTGCATTTAGGACAGATGTATACCTAACTGCTATGAGAAAAATAGAACAGTTGAGTTCAGCACAAGTCTAAATCCTAAGTTTTTATTTTAAATTATTTCAATAAAAATCTACTTTCTTAGGAATCAAAAATCTAAGAGATAAGTAAGAATAATCCTGCTCTGAAATGAAGAGCAGACAACAGCAACTGCCTGAACTGCAGGGAAGGCAGCATTGTGTATTATACAGCAAAGTTATCCTGAATAACACTGTTCCCATGAGTGGTGGCCATTATGGTCTTGCTTGCCAAAGGTATTC
This sequence comes from Urocynchramus pylzowi, assembly GCA_013397555.1. NCBI lineage: Eukaryota > Metazoa > Chordata > Aves > Passeriformes > Fringillidae > Urocynchramus > Urocynchramus pylzowi. Next base: position 2,707,375 of record VZRH01002609.1, read on the forward strand.
TTATGACTTTGAAACTTCTTTTCTTATAAGGATTGCAGAGTCGAGTACAAGGTCTTAGGCTTAGACAGAAAATATTCTGGAAAAGCCTTTGAAATTTTCTAACAAAATACTTAGCATATATAGAAGTTGGTATGCACAAAAGTATGTTTTGTATTATATTATATAGCAACAGATATTTTGAGACATCTGCTAGCCTAAAGTTCTCTTTTTTTTTTTCCCAAGTTGGTGTCAGCCAAGTATGATGCTAGCCTTTTTTAGTTTGGCTGCCTGCTCTCAGGGAATGAGTTCTTTAGTCTGATTGATCTAGGATACTAGAAAATGCCAGGCAAATGTGACCCAGTATATAAATTCTATCAGAGTGAGAAAGAAATCTGCTTCAAAAGAAAAACAAAAGGATCAGCACAAGCGGTTTTATATTGTTTCCCATCTCTTATGGTTACTGTCTTAGTAGCAGGGAAATGCTTTCGTATGTCTGCAATCCAAAAGAAATTCTGCTTCTGAGTATGGCAGTCTTGAGACAAACCTGCCTTTGCAGCAATAACTTTCACCTGGGACCATACTTCATCCTGCAGTTTCTCTGTTGGTGCAGCAGAAAATGCAGCCTGATAACTTACTTTTTAATGTTGTCTCTGAAATCTGTGCTGCTAGCTACTAATTAAAAATAGGAAAAGTTAGTGAAAGAAGAAATGAGAAAGGAGGAAAAAGGGAGAAAGTATGAGTAGAACAGAGGGAGTAAATAGAAGGAACAGTAATTGTAACCTTCCTCTTCTCTATTTAGAGCATTTTGTCTTCTTTCAATTTTCCTTAATGATAGAGAGAAACTTCATGTGCCTCCTCAATTTCAACATTACTATTTGAATCACACAAACAGGATCCACTTCTCCATCATTACATGGAAATATTAGCCACCCTGTAGTGAGGGTTCTATTCAGCAATCTTATAAATTTGGCAAGGAAAATTATGTGGCATGAAAATGCCTGGGCATACTGTGAAGGATCAGGAGCGTGTATGTAAAAAGAGAGAAGAGGAGATATCTAATGGCTTTGTAGTGGATGACTGAGCTGGTTTTGGCTGAGGTAGAATTAGTTGTGTTCCTAGCAGCTGGTACTGTGTACACACTGTACTGTACACAGCCTAGGGGCTGTGTTTTGGAGTTGTGCTGAACACAGGGTTGATAACACAGAGATGTTTTTGTTATTGCTGAGCAGGGCCTGCACAGAGCCAAGGCCTTTCCTCCTTTTTGTACTGCCACACTGGTGAGGAAGTTGGGGGTGAGTGAGAGGTTGGGAGGAGATAAAGCCAGGACAGATGACCTGAGGTGACCAGAGGGATATTCCAGAGCATCATGCTTATTATATCAAGTTCAGGGAAGAAGGAAGGAATGATGGTGGGGCCAGGCAGGATGGAGCAGGGCAGGGACAGCAGAGCATTTGGAGTGATGGTGTTTTGTAGGCACACAGTTTGTGTAATTGGAAGTGGGGCTGTGGCCGAGCCTCATCCCCAATGGGTGCAGCTGTGAAAAGCAGGTGAACAGCATTGAAATCAATGACACATGGAGTGCCCAGGTGCACTGACCAGCCACCAAGGGGAACAGAGGGCTCACAGGTGCAGTGCATGAGCATGAGGGGTATGAAAGGTTGGGCTAAAGAACAAGAAGGGTGGGGGCTTGAGGTTTCTTGATGTGGTATGGTGTTGGTCTGTGTGGGTAGGCACCTGAAGCTGCATGGTGTGGCGTCACTCTGTATGGGTTGAAGCCCTCTGATACTGTATGGTTATACTCTATCATGGCCCTCTCAACTGAGACATGTGCTGTGGCCAGTGTTGTAACAGTGTTTGTCCTCCCAAGGAACTGCTGCATGATGGGACCCTGCTCTCCTGGTGCTGGCTGACACCTGCCTGCCCTTTGGAATTAATTCTTTGCTGTGCTTGGCTCTTGTGCATGGCTTTTGCTCTCTCTACTAAACTGTCCTTATTTAAACCCATGAGTTTTCTACCTCTCACCTTTCCAGTTCTCCCCCTGATGCTGCTGGTGTGGGAGTGAGCGAGAGGCTCTGTGGGGCTGGGGTGAAGCCATGGCCGTGACTCACTGGCTGAAGTACTCCAGCTTTCCGTTCAACTGGAAAAGCAGGGAGAGCATTCTGCACTGCCTTCTGCTTGCTCTCAGGCCTGGCACCATGCAAAGCCACCACAACACCAGCATCTTGAGGTGACAGAAATGCAGGTGGCAGGATCTGCAGTCAAAAGGCAGGGGTTGCTTCTCTGTCTGAAGTCATGAGGATGAAAGCTGTGGGGCTGCATGCGTTCCCAGGCCAGACAGATGTAGCAGCTTCCCCAGGCTTCCAACACAATCTGCAAAAAAGCTTTCAATTCCTTAACAACTCACACCAAGATAAATTCTGCCAACTCTTCTGGCTGCTTTCTTCACTAAGGAAATAATTATTATTTTCTCTACTGGATTATATCCTGGCTATTTACCTTATACAAGCTTATTAAGGCATTATATATTTTGTTCTGATAGCCATAATTTAAGTTCCACATTACTATTTTTATATGTAAAAAACTACTGCTCATATTTTTTTAATGATGCTGACTTCTGAAAAAAAGTATTAGAACATGAATTTGTTCAAATTTGTTCAAATTGCTATCCCTTATTCCAAAAGAAGAAAAAGCACACAGATGGAAACACTGAAGATCAAAGAAGACCAAAGTTCTCTAAGAATTAACTTTGTTCAAGACACAAAATTAATACAATTATTACCTAAAAGCCCATAAAATATGCACAATGTATTGTGACTTGAAACACCCATTATAGTTACCCATTATCTGAAGCAGAGAGAATATGGTTAAAATACTAAATGTTTAGCACTCTGTACAGAAGTATCACTTAGAGAGAAATATTATGTTAGAGTATGCAAATATAAATATGTCTAGCATTTTAAATATATTCCTACTATGTCATTGGAAAAATATTATGCTGTGATTTAAGTTTCCTCAGTTATATTAATGTGTCCATGGTTTAATAAACAAACACCAAAAAACATACAACAACCAAATAAACAAGATTGACCATTTCTGTGCTTTACAAATTTCAAGTAAAGATACCTTCAGATTATTTTTATTACCCACAGGCACAACAACAGGCATAACAGAATATTATTCTGTGATGAAGCAGATAAATCACATATATACATGGTAAAATGTACATGTATATTCAGGCATTCATGCAGATTGAAAACTAAATTGAAATCATAAACCAAGATACCACTCTATTTTTAATGCTACTTTGAAAAGCAAAGGTTTTTGAAGACCAAACTAGGTAGGTTTAGGCTGGAAAAAAGTATGACAAGTAAGGGTAAAGTACTAAAGGCCAAAACCTAAGGTTACAAAGTGGCACATAAAGAGAACAAAAGTACTTGGGGATTTTACTAGGGCCATATATCAGCAAGTAATTTGTTAAATAAAATCCTCATTTGCTGTAGTACTGCAAATTGTTCACTTGTCATATTAAAAGAGAAGAAAATAAAAAATAAAAAGTAACATATCAATCTCACATGAGGCAGATAAAGTACAGTTAGATTAGTTTAACTTTGTTCAGATTGGAAAAGAGAAGGGCTTAGGGGTGGCCTAATTTCAGCCTTCTAGTACCTGAAAGGAGTCTACAACAAAGGAAGAGTGACTTTTTACAAGAGCATGTAGTGACAGGACAAGGGGGAATGGCTTGAAAGTTAAAGAGAGTAGGTTTAGATTCAATATTAGGAAAAAGCCCTTTAATGTGAATCTGATGAGGCACTGGAACAGGTTGCCCAGAGAAGTTGTGGATACCCCCTCCCTGGAAGTGTAAGGACAGATGGGATGAAGCTCTGAGCTTTGGTCTAGTGGCAGGTGTCCCTGTCCAGGGCAGGTGGGTTGGAGCTAGATGATCTTTAATGTCCCTTCCAACTAAACCCATTCTGATTCTATGACACATTGTCAAGTGCCTGAAAGGTTTTAATATCACAAAGACATCTGCACATTTTCTGTATTTTTTTCAACATCTCTCCAGATTAGAACGATCTCAGCTGTGATTTGGCTCAGGTCCAATATCTTTTGCCAATGTATTCCTGGGTGAGATTCAGGCATTAGCTCAGACCTGAGGCAATTCTCACTAGGAAGTCTGAAAGCCACTCTGTTTTCATAGAACTGTTGAGATAGAAAAGAACCTCTGGACATCATCTTGTTTTACCACTTGACTTAGAGCAGGGATAGCTCAAGTAAGCTGGTCAGGGCAGCGTCCAGACATATTTAGAGCTTCTCTAATGAAGAAGATCCCACAACCTCTCTGTGTGACCTGTTCCAGTGTTTGACTAAACTCACTGTAACAGCTTATTTCCTAAATGTAACAGAATTCCCTACTTCAATCTTTCCTTATTGCCCCAGGTCCTGCCACTGGGCACACCCCTGAGTGGAGTCTGGCTCCTTCACCTTTACTTCCTGATATCCTCCCAAGCCTTCTCTTCTCCAAGATGAAAAGTCTCAGCTCTCCTGAATGTAAGACACACCCACCCCTCCCTCATCTTCATGGCCCTTTGCTGGGCTTGTTCCATCGTGTTCACATCTGTTATATTGGTGGGCCAAGGACTGCACCCACCACTCCAGATGTGGCCTCACCTATGCTGAGAGGAAGAATCACCTGCTTTTACCTCCTGGCAATGTTTTTCCTAAAGCAGACCAGTTTGGGAAGATCTTAGCATTTAGTTTGACAGTTGTGGTCAAGACCACAGTAACTGGTTTCAGAAAGAGAACATGGGTCTGGAACAGTTTATCTTACTATGCATCTAAACTGATAATTTATACTACTGTTCATTTCCAAAACTAAACTGAGGTGATAGGGAGTTACTAAAAGTTAAAAATAAATTGGGAATTCACAGGAATGGCAAGGGTTTCAGGGATTCTACAAATTACATCCCTTTGCTTGACAAAAACAATAAAGAAAAACTGCTTTTTTTTCCTAGTAAACACCAGTTTGTTTCAGAAAGTGAAGGTGTGTGGAAGACACTAATGTTCAATGCTACTTATCTTTTCTGTAGACAAGCTGTTTCAATACCATTTAAAGGTGCTGTACACATATTGGATTTTAGCAGCCCCTCAAAACTAAATGCAAGAAGCCTATGTCTGTTTTAGTGTGATAAGATGTTGCCAATGATTTGGTAAACAGCACTGCTTTGGCAAAAAAAAAAAATCTCTATTCAACATGTTATACCTCACCTTGTTATCTCACGTCTTAAGCAATGCTGTATTCAGTTCACATACTGCACAGCCAAGTCCATGTAAGAACCAAGTGTATTAAATGATCTTTAATCTATAGAGTAAAATTGTTTCTTATGAGTTCAAAAAAAACTTTGCTTCTCATTCCCACCAGTTACCCACTATTTTTTTTACTCTCAACAAGAACAGAAGATCCCAAGAACCTTAGATTTAAAATTTACTGCAACTTGCCATCCCAGAGCTTGTAAGATCAACTAAAGATCTAAAGTTGAGAAACTCATCTGGCACAAACAAAATTAACTAAAATGGGTAAAGCTGAGACACACCCAAAGACATGACAAAGGAATCAGAGAACAGTATTTCAATATGCAACTAAGAACATAGTTTTCCTAATCTCAATATGATCTTTCCTGTATTGGTAATAAAGTAAATAATTTCTTAATCTGCTTTCCCTAAGGCAGGAATTTGGAGTATACCTTCCACACAATTTGATTAAGGTCCATGACAAAAAAACTGGGCATTCATCTTTAACAGCCAGTCTAAAAAAATTGAGGCTTTGAGTGTATAAGAAGCCTGACAACAGGAGAACTTGGTGGGTCTAAGGATGACCCACAAAAAAGCCATACCTTCATATTAAGAAAAAGCCCAAAACCAAGAATGTGTTTGACTTGTTTTGAGACCTAGGAACACAAAAACCAGAGTCCTGGTTGCACATTAGATACTTTTGCCACTTGAAATCCAGAGCCACCTTCTACCAATACATACTTAAAATAAAAGACCACTCTTTCCACCTAAGGGGAGTGGTGAAGGTTTTCACAAAGATTCATTTGATCCTGATGAGGTTGAATCTTCCCAGACTTCCTTTACAGATGGCAATGAGAAATGAACTGTACCTGAAGGGTAATAGAGCACAGAAACCCACAGCAGCAGATCTGCACACAGGGAGAAGACCCTCTTTCTACATTCACTACAGACACAGCCCAACAAGATCATCTATGCTAGATGGGAGTAGTCAGTAAGGACAGAAGCAGATATGAAAATGGTATCAATCCTGAACAGGCTGTAAGAGCACTGGCCAGAGTAATCTCCAGGGCAAGGTCAGTCCTTAATTAAGATTATCCATAAGCTGGTGAGTGTGAGTAGTCTTTATGAGTAAGCTTTTTTTCATGGCAGGCTTTAAGTCATAGCATTTACCCAGGATGCAAGAGACTGGGTTCTAGGTATCTTTAATCTAAAGGGATTCCAGTCTGTTATCTCCTGTACCAAAGAGTCACATTAGAAAATCTCCAAATAAAAAAAGCACAAGGGAGTCCTAATCCAGTCCTTTTACTGTCAGCTGGATAAATTCAGTTCCAGAATCAGTTATTGGTCCCACCCATCCTGCTTTAGCTATACAGACCTTGAAGTGTCTAAAAGCATATGCAAAATGGGAAAGCTCTGACAGACTTGAAGATCAGCTCCACATCCCAGGCTAGTAAATTCAAGGAGATTAATGACCATAGGATTAAAAGTTTTCTTCATGTATGGATAGGGGTCATATGCCCAGAGTACAGCAGATTGGACATAGTGGCTATGGCTTACTGAAGTATATTGGCAAATCACAGCTAAAATTGAAATTTCACCTGCATAAATTAGATTTTAAGAGCTCTGTGAAAAGGAGGAAACAGAGACTTACTAGCACCATCTTCTTTTCACATCTACTATTCAATCTAAAAAGATAATTGGTGAAACTTTCCTATACACTATGCTGGGTTTTTTTTGTTGTTTGTTTGTTTGTTTTTTTGTTTTGGGTTCTTTTTGTTTTGTTTTGGTGGGGTTTTTTGTTTGGTTTTGGTTTTGGTTTTTTTTTTTTTTTATTATTGCTCTTCGGATTTAAACTCTTGAGCAAAATAAAGAAAAAGGGTTTTTCTATGCACAAAGATAAATTGTAAACCCCTCCTCTGCAGAATACCAGATGATCTGTATTAATAAAAGTGAAAGGAACTTTCCCAGAACATAACTCCTATTCATAATGTAAAACTAAAAGGAAGGAAAAAGGTCTTATAGATCTGCTGTACATATAAAAAGATTATCCCATCCTCAGTGACTGGTCAATGGGCCTGGTTGTATTACTCAGCAACTCCAAGAACAAGGAAATTCTTTCCAAACAGTAAGAATGTGAAACATAAGAATAGACTTTGTAAAACTTTCCTGGCATATTAGAGGTTCAAAGCTCCACATAAGCATCCTGTGACCTAGGTAAAATATAATTTCCATCTACAAGTTTGGGGTTCTTCAGTGTAGGAGAGTTAAGCTTCTCAAGACCAAGGATAAGCCAACACAAAAGCTTAAGTCTTCCTGACCAGTGCCTGGTAGAACAGACAGCATGAGATTTCTAGCACAGTGGATCTGAACACATTAAAGGTGATGCACTTAAATTTACTTAGGGCATGGTATAATTAATACATTTTCCTTATATGAAATTGAAGAAATAGTAGAAATCATTAGCAATGATCAAGAACTATAAATAATGGGATCATATCTTAGTAGAACACACACAGAGCCTTTTCCACAGATGGCAAAGCAACAGCAAGAACCACAAGTCACAGAAAATGTAGTTCAATTTAATTTCACCACATCATAAAGGACTTCCCAAAATGCAATCAGCCAACCTTGAGATAAAATGTTTGAATGATCCTTTTATACCCTGTGTACTTATTTGTATCTCACAATCCCAGTAGTGCAGATTAGTCAACTGCAAAGGTGCTTTGTGAAAAAATGACAGATATGATGAAAAATGCAGTCACAAAAACAAGCTGACCATAGTCATTTGTATTCACACAAGCTCTGCTGTGTTTCTTATTCATTAACAAACAAAAAAAATTCTGAAGTTTGATCTTTTTTCCTTTCCTCCCTTTCTTCTTCCCTCTTTGTGTGGTTTTTTTTAACCATTATTGACTATTGCAAGTCTAAGGGAAATGCCTTGCAGAACAAGCATCTGTGCACCCCGCCTGCTTACGCTGCATGTGGTAGAGACAGCAAATTTTCCTCACTGAAAATTTCCTGCCAAATTGAAAGGCCTCAGAAATATCCCCATGAAGGGGAATGAGGCCATCATCAGACTTGCTAATTAGATATTTCTGTGAAGTATATTGGCATGTGAGCTCCACCCCATTTGCCTATCCCAAATGCAAGTAGCAAAAAGGTCATATGCTACTAGAGAAAGGGTTTAGCAGGGTGTGAGGATGATACTATGAAATATGCACTTCATTGATCATAGCACTGTTTATAGATATTGAAATCAAGAGCAAACCAATAAGCTGTGTCTGTACATCACCTAACACAATTTTAAATCAGCTGGCACAAGATGCAACAAAAGTTCTTTTATATAATGAAACATAGCATGATTGCTTAGTTATATATATATGGTATAACATAAAAATTGAACTTCAAGCCTAAGTAAAAGACCAAAAGCTGCTTTATAAAAAAAATAACACTAATTTAACCATTGAAGATGAGACAAAGGCTTGTTGATTTGAGGATATGATAATAGAAATACTTATACAGTACAAATAAAGCATGACAGCAATCATTAAACACTGTCAAGTTTAACACTGAGAAATTCTAAATAGAGCATTTGGCATTGAAATGAGCTTTTTATGAAATAATTGTAGTAAGATAAGCAAAAGATACCAGTCTGAACCCCATCCTATTTTAACATTTCAGATAATCTCTGTTTCTTCTCAAAATACTGCATTTTATATGGGTAATGAAATTCATAAATTGATCCTTCAGATGACATGTTCATCTTCTGTTTACTTTACCCTTAATATTAATCTATTCACTTTGTATCTCATACCACTGAAATATTACAGTTTCAGTTCCTTTTAATGCATTCTAGTCAGGAAACTCTTTTATCACTTACCTATCAATATATTACTGGCTTTGTTTCTAATGCAACTCTTGTTTCACATTAAACCTTGTTCAATATCAGAGTCAGCTCTATCACAGAAGGTGATACAATTTCTCTAGCTCCCCTTATACAATCCATTTCAAATTTACTGTTTTGTACTCTGAAAGACAAACTGTTCAGAGTCTCTCTTTAGAAGGAATTAAATTCTTTATCTTTCACTACAGCTTTTGCCTTGTAACCTTCTGAAAGGTTATTTTGAACAAATACTGGAAAAATGTTTTTAGGTAATGCCAAAAAGGTGTCTGACAATAATAAAGCAAGAAAAATTCAGGAATTTTATTAAATTATTACCATTTCAATCTTTTATTAAAAAAGGTTTGATTTTACTGTGGCTTTTTTTTTTTCCTTTTTAAACAGCAAGATGTAAAATTAATTCCAGTACCTCTGAATCTCTTTTACGTGGTTAATAGTAAATATTCCATCACTCTCTATTGTCTCACCAGTATTCTCTGATGCCCTTGTGGTCAGAATTCCCTATTGCCCAGCTTTATAAGAGTTCAAACCATCAACATTAAAAGTATGTCATAGATATTCTGTTAAATACTTCAAGGGTTTTTAGGCTGTATCACAATCTTTTTATTCAACATAAGTTGGAAGGAATTTCTACACTGTCCTGTTGTTGTATAGGGTTCTTCTTACTTGATGGGAGAATTTTTAAACTCAGGAGGATTTTTTTTATGCTTACCACCCATCATTTTTCCTTATTAATATTTTTACAACTTGGCATTTACTTCTTTATGAGTTCCTTATTGTGCTGACCTTCAAATTGTTACTGAAGTTCCATATACCAAAAACCTTCCAGCAGAATATGATACATGTACAAAAGACACCCAAGTTAATCCAGAGCTAAAATTAAATAAATACATAAAAATCTAAGTCTGGAGACACAAAGGAAATAGTAAGGATATCTGTAGCAGGTGTTGGCAAATTTCATGGTTCCATGCTACTGATCTCGCTTTCAGTATTACAGTGAGTGATGAAATCCAGAACTTTGGTTATCCCCTGCTGTGCAGAGCAATCAGCTCCATTTGTTACACTGAGAAACCAGAGACAGTCCAGCAGTGGGGCACAGTGACTGTATGAGCTCCTTTCTCCATGTCTTCTAGGTAATTATGAAAACACATTCTGATTTATCTAGTCTCCTAAAATGGCATTCAGCTGGCTTCTGTTTAGTAGAAGCTATCAATTTAATGATGCTACATGGTGGGATGTTTGTGAAGATGACTGTTCTTACAGACATAAATAAATACAGTCAGCATTGCTTTGAAGTTTACTGTACAGAGATTTGATCTCCTGGAAACATTCATTCTGCAAAGGCAACCACCTACCTTGTTCATGAAAAGAAAAGAAAAGAAAAGAAAAAAATAGAAAACTAATTTTGTTCTCCTTTATAAAATTTTTATGCAACATCTCTAAGAGTGAAATTGTAAGACTTCTTCATTTAAAATAACTGAGTCAGAATAGTGAGGGATTAAAATCTATGGGGCATGAAAGCATTCTTCACTTTCATCTGATTCCTAGAACCTGAAACACAGAATGATTTCAGATGACAGGCTTTCAAGTGAACATGAGAGGAGAATGAAACTTTGCCTGAAGAAAAGCATAAATCTTCTTTGTAAGAAAATTCATCCAATGCTATGCTTAATATAACTCAATTAGTAACAGGAAAAAAAAAAAGAAAAGAATATATCATACGTGATTTGATTATATAGGGTAGTTCTTAATTGTACTCCTAGAGAAAAAAGTAGTAAAAACTTGCCTAAAATGTAAGTACATACTAGGAAATACATATCAGTAGAAAAGCAAAATCTAGAACAAACTAGAAGAGCAGATCTCAGGCACTGTTAAAAGCTGTGAATGCTGGTGTGAGGAACAGTGTACAGCAAGCAGCAATGACTTAACTTCAGCTGCAGGACTTATGGCTGCATACCCACAGAGATATGCAAAACCAAAGGGATAAGCAGAGGAATATGGCACCTCGCAAATGAAAATTCTGCAAAAGGAAAATCTTGAATTGGAACACCACTGGGATACTAGAAAGGCAAAAATAAAAGCACAAAAAGACTAACCAGTACTCTTCAAAATTCCATCTAACTATGTCTGTTTGCTTAAGGTCCTTTATAGAAATGTGAAGTACTCTGCAGCGATGCACAACACCACCTCAGGTTGGTAAAATAAATTCTTAACTGTGGTTTGGTGTTGCCATAAGTGGGGTAGTACCACTGCCACAACATAAAAACTGTGGAGCAGGCTCTGTTCAGAATCAGCTGCTCCAAGAAAACCACATGTGAAAAAGAAAACAAAAGAACAAGTAACCATAGGAATTTATCTGTCTCAACAGAAATGCATAAGATGTAAGGCAGTGCTCAATAGGAAGTGACATTTTAGACATGAGAAGCTGAAAGCAAAAATATGCAAAACATCTGCTCTTTTTTTTTTTAATTAAACTTTAAATCTTGAACATAATGTCACTGAAAAGAAGCAGTTATGAGAGGTGGAGATTAGATGTCTAAATGTCTAAAATGTCTAAAATTAACTACAAATTGTTATGAGAAGATCTGGGTGCTGGATAGAAAGGCTTTGTCCTTCAATAAAGGAAAATAAGTAATTACCAGCCAGAAGGTTTTTTGCATCAGAAAGTGAGACTGGAAATATTTGAGGCATATATAGTGAATCTTGACACAAGAGTCCCCCAAGTGAATCTGGTAAATGGAAACCAGCTAATAGGAAGTGCTACAAAGACAAGAGAAACTTTAGGCAAAGTTATTAGCAGTGAATGCCCAGCACAACAGTGAATCTCTGCTCTAATGAGAAGTCAGGAACAGTAGCAAAAGGCCCAGAACAGGAGGGACCCCTGTACCACTTCAGGCACTGGGCAGCCTTAGCACAGCAAGTGTTTACCTGCCACCCTTCAGGTAACCATCTCCATGCCTACTATGGTTTATATAAAACAGAAGAGTATTCAGAAACAACTATCATGAGGTTTTGGCTCAAAATCGTGGTAAGAGACAACATTTCATAGACTTTTTTTTTTTTTTTTTTTTTTGTTTCTCTGTCATAAGAAATACAACATGACATGTTCAATCAAGGTGCTTCCATCAGGTCAGAGCATTCTTCGTTACAAGCACTGGCATTACTTGATGTTCTTCTCTCTGACCCAGTGTAATTGTCACAATCTGAAACCTGTCATGCAGAATATTTCAGACAAATGTGTTTGTAAACATAAGACTTGATGGTTCCCTATTATTTAGACAGCTGGTGTTCTATAAAAATCTTTCAACCATGAAAATAAACAATTGTAGAGGTAACTGATAAATTAGGTCAAAATCTCACCCTGACTACTCAGCTACTGGGTGCAGCAGAATAGCTGCAGACTAATCAGTACAAAGTCATCCCAGACACGTCTGAGACAGTGGCTGCTATTAATCTTTCTTCTTTGTGCTATTAATCTTTCTTCTTTGTGGGGGAACAGTGTCTATTCTCACTCTTCACCCCACTAAAGTCTGTGACCGTATTTGCATTTTGCATATTTTGTGACTAAGTGCATTTGCATGCTCTGCTGGTGTCTTTAGTCATTTAGATTAGATCACTAATTAAGTAAACATACTTTTTCATTTTAAACTTTAATCAGTTGTGAGCTGTATTTTTTAACAAAATCTAGGATATGTAGATCTTCCTTCATACTGTTATCTACTACCAGTTCCATTTGAGAAGACAGTCCACAAAAGGTAATTAAAACCAAAGAAGGAAAAATGCATATTTTCTCATTTACTTACTCTTCATCATGTAATTTACTACAGTAAAATTGCCGTAATTTTCATAAAATCTGGTAGCCAATAAAGGCTTTAAAATATAAACCCAGAGCTAGTCATCAACAGAATATCAAAGATGTGAATTGAAGCTATTTAAAAAGAAAAATATCTGTCCTGCTGTCCTGTCTATCCACTATTGCAAAGATTACATTTTTCCCAGCCCAGTAACGCTCAGATGCACTCAATACATGATAGAGCAGCATGTCCATTGTACAGCATATGTAGAAGGTGGCAAGAATTTAAAGTACTATCTGCAGCCAAACATTTTTTAGTGAGTGTTTAAATGCATTTTATGCCAACTCTCTGCAGACACAGACTGCCATGTACTGGCCTATCAACACCACGCCATCAAAAGCTTTTGTTCCCTTCCTATATGTCCTGTCAATGCATTTGGTGGAACATTACCTCTCCTAGACTTTTAGCTCTGACAAGGTCATTTTTTTCTTAACATCTCTGCATAAAGAAAAATTTAGAAACCATAAACTGCTCTAAACTGCTCTACCATGTCAGAAAAAAAAAAAAAAAAAAAAAAAAAAGACAGGGTGTAAAAGTTTTAATTCTTGGCAGTGAATTATATAAATGCTAAAATTCTACCAGACTATTAGTATTGTAAGTCTCTCTATTGGGTAACAGAAGTTATTTCCCTTCTTATATTCATCTTTACTTATTGCTATGACATACTACATTCTTCACTTCAGGTGTTTATATTAAGACTCTGGTGGTAGCATAATGGAATATTGAAACTGTAAAAGAGGTTTGGATTTCAAGCATTGATTTGCTTCAGTTATCCAAAATAAAGGAAAAAAACACAAGCATGTAATTTTTGCATAGGTTATTTATTTTGCTGTTTTGGAGTGGCAGCCAGGAGTGTCACCTTTCTTACTATGATTAATTGACAAGTCAGTCATAATTAGCTAGGAATCCCCTGGTGATGCACACCATTGAGATATTCAGACTGAAACTAATAGAGAGGCTCAGGTTTTCTAAAAGAAATGAAAAAACTCTGAAGTTGGTAGTTAACTAAACCCAAGGGAGGGTTGCTCATAGATTCAAATATAGACACTTGCTGTTATACCCCAGAGGATGACATAAGGATTTACACACTTTCTAACAGCTCCATATTTACCATTATAACTCAAGAAGTTAATATTATACATATGAAACATATTAGTTTTTTTAGTCTGACTTTTTTTTTTCTTTCATACCTCTTGGCAATCAATTATGCATGTTAATTGCAGTCGATGCAGTAAAGAGCCCTTTCTTCAATTTTCAGTAAGTTCTTTTATTTCCAGTGGAAACACCTTGGTTTTGTATAATGAAACAGTCCAAGTGGGAAATACAGATCCACTTTCTCCATGCCATTTCTTGCACTGTGCAATGTACAGCTTCCTGTACTCACTGCTCATGTCATTTGGCCTTCATTCCACATTTTTGCCAGCACACTGCAAGCCCCTCAATACCAAACCTTCGTAGGCTCTTTTTCAGCATTAAGGAGTAAGGACACAGTGCTGTGGGCTAACTCTGTTTGCTCTTGGATTCACTAATGCTACACAAGAGTGACTTTTTGCATTAGTGATTAGTGATTATAGTACATGACAAAGGTGCAAGAGACAGGGGTCAGTTCCCTCATCAGAAAAAGATGTGAGAAGTATTGTCCAGTTGATTAAATCCCAATAAAAGTTGCAAATTGCTAGTTCTGCCTTTGAAAGGTCATCAAGATGTATTATAAGGGTTCTGAATGAATCCCCAGGATGCATAATTAAGCAATCAGATACATTGTATTATCCATTTCCATAAATTAACATCTGAATCAGAATAGTGTGCTCAGTCAGTGTGTCACAAAGGAAAATAGAATATCAAGAGAGCCACTCACAATCAACATTCTTCACTTTCCTCAAGGCAGTCCTTTCTGTAAGGTTAATATGACATTAGGTTGATGGAGTAATATTTTTGCTGATTGTAGCTGCCCACAAACATTTTTCTGTTACATATCATAGCCTGTAAGTGGAATTTGTTTCTGTTCCACAGTCATATGTGCTCGGTTTTTCTCACATTTGAATTCCACTTAATGAGGGAAAAAAGAAAAAGAAGTTGGAGCAGCATTCATCATAATTTTACTGCTTAATTTTAAAACTGTTTTTCCTACTTGTAATCTCCATTACCAATGCAGGTTCATCTACAAATACAGAAATAACTTTGGTAAGGCAGGAGCATTAGACATAAGTTTTATGCCAGTCTTTATATTCAGAACTATAACAACTGTTATATGTAATTGTTCTATCTCTCATTTCCCAGAGTATGACTGGTTCCAGTAAAGATCCAGACCTTTTCTGGCTACAAAAATTTTCCCTGTGTCACACCATTCAAGAAAGGAAAACTGACAAAAAGGATAATTGTGGAATGAAACCTGCATTGCCTATCAGTATAAAACAGTTCTAAATGTTACATAGTGTGTGAAAGATCATAGTGTGCTATCCACATGGCAGTACAGAAACATAACCTGACACATTTCCAGACATAGCAAAAGTTTTCTGCAGTGATTGTACACTGCTGATTATTTCAAACATTATGATAATTTGAACAGAAATGAGATGCAATGGAAAATAGTAGCTAAAAATCATGTCTTCAGATGGGTATAAAAAGACTATAACTTACTTTTAAAAAGATGCAGGAGTTCATGTTTTGAAATCACATACTTTTTCCCTCCTAATTCTTGATATGACGATAGCATAAGTTCTGGAGGGTCTCTGTCTTTTAGTGGCATTTAATTAAAAAACAAATGATGTGTTTTCCTCTTTAGAAACAGGGAGAGCACCAACTCAGTATCCCTGTGTCCCAAAGGGAGCTCTCCAGCACACTCAGGTAAGCAAGGCTGGTTGAAACAACTTTTTATTTATCTGCCAATTGCATGGTGGTGTCCCACAGCCTCTGCTTTATCCCACACCTTCTGACTCCAGCCACAGACCTTGACTCTCTGCTTCTCAAACACACCTGTTGCAGTTAGCTTCAGGTGTTGCAGGCAAGCTACCTCTTCATTCTTGATAGATAAATTGGTTTGGATTTAGGCAAGGAATAATTCCAACAGGACACTGTCAAGAATCCACCAGCTGCTCATTAGTCTTTTGAGACAGTAAAGCTGCAATGTGGTTAGCAAGTTAACCAAGATCTGGTTTTCTAATGAAAGAACATATTTTGCTGCCTGGTCAAAGGTGTGGTACCCTTATGTAGCTGAGTCAATTTTTAAACAGAAATTATCTGGAGGCAATTTTTGGGTTTGTGCCTTACATAGCAGACAGAAGAAAAAGTATTAAATGAACTCATCTAGGGAAAATGGAAGAATTATTTCATTTTAATTTTATATTCCTATTATTATTATTCTAAAAAGGCAATTATATTATCAGCACTATTCCACATTTATGGAAGTAAAAGTAATAATAATAAAATATAAGCAATAAAGTAATAATGAGTCTTTATTAAAAATACATACTAAATTCTCCTTTTCTGGAAAAGGAAAGGTTGAAAAGAATATCTAAAATCAGCTTCCAAATACCTATGAGAAGTTCAACAAGATGAAGCCAGACTCTTCTGTCATGTATGGTGGCAGGACAAGGGACAGAGACACAAATTAAAATGAAAGACTCAGACTGAAAAAACCTTTTTCCACCTCAAGGACAACCCTGCAGAGAAGAAAGTTGCCCAGAAGGGTTGTGCAGCCCCCAGCTTTGGAAATGCACAAGGTCCAGCCAGATAAGGGCCTGAGCAGCCTGGTTTAATCTCACAGCTCACCCTACCTCGAGCAGCAGGCTGCACTACAAACCTTCCACCTCGATATGATCCAAAGGAAGTTTAAAAAAGGTGTACACATCTTCCAAGTTTTTTGCCATTTAACCTGAACATAAATCAAAATAAAAAATTCCTTGCAGAAAATGTGAAAACATAGATTTTGGGAAAGTTCTCTTTCCTGAGGCAATAAAAGACCCCAGTAATTCAATGAAAACGTTTCAGATTTTATCCAATACTTATCCTTCTAGGGGGTGCTCTTCTAGGGGGTTTGTTTGTTTGTTTGTGTGGCTGGCTGGGTTTTTTGTTATTGTCTGGTTTTGGGGGGGTTAATTTTAATTAAACATCTGAAGAATATATTAATTGCCAAGTTTATGAAGATGATACCACGTTTAATTTCAAAGAACTTGTATTTTCTCCTCTGAAGGGAATTACAAAACAAAGAAACAAAGTACTGTAATAATTTTTAAGATACATATGACATGAACACTGGCAATAAAAAATAGTTGTGCAGTAATCTTGAAATATTCAGGTACAAAGCTCTATCTGTAATTAGTTTTCATTCCACAGCATATCAAACATGAAACAAATACAGCAACTTCCCTCTACATGCAGTCTTACAAGATTTCTAGTACAGAAACAGAGGCTAGACAAGGATGTTGAAAAATGAGCAATTGTTCTTTATTGATAAATTATTTCATTGTTCAACAACACACAGCTGAAAAACAAGATTAACAAGAAAAAATGCAGCACTGCTACTTCTATTGTTATTTAGTCTGATATTAGATAACTAAAATAATAAAACCATAACACATGCAGCTACACTATAAGGTAGCATACTAATTTTATGATAAAAATTGATGGTGATCATGCAAAACATTGCTGAACATATTGCTTTTTAAAGAACTTTTTGTCTTCATAAGTATATAATCAATACTAATTTGAAGCTCTTTGCAGCACAGTAGACTTGGACCAGTTTGGATACTACACAGCTCAGTTGTAGGTCAAGTGAAATTTAGTCCATCTGCAAAGCTGAAAATATCTTCACTGACAGGAAATGCTATGAAACTATGCTGAGATCCTGAAACCTACTGAACTACACAGGGAGGAAGAGATGTAATATCTTTTATTAGACCAACTGACAATCAGAAAATAGACTTAATGCACAGAGTCTATTCTCCAGGTACAATACATATCTTCATTTCATTCATTCATTTCCTTTCATTCATGTCTATACCAAAAATAAATTTAGGACCTGGGTTTAACCTCTAAGAACCTTTATATGAAAGGTCTTCAAGAGACAAGATGCTGTCTTGTGGCATATTGTTCCTGAGTCAGTCTACTGTCCTGCTCAAGAGAGAAAGGAGATGCATCTGCCAATGCAAGTCCAATTATTTAAGGAAATAAACTCCTAATTTTTCCTTAGACACTTAGATCTTATCACTTGCTCCCAAATAGTTTATATTTAATAATTTTGTCCTGGTTTGGGGGGCTGCATAGCTGATTTACTTGTCTAAATCAGAACAACCATGGGATGTCTGAATGGAATTATGGAATCACAAAGTGGCTGAGGTTGGAAGGGGTGTGTGGAGGTCACCTGGTCCAAGCTCCCTGCTCAAGCAGGGCTACACAGAACCAGTTGTTGAGGACCACATCCACACGGCTTTTGAATGTCTCCAAGGAGGAAGGACTCCACAGCCTCTTCAGGACACCTATGCCTTCACAAAAAAAGTATATTTGTAAACTGCTGCATTATGATGCTCCTAATAAATAAGGTAGAATTTCCCAGAGCAGTTTATTGACAGCATTTTTAAAACATATCAGTCAGACCAGAGAACAGCCAAGGAATGCATCTTAAGAGAAATGTGTAACTGTAAACAAAAGCAAATACATACAAGTGTTTACACTACCTCTCCACTATGCAAAAAATAATAAAAAAATGAGACACTATTTCTCCTTTTTGATGCTAGCAATTCTAGTGGTTAAAGACCATATTCTCAAAAAAAGCAACTTTTGTTTGCTCACAAAAACCCCAAAAGCCAAATCACATTTCTCAATAGTAGCGAAAAGCAAAGAAACCAAGTTAAATATGCAAAGTACACTTAAGAACTCAGATACTACTATAATCTAACTTCTTTGTATCCTTCTCAAAACAGCAACAGAAAAGCAGGCTCTCATGTAATTTCTGATATTATATTTTATTTTTCTTGACAGCAAAAAGATCCTAATCTGATCCATTTGCAATTTACTTCAATGCTTCACATAACATTTTGTCTTAACAAGGAAGTTAATTTGCAACAGCTGTATGTTGAATAGTTTGGACAACTCAGAATTAATAGAAACTGCATCTTTGAGGCAAAATTGCTGCTATACAAGATAAGTAGGTGTTTTCTTAGCAATCAAAGCAGGTAATATCTCCAGTGGAAATGAAACAATGCTCTGACACTCAGAGAGGCACATACACACACAAGAACATGAATATAACCAATAACTCCTTTAACACAACGGTTCCCTTTTCAGCAAGTCCCCAGATGGCTCTGATAGAAAGCACAACAAACCAAGCCAAACATTTGGCTCTGCTAGACATCCTGCAGTAACAGGAAAATACCAAATTAACTGTGACAGGGAGGCCCCAGTACCACAAAACGGGATGGAGCGTGATGAATTGATTTTAGAAATATGACAAAAACCACCAGATAAACAGGTTCTCTTCAGAAACAAAAGAATACAAACTAGAAAACAAACCAAGAAGCAGTGGTGTCAATGTCCACTGTAACAAAAGCACCCCCAAGTTTCACACAAGCTCCTCACTGCCAGGTAATAATAGCACATACAGAAGAGGTTTCCTATCTATAAGCAGTCCCTAAAGAGCCTGTTCAATGCAAGTCACAAAATAATCCATATATCTTCCATGGAAGTGCATCCTTTTAAACCCAGATCTCCTAAAGCAGTGTGTGGAGGAACTGAATTTTTGTTAGGGCTCCCATAGCTCCCTTCACACACAGCCCCACACCCCTATGAACAATGTGCCAAGCTCTGTGCTTCGGTCATACAACATTGACATGTACACAGAATTACTCTGTACATTTTCACACTATAATACAAATATTTTCTACAGAGCTAATCTTCTTTTCATTTATGTTGAAATTTCCTGTAAATCATGTTGTCAAGCTCCCCATAATAGCTGAATAGCTTCAAAAATTTCATGGCCTACTTTTTTATACTGGCACTCCTTTAACCTAAAAATTTCATTACTTAAGATGACTGCAGTCATTCCCAGGAGACAAAAATGAGATTCATGGACATTCTCCTGCATAGCTAGGATAACTTGGTGTAGCTTCCTTCCTGATTAAGTTCTTTTCATTTCACCAATTCCCTGTGATAAAGGCACCACATTACAGAGTATGAAACTACATTTCAGTAATCAGAAGACATATTAATGAAAATTTATATGTTGTTAAATGAAAGTGCACAAGCCACAAAACTGTGTTTTGTTGTAACCAGAAGTTTCACATTTTTCTGTGTATATCAATTGATTTAACAAATTTTAAAAATGCTTTCTTAATAAATAAATCTTCATTCTTTACTGAAATCTTATAAAAGGCAATGAGTACTACCCCCTCTTATACAGAGATGTCATTTTATAGAAAGTCCAGTGAGATCCAGAAAATCCAGCCATGGGGTGA
Source organism: Urocynchramus pylzowi (assembly GCA_013397555.1). NCBI lineage: Eukaryota > Metazoa > Chordata > Aves > Passeriformes > Fringillidae > Urocynchramus > Urocynchramus pylzowi. The sequence continues at coordinate 2,727,849 of VZRH01002609.1, forward strand.
GGGACACAGCTGGGCACTGGCATGACCAGTAACAGCTGGGACAGGGGGCCCTGGGCAGAGGCAGAATGGGTCTCCTGCCTCCCAGGAAGGCAGGTGGGGAGGGGGCCATTTACGTTTTCCTTTCTTAAGGATATGGTTTTAGGATGCTGGATGCTAAGGCAGAGTGGCCATGAACTTCCAGAACATTTAAACACAACTAGCCTACTCAGTCTTTCATTTGTGACAGTACATTTTTAACTATCAACCTTTCACCACCCATTCAGCACACTTCCATCTTTAAACAGAAATGTGTACCAAAAAATAACCCTAAATCTCAAAAGATCCCTAATATCTATAAAATAAACATGTTCCATAATTGCTCACTGGAATCTCTTCATTTACCTCCCACTCTCTCCACGAAATGTCAGTGGAGCTCATACTGAGCTCCAAACCCATCCTTTTGGAGGGAAGGAGATTCATGTTCCTTTTAGGCCTCAGCCATCAGGCCTATCCTAATCACTGCTAAGTCTTATTATATCTGGCACATTTCATGTTCTGAAAGGTTTTTTTCCCTCAGCAAAATAATGGCAAGTTGTCTTACAGAATTATCCCAGATATATAAAGTATTTTAGGATATAAAATTTATAAATGTGCCAAATATATTTTCATGTGTATTTTCTTCAACAAAAAATTATGTTCTTAACTCGTAACATTACACATTATTATTCTTATTTTTAACAGAAATCCATAAGAATAAGCAGTTCTTAGGAATTTTGTGAATGATGCAAGAAAAGTCTCAGGCCTCAATTCACAAGGAATTTCTGTGCTGTCATACCTAAGTTTTAAGCATCTGACTGGGAATTAAATCCTTAAGCTCCTTACTTAGTCATTTTGGGTCTTTATTCAGTGAGTGAAAAATTAGGCAAGTCTCAGCAATCCTCTTAATACCTAGACACTTACAAAGACAGGAGCATGCCTGAAGTTCTCCTCTCCCTCAGAGTGGTGTTATTTCTGTGTTAGGGATTCACAGCCTGGACCTGTTCCTGCATTTGGATGCCTTTGGAGTATCTTTTGTGTAATGCAGCTGCTTCTTAACACACTGAGGAGCCTTCTCTGCAACTTGAGGAAGAGTAAGACACATCTCTCATCTCTTGCAAATGTGCTGCAGTCAACGAGCTGTGAGCTTTCATTATCCTCTGACAAAGTTCTGTTATCATGTAATTCACAGTAAAAGACTGATTGGGCCAGAAGGAGACTAAGACTGAGGTTTGGTAGTGAGGGCTTGCAATTGCTTTCTGTGCTATCACTGGTTCTGAACAGCTTGTGGATTAAAGAGCCATTTGTCACTGAACATTGCTTTATTCAATACTAAAAAGCCTATACTGTATTAATGTCAACATCTCGATTGATTTCCAGTTTAATGTAAATTTCTCTTATTGCCACAATAAATACCTTGCTGTGAATAGGTAGATATTTTTCACCTTCAGATATTTTAGAATTTTAGAGTACCACTGATACTCTGGGATCTTCATTAAGTCCTTTATATGACTTCTCAAAGCAATCATTTAAAAGATACAAGTCAAAACTTGAGCTGGAGCTCTGTGTCAAAAACTATTTGTTCCTGAAATTTCATGCTATGCATTTACTTGAAAACTCATGTAATTGACTTGAGAAAATATTGTGGAAAATGTGATGTTTACTTAAGATTTCATCACTTTATATTTGAAGATTTAACTTTTTCAATAACAAATTTTCCACCTACAAAAAATGAGCTGCCACTATCAAAGTAATTTTAAAATCATATCTATTTCTGATGGTGCAAATACCATAAATACCTCTTTTCTTTAAGTTTTTGCAGAAATACAGTAGCGTCCTTTTTTTCACTCCATGAGACTAGAGAATAAAAATGGGCTTTCTTAATGATTTGTGCACTCATCTGTTACAAAATCATTTGAGAAATTAAGATTAGTCAAGAGACTTTGGAAGATATTTTCGAAGAATAATTAAGTAAAAATCCAGAAAATCAGAAATTTAGCTCGTAATTTCTAGGTATTGCCCTGCAATAAAATCACTTAACAATCTATAAATTATCTTGAGCGCCACATTTACTGAGTATCTTAATGATATTTGTCAAGATGGTATTTCAATATACTTCTTAGTGTATAATAATATTCCCATATGGGGATCATTTACAACTACTCAAAATAAATATAAGTACAGCATAATCGCAGGCAACATTCTAACACAGAACATAGAATCAAAGACAATGAGTCTAGATAATAGTAGATGGGAAAACAAGCATATTTTCTGCAGGTGTTCTCTTTTCCACAGAATGAGAAATTAATTGAAGGCATCATACTTGAGTCTCACCCAGCTTTGTGTCAAAAAGCCTAACAGTGTCACCACATCTCAATTCTCTCACTGCAACAAAACCACTGAAAGCTGAACTGCAAATAGATGCAATTACCCTGGTGAATGTGCCCAATTTTCTGTACCAGCTTTCATTCAAGATGAACAGAAGATTCACTCAGTCTCAACAAGCTACAAAGGAGGTCTGCAATATGACAGAAAACAACAGAAATACACTCAGAAGCAGACAGTGATTTCTGTGGAGGAAGAAGTGTAAAAGCTTGCACACAACTAAAGAGCATAAAGGTTACCAAAGACTTTTCAGAATATGTTAAAAGAAACTTCAGTATGAACAAAAAAGTAGAAGCCATATCCCAGTGGAACATAATAAGTGTTTCTTTCAGTTCTTAATGAATATTAATGGATACAGGAATATGAGTCTTTGACATTAGAATATTTTCAGTGTTGTGACTTCGTTTGAAAGTAAAATTATTTATTCACTTAAGAGTTGATTCTGGACCCACTGAATTTCCTGTTAAAATTACCTTGGTCTCCATGGGTATGCCTTGCAAGTAATCAACAAAAATTCTGGTCCTCAAACCACACTTAACAATAAACCATGAAATACCAGTTCTGAGTATCTTTGAATTTCTGTTCAAAACAGTCACCACTCTCCATCCCCAAGGTTATGACCAGCTAATGCACAGTTTTTAATGCATTTCATTCTCTGTCAGCTCTCCATCCCTCATTTTTTGGGTCTACTTGGTACTATCTGACAGACCCTATAAAGGAGAAGACAATCACATGAGGAATGCTGAATAACAGACCAGAACAAGCATACAGCCTCAGGCGTCTCCCAGTTCATTCCATGAATGACAAAAGGGTCTGTCAGAGGATACTTTGATGTGCTGAAAGAGACATTACACCAGAAGAACTGGAGCATGGAACAGACACCTTCACTGAGTAGGACTGTGTTGTGGTTTGATGCTGGCCAGATGCCAGGCACCCACAAAAGCCTCTTACTCACCTCCACAACTAGATAGAGGGGAGAAAATATAACAAAGGGTTTATGAGCTGAGATAAGGACTGAGACAAAACACTTATCAGTTACCATCAAGGGCAAAAGAGCCTCAACTTAGCAATATTAAGTGAATTTATTACCAACAAAATCAAAGCAGGGCACTGAGAAGTAAAATAAGGCCTTAAAAACACCTTTCCCCCTGCCAGTCCCTCCCTCCTTCCCATCAACAGTGCAGGGAGACAGGGAGCAGAAGTTTTGGTAAGTTTACCATTTATCACACGTGCTTTCTCTCATAGCTCAGGGAGAGAGCCTTCCCCCACTGCACTGTGGGGTCCCTCCCACAAGAGAACAGCTCTCTGCAAACTTCTCTGATGTGACTCCATCTCATGAGCAGCAGTCCTCCCAAAACTGCTGCAGTGTGGGTCACTCTTCCATGGGGTCAGTCCTCCAAGGACAGGCTGCTCCAGCCTGGAGCCAAGGGCCCTCTCCCTCCACTGGGTCTCCCACTGGATCACAGCCTCCTCCAAGCATCCTCTCAGCCTGGGCTGAGGGTGGATCTCTGCATTCCCTGTGGATCCCCGTGGGCTGTAGGGGCACAGCTGCTTCACCATGGTCATCACTACTGCCTGCAGAGGAATCTCAGCTCTGGAGTTTGGACCATCTCCTCCCTCTCCTGCTGGACTGACCTTGGTGTCTGCAGAGTTGTCCTGCTCACATGTTCTCAGTCGTACTCTGTCAGGAATTAAAACTATGCCATCAACTTTGTTTAGGTTTCTTCTTAACTATGTCATCACAGAGGCATTACCAACATCTCTAATTGGCCCAGTGTTGGCCAGCAGCCTGTCCATCCTCAGAGCCATCTGAGGAATTGTCTCTGCCAGACATGGTGGAAGCTGCTTACAGAAGCCACCTTTGCGGCCCCCCTCCACTACCAAGCGCCAGGTAAAACCAACACAGACTGCTATTACTGAAGGGGTAGGAGATCCCCTGCTCTGAATGGAAATGGGAATATGTTCAGAAGAAGTACACAGGTATGAAGGCTTTTATCACATGGAACACACCAGCAAATAGGAAGCACAGATTCATAAGACCCACAGACAACTCCATCTCCCTTTAGACAGCAAAAGGTTTTAATTTATTCCTGTGGAACAATAAGATACTAGAAAGCTTAAATTACTCAAAAAGTCTACAGGAATTAAGGCCTCAACCAGAAGAAATTAACAAAAGGTAAATAAATTTTATTCTCTCTATGTTGTTTCCATGAAATACTGGTGACTTAAAATTTTTTTTTCTCCTTCTTTTTCCTTTGCTTAAGCCTTGAATCGATCTTTCTTGTGACCTTTCATGTTACAATTTTCTGTCCCAGAAGTCATAAGTCCTGCCTCTGTGTTCACTTTCAATGATTGTTCTTCACACATGTTAATTGGGGGTTTTTGATAATAATAATAGTAATCATAATAATAAAAAAACTTACACTGACTATATTGTTTTCAAAGATAGGTGATTTCTGGGGAGGAAAATCTATCTAACAATCTCATGTAGGATTCCTATATCTTTGTTGGTTTGACCCAATCTATAGAGTAAAGCATACTTGCATATCCATGAAAAAATCCATTAGCATAAGCAAAAAAAACATTAATGACTACTCAACAACAGAAAATGCCATTATTAAAATAGAAAGTGTATTAGTGCAGTGGTAGAACAGAAGCACCTCACAGGAAATCTGTACACTCAATACTACATTATTCACCAGTCCATGTGACTGAAATCACAGGTCATAATTTGTAAAATTTAAACGGCTCTTCAAATCATCACAAAGAGAAACATTTTGAACATGACATGCTTGTGCCCACAGTCAATCAACCACCAGAAACTACAACAGCTATCCCTTCCTGAATTACATCAAGACAATTCTATAAATCAAAACCACAAAAGATAAGGAACTGCAAATAGAAGCATTAAATAAATGGAACATCTACCCATCTCCACTACAGAATCAGCACAGGAAGGAAACAGAAAAACATGATAAAATGCATACAATTTAGAAGACTCCTTTCATACTATTGCTCCTAAAGTAACAGCTTCTTCACTGAAAACCCCAAAGAGAAAACTGTGACAATATTTACAACCACGCTTTTCTCAAAAGCCAGTATTTCTAAATCTCACATAGAGAATACATCTAATGGACCAATGGGACTAGAAAGATGAAAAGAAAGCCCTAGATGTTTGTAAACTGAGTGTATGGGTGGTTCCAACCACACATTCTATCAATTTAAATTCCCAGATTAGATAAAACCTGAGGAAGTATATATAAATTCTGTGTAACACACAAAAGCACACTCTATGACTTGCTTTGTAATACCTGGTTGGCTGTGATAAAGGAGTTCAGTGTCAGCAAGTGCAAATCACATTTCTTTTATAGCATGTTATAAAAATGTATGTTGCAAGCAGCCTCTCCCCTCACGGGCTATAGATACCATCCCAATGTAATTTGTCTATTTGTGTAGTTTTGCTAGTGCTGGCAGTAAACCAAAAGTTCCCCTTCTGAAAAAAAAAAAAAACAAACAACCAAAACCAACCTTAATCAATGCTTTTTCTGTGAGAATAAAAGCTAATTAACCCTTCAGTGCTCAGGAGTCAGCAGATCAGTGATACTAAGCATTAATACAGGCTGTTTATTTTCATAGTCTTTACTGACTTTGTTGAACTGTCATAGACCTGTCTTTCAAGCCACTTGATAGTTTAGAGTTTTCTTCATACTTCTGATTCTTTGAAACATGAAAATGAAGATGCCCAGCTGGAGTTTGGTTTAGAAGAAACACAAAAAAAAGAGACAGTAAGCAGAGATTTGACAAAGAATATGGACACAGATCCTCTTGGGTATAGGCAACGGTGCTTTCACAAATATAAGAAGTAACTGTGCCCAATATTTAATGCAATGTAACTCTGTGTACTATACAATCACAGCAGTCTTGTTAATTTAAGCTCCTCTTTTTTTTATATCATGCATTATTAGCTAAGTTCCTATATTCTGTTGGGCAAGAACCTCTGCAAATAAGTGCTCTGTTCCTTCCTTTTTGAGAGCTAAAATTATTCACACCTCCTCCTGATAAACAAGGAGAGTAAACTGAACCAAGAACTCCAGGAGAAAGTGATTTCAAAACCATCTTGATCTTGCCTGCTTATCAGCTTCAATGCCCTCAAACTAGATTCAGCTTCAGTCACAAATGACAACAGATGACTTTTTTTTTTTTTTTTTTAATGCAGGTGGGGAATCCAGACAAGAGAATGCAGTTACACTTTTGACCCATTTGCTTCACAGGAAAGACATAGGAAATAGGGAACATTCCCCATCTAAGACCTTTCTAAACATTCCCCATCTAAGACCTTTCTATTCAATGAGGAACCTTTAATCCCATTTGTAAAATGGTCAGCAAGGTAGCAGAGAGAGTCTGGCTCAGACCTTGTTCTGCCTGTCAGTTCTTTGTAAGTCTGACACGTAATTCTGCTCTTGCTAGCAAAATAATGTGTCCCTGGATTGTCATTATCCATTTACGACTCTGATATCATAGTATCAACTGCAAGAACTTCTAACACTTACACCTAGTACAACAAATAAAACTGTCCTCTCCCTTTTTGGAGCAGGGAAAAGTACATAATGGCCTTTGAAAAGAACTAAGAAAGACTTCTTTAGAAGTCAATGAAATTTGATCAACATTGGAATGCTAGTAAATAGCTAGGGATTCAGTTTGATGTTCTTTGTCTGAATCTGTATTCCAACGTCTTTTGGAAGCTAATTGTAGCAGAAAAATATTATATTCTTACTTCCCTTTTATGAAATTAATCCAATTTAATGCAGGTGTTAAGAATGAGATTAGATCAAGATTTGCATAAACAAAATATTTCCTCAAATACCAATGAAAAATAAAGGCAAAGAAAAACATGCACTTTCCTGAAGGACTGAACATAAAGCAATAGGATTATAGCTGTGATAGGTAAGTAACTGTGTAACCTTTGCCAGCAGGGAAGCTCTGAATACTCCCACCTTCATCTTCTCTGCCTATATGCTCCTGAGCAGCTGATCCTACAGGGTATAGGATCAGAAAAACAGAGAACAACCTGCAAACGAGAAGAGAAAATCTCACTCAGTAGTCCAGGCTTGAGAGGGGCCTCCAGCCTGTGAGATTTGCATGAAATAGCAAGGCAATCAATTAGTGTGATATCTATTTTAAAAGTACTAATTCCAGAAGACCTGACTGCTCTCTAAAAATAAATCTAGGAATATATATCATGAATGGTGAATAGCCGTTTAAAATAAAGAACAAGACTTCGGAATATATGGGTATGAATTAGCAGTGTATAATTTTAGGTGGGAAATAACAGAAAAAAATTAACAGCAGTGTAGGAGGGTGACAAAACAAAACAAGACAAGACAGTCAAGTCCGAGTTCAAATCAACTTTAGCCTGAAAAAGGTGGCATTTATGAAAAAGATTACAATATGCAGTTAGTAACTGTAGCAGGAGGTTTACAATCTAGAAGGCTTCTGCTGGCTCTGTTTTCTACAAACACTGACATTACAGTAATCTCTTCAAGCAAAACCATATAATGTAGCTACACTGTATTCAATCTTTATATATATATATATATATATATAT
>VZRH01002609.1:2735964-2760757 GCA_013397555.1 Urocynchramus pylzowi
TATATATATATATATATATGTATGTATTGGCCATAAACACCATTATAAACACAATTCTGCTCCCAATTGCTTTAAAATCAAAGTAAATGTTCAAGTTATTTTTTTCATTATTCATTTGCTTTTTATTAAATGGAAGAAAAAGAGTTCCCTAAACTTTAGAGGAGAATATGGACTACTGCCATTCCTGAAGGGTTTCTTTTTTTCCAAGATGGATTTTCAGTAGTTCTAATAGTGGCAAGGGACTTGAATAAAAATTTGAAAAATAACCAAAGTCTAATTCTGAAATAAGAGAAATGTGTGATACACTGAAACTCTAGAGAACTCCTAACATCTCAAAACTTTCCAATTAAATATATCTTTTTCTAAAGTCCACACAGCTGCCCAATGCTATAGGAAGCCATTGTGCGACACTTGATCTCTGGGCAGGAGATAAATTAGGATTTCTTTTTTCTATCATTCACACAATGCCAGTGAAAACATTAATGATAGGAACTTTAAGTCCACATTTTTTTCACTGAACTCTAACAGCTGAATTCACATAAAGCTTCTCCACAGACTTAGACTTGGCCATTTTACTCTAAGAATAGAGCAAACAATACAATCCTTGTTTCAGGAATGGAGGAATCGAGAGGCTACATTTGCAGTTCACAGCCCTTCTATTCACCACCTTCTATCCAAGTTCTACCAAATAATATTTGAGCCTATTCTGTAAACATTTTTAGGGGCTTTTGATGAGTAAAAAGTTTCATTAAGAGGTTAAAATTGCTATTACAGAAACAATGAGAGGTTCAAAAGGCAAAGGACATAAAAAGAAACACAGAAGGTGCTCTCAAACTTCAACACTTTGCTACTGGGAGGATGACCAAGGACTGGCACAGACTATCCAGGGATTTTATGGAGTCATTCATCAGAGATATTCAAAAGCTGTCTCGACAAAGTCCTGGGCAACCAGGTCTGGGTGACCCTGCTTGAGCAGGGCAATTGGATGAGTTGACCTCCTGAGACCCCTTCCAACCTCCACCACCTGTTACACACACCTTTTTTTGCTCTTTAAAATTTCTATGTGATGAAATTTTGGGAAAGCAAGAGGGAAAGAAAGAAATAAAAAATAAGATAGTATTCCTCCTGATGGAAAAACAAATACAATAGTTAAGAACAACTGTCCAAACCAATTTTTCAGTACTTTCTATATCTATGTATTGTTGGACTTTTTTTTTTCTCGGGGGCTTCTGCTTCAGGTATAGACTAAGAATTGATTATTTAAGGAATTCTGATTAGACAGGAAATTAAGCTCTTCTAGGCACCCCACTTCATTAGACATAGACACTGGAGACTGAAAATATCAAATATCAATAAATTAGTTTCCAAGGACCAGCATATTTGATTTATTAAATAATTTTTAGCCATTACCCATCAATTTTTTGTCTTAAATTATTTAATATGAACAGTTGGTTTCTTATCAAAACTTTCCCTTTTGGCAAGTTTCTTCACTGCTCTTTGTGAAATAATTGTCAAAACCTTTTTAGACTTGAAAGATAAAAATTGGACCACACAAAGATACTAAACATTTAGTTTCATTAGCTGATTTATCATTTTGGGTTTACAGATATGAGAAATCCCAAACGAACTAAACAGAAAACATCAGTTTAGTGTGCAACTAATATTTTAAACTACTTCTTAAAAAAAAAAAAAAACACAAGAGAAAAACAATTACTATTTTTTAAAAATAGCACGAAGTGGATGCAATTATTCCTTGTAGAAATTACATGGTAAGGTTTTAAAAAACCTATTTTTAAGAAAACTTTAACTAGAGATACCTAGAGATTTCTTATTTTTAAAGGAATTAGACTAACATCAATTTATAACATTTTTTGCACTCTTATGTGCTGTTCTGTAGACTAGTCTCAGTGCTCCTCAAAATAATTACAATGAACTGAAACAATTCAACTTCAGTTTATCTTCAAATACCTACAGCCTGGAAAAACTGTAAACCTGTATCTTTCTAAACCCTCAGGAATACAGTAAATAATGTAAGCCCCTTAATCCAACTCTCTTATTTTTAAAAAATTAGCTTTCCCCCCACATTACTTTCACAGAGCTTCTCTTTTCATTTTAACATTCTGCTATTGCAGAAATGGTTTCTCTACACTAGTGAACAGATTTTATCTTTAAAGTCACACAGCATTAGCAACATTTTATTCAAAGTGATACATATCAAAATACCTTCTTCAGCATTTTCAAGAGGATTTTAAAAACTGATGGTCTCATTAATTAAAATGATACTGTACTTTATCTTGCACTAATTGTGCCTTTCTAGTCATATAAATACTGGATTAGTTTATTGTTCTCTAATATTAATACTGACAGGAAGTAACTAGTTGTAGTACAGCATTTTTAAATTTTAAAATCTATTCTCTCGTCACTGCCAAATGTAAAAAGAATTTATCACACTTTGACATAGCTACAAGTTAGGTTTTGCCACACATTTTCTTTAAATGAAAGATGCAAGGCATTCTGCTTCTGGTGCCTTGATAACTTCAGTCTGGGGCTGTATTAAGTTAGTTTGTTGTGCAGGTCTGATGGTGCTTAAAAGATGAAGCAAATGAGATAAGCCTGGGAGCTTATTTTCTTCACATTTATAACTTTAACTGCTGCTTTACCTGAAAGTATTAGAGAAGACAGTTCATTACCACCTGAAAAGGGCTACTACATTGTATGTGAGGAGGTCATGTGAAACTGATGACTTTTAAAGGTCATGCACAAAATGAATTTTGCTTTGCTGAAAGACTCTCTCCTTGGCACAGTAAAAGTCTTATTCTAACAGCAGCTGTAAATATTATGTAAGTAGAAATAAGAGATCTAAGCTACCTTTACCTTCTTTCATTCCGCCATGAATTCACTTTTGATCAAATTGTGATACTCATCAATGGTGATGTTAAAAGTTGCTTTGCTCTGGATCATCATTTCAGTGATGTATTGATAGTTTCTATTATTTTGTTTGATTTTTATAGTTTGTTTTAATAAATCTCCTGTTACATATATTTCTGTGATAATGAAGAAGAATCATTTCCATAGTTTGTAACTCTGAGGTGCTTAAAGCCTGCAACATCTGTGAATGCTTCAGATTCAGAAATGGACAGATAGGTTCCAAAATAGCACAAGAGATATTTTCTTAGTGTGTAACTTCAGCAACTTCCCCAATTTTTTTTCCCCTAGGGCTATGTGAAATTTATGGAATGTCAGATCCCACCTGCCATACAAGCAAACACATACACAGTCTACTTCTTTACTCCCCTGTGGTCACATGCATAAAAACACTTTTGTTTTAGTGGATTCCAGGACTTGAATCCTTCCCACATAGTAATGATCCTTAACTAAAACTTCTAAATTAGAAACCTCGTCCCCCTCTATAGTCAGTAGCAAACAACTGGCACTTTCAGAGAATTATTCAGATTTTTCCCATTATCTGCCTCACTCCTTTTTCAAGACCCATTGTATAGCACAAATCCTAACCAATAGATAGGCACTGATTAGACCTGGACCAACATGTCAGGACAGAGAAAATATTCTTACAAATTCATGTGCCACCTTGACAAAACACACAACATACAAAATCCAATCACCTCTAACCTGTTCCAGGGATGCTAAATGCAAAATGTATGCTTCAGGTACTTATCAACATTAGGAAGGAATGAGGCACAAAAGGCAGAGTACAGATTAACTCAACTAAGAAATGTACTTCAGGTCCAACACAATGCATACAGAGTTTTAGAAAAGCAAAAAATGCAGCCCAGCCTGCTGAAGGTGGGATATGATAATCATGAACCAGGAATGGCAGGAGTCATGTTTACACTGCACTCAGCCATTATGTTTAAGGGGCAGTTTGCATTCCCTGACTTAAATGTACTTCCTGGGGTGCAGGATGACTTTTACTTATACAGTGAAAATATGACAAAGGACCTAGGACAGAGGATGATGCTTCATCCCTGTAGTGGGGCTAAACTGGCTGGTACACAAAGCCCGTAAGACACTGAAGGAGCCCCAATAGCCAGAGAACTCAAAGAACACAAATAAATCCCAAATTGCTCTGAAATATTAAGGCCATGTCTGGATCAAGGCTACTCCTAAACATACCATACCAACAGGATAGTGTAACAAGACTCAGGCATTACATATGGATGCAGATTTCCTCAAAAACATCCAAAAAAGCTTCTGTCAACTAGATATCATCCCACTTAGGAACATATGGATGCTGCTTGTCCTTTCCCTGGAGGATACTGCCTGAGCACACTTGCCCAGGCCACTTTGCTGTTTTGTTTGGCTCATGCCTTTCACTCTTGGTCTTTCTGTTTGCCAGTTCCCTTCCTTACCTTCCTGGCCTGTATTTGCTACACTTGACTAAGAGCTGGCACCTCTGTGCCTTTCCAAGTGTTGTAATAAACTTGTTCCTGTTCTGCCAGTCTATCTCACTTTGAGGCTAAAGCACAGCAACCCCAGAGAAATCCTTGTTCATTTTACATCAAACAGTTTTTACTATGGATTCTCTGAAAGGCAGTGGTGACATTACCAAACGTCTAAGGTGCCGACCTCCATGTATAAGAAAAGCATGCCTCATGCAAAAGAAGAGTAGCTAAAGAACACTGCCCTGGTGAAAAACCCCCTATGGATATATCACTGAAATTCAAGTGAATTTTGAGCATTTCTCTCTACTTTCATTAAGAGAAGCTTTGCAAAAGGCACATGTGACTGCCACAACCTACAAACAAAAAAAGATTAAGACTTTGGGTAACTATAAAGCTTGCTGGTATGTACAGGTCACAAAGTGCCACACAGCTAGGTTCCATTAGCTTCTACTTTGAGGGTTTGCCTCTATAGGGTTAGAACGTTACTGCTTCAAGGCAGAAGTGCCTAAATCTCTCTCAGTTGTTTATCAAATGATTTGAAAGTAAGATAAAGGATTATAAACTTCCAGAGAATAGAATAGAGCCTTTTTCTATTTCCACTGTCATTTCTAAACAAGTGTTTGGATACACTTTTGTTATGTACACAGAATTGAATTATGACTTTTTTTATGCCTACTGATATTCATACAATATATACTCTGTACCATGGACAAAATAGAGAATAAAGTCCTAATATGAACTTACCTTTAATGCCCAAAACTGTGCTTAAGGAAATGAACAGAAAGAACCTTCATTTTAATGGCACACAATCTCTTTTGTCTCCAAGCACCTCTGAACAAAGTTCTGCAGCTTGTACAAAAGCTAAAGACATAGAGAAGGTACCTTCACCTCAATTCAAACAGCTGGAAAGAAAGAAGTATACAATTTTTCAGTTTTCCTGTAAAGGCCAGAAAAATGGGACACAGAGACAACATTACATCCACCACACACAAAAAAATTTTAACTGAAGGAGGTCTTGTGACTCATGGCAAAAAAAGAGTTTTGTACTACCTCAGCATAAACTTGATAGGTCCAAATGGTGTTGAAAGGTGATGTTCCATTGAAGGTTGATGTTCTATTGCAGCCCTTAGTCATGTTAGTAGAGGAGTAGCCAACCCACAGAATGTGTAACAGGTCTATAGGGACAGACATGTACTTACCTGGATAATTATCTCTCAGAACAAACCCACAATTAAGAGTGAAATATAAAGACATGTTAGAGCTATAGAATTGGTTGCTTACAGTATTTCACAACTAATTCTTTCCAGAGCATGCCATTAACATGTGAAGGATGTAATCTATGCATAAACAGAAAGTGAAATTTCATTTCACACCTGAAATCAGAAGATCATATGCAAAATAAAATCTTATATATTTCTTTTTCTCTCAAACCAGCACTCAGTGATCAAAATCAGTGCCCAAGGACAAGAGTAAATTAGAAGCTATCTTGCTCACTACCCTGAGAATTTATGTCATAGCTGCTAGTCAAAAATTCCTTTTAAAAGTTTTGGGAATACAGTGATCATACTGCACCTCTATGGAACAGACTTTTCAGTATCAGTTCCTAATTTCCCCTTTCCTCTCCTTCTTCAGCAAAAATGAGTGTCTAGAATTTTGAAAGGATTATGTTGAGCCATTTAAACCTACTGCTTCTTTGAAAAAACTGATGACACTGACACAGTGTAAAAAAAAAAACAAACACATTAGCAGAGGCTTTGATGGAGGATTGCTTACTTTTCTATTGCAAACTGTACTTTGTGAATTACAAAATTTTTTGTACAGCCATTTACAAACAATGTTATCTTAGCTATGCCCATGTGCACTTGCAATGACATAGATCTTTTGCCAAGAGTCCCATCAGGTTTCTGGTCAAAGTTACTGTAGTAAGGTTGAACTGTGTAAATCATGGACATCCTTGGCCATAGTCTTAGCCTCTCTTTTCCCTTCAATTGGTTAGTAAGGCAAAATGCAACTATTTCACCTTCAGACTGTGACACTGCACTATCATTCTCAAGCAATAGAATTTTTGGGACTATCTGACATGACCTAAAACTTGCTTCTTTGACTTATTAAGCAGCACCTAATAGCCAAGAAGTACAGATAATTTAAATACAAAACAAAGCCTTAAGCCACGAGTACAACTGGAATGTCCATAATTCCCTCTGAATGACTGCCTGCTTTGTTCTGCACATTGACTGTGAAACAAAGGGAAAGACATTCTAAAGAGAATAAGAACCTGAAGAAGTATCCTGATGCATATTTCATACAACTAGGGAATCCAGGCTACCACACAAAATACCTACCAGCTTGAGAGATACAAGGGAAAGATACAGTGCAAGTGTGGGTATATCAAACTACTGTAAGTTAATTCTTTTTCAATATGAGTGGTTTAGGTATGAAGAGTCACATCATTTGTTGTGCTTAATTCAGACAACTTTTAAGTAATAGAGTAGGACTTAGGTGCTGTATTTGCTGTTTAAAAACTAAAAGATCATTATTTGTTGTCTTGGAAATCTGGTTGTTTTGTTGTTGAATTTTCTGTTTGTTGTTATTTAAACTCCAAGTCATACAGATAAAATATGGGTTTAGACTGACCTTTGTCTTGTGTTTTGAATTTTGGATGTAAATTTGCACATTGTTTCAATCAACTGGAACAAAACAACTGCAGTAAAATGAAAATCTCACTTGACCAAAGTTCCTCTACAGTCATGTTGTCGTTTCCCTGGTTCTCACCTCCCCAGTTCTCAGCAGCAAGTTCATAAGGAACACCCAGACTCAACATCCCAAACACCATCAGCTTCCCCATTCTCTTCCATGTAAACTATTTAGCTACTGCTTCACATTCCACTTCAATTTTTATCATGTATAAAAGGGAAAAATTGCTGACAAATGTATAGTTTGGGTCAGGGTGCTTTTGATAAAGACAGCAAAGAATTATTCATAAATTTCTGAGACAGCAGTAATTTTTGACAAACAAACCCTTTAATATCATGATCTCAATGTACTAAAAGGCAGAAAATCAACCTCTCCTTGAGAGGGGGACTTCCACGGGTATAAAAATCACCAGAAGAGCTACTTTCCCATCTCTCCAAACAGGACAGAAAAGTTGCTGGAAAGCCTGGCATACCAGCTCTGTCTACACCATCTCCTGAGACAATTACAAGTGTTCAGGGAAGAGAGAGAGGGAAATACTACATTATAAATCTAAATCAAGTGTTTAAGAAATAGAAAAACTGTGTGGGCTGTTTACTTTCATATAGAGTTAAAGGATATTCCTGTTTAGAAAGAAAAAAATGCAAGTAAAAACAGGAATAGACCTAGAAACACAAATAGCCTTTTAGATATAAATTGACTGCTACTATTATCATTGAGTGAAGAAAACACTACTTTTTTTTGTTACTTCAGGAGAATTTAAATTGAGCTGTTAACCTCACATATATGGCTGGTTTTAAACCTGAATCATAGTTGACAGGGTATGCCTCAGGTTGGGAAGTAAGGTGGTGAAAGTGAGAGTATCTCAGCTATGTTTAAGCCTGGATTTTATTTCATCAACCATTTACAATGTCTTAACTCTTATTGCTTAACTCTTTTCACTGATGCCTGTGAAAATACTCAGAAACCACTCCAGAGTAAAAAGCCACAGAGGAGCTACAGACCTTGTGGGAATGTTACCACATTTCAGCAGTCACTTTCCACAAACTTAGTTTTCTCTTATGACTCTGGATGACAAGCTGCCAAACAGCTCCTAATTGCTGTGCAGAGCTGTAACTCTGGCAGTGGTATTGCCACTGCTAGTAACAGGACACAATCTTTGCATGGAGCTTTCAAAGCCTCAGAACTGAGATTTACTGAGTCTGATTTGTGTGAACTTTGGTTTACACAGTTTAGCTGTGACTGGAATTTCCTTAGCTGGCCAGTTGTCTGTATGTAATGTGGTTTACTTTTGCTTACCTGTGTAGAGTACAACCATAGTTCTGAATGCATAGAATTACAAAGATTTATCCTATGTAGAATTAGATACTTATGATTAATACAACTGATAGTTGTAATTAATCATAGAAACACTTGAATTGGAAGTGACCTTAAATTTCCAACCTTCCTACCATGGTCAGGATTCCATTCCAATGGATCAAGTTGCTCAAAGCCCCATCCAGCCTGGCCTTAAACACCTCCAGAGATAGGGTGCCCACAACTCCTCAGGGCAACCTGTTGCAGTGTCTCACCCTCTTCCAGTGTCTCATCACCTTCACAATGAAAAAATTTTTCTTTGTATCCATTCTAAACAACCCTGTAAAAAAGTCTGTCTCATCTTTCTAATAAGCATCCTTCATATAGTGAAAGACCACAACAAGGTCTCCCCAGAGCCTTCTCTTCTCCAATTCACTTAGGCTTTCCTTACATGAGAGATGTCACAGCCCTCTGCCTATTTTTGGTACCCTCCTCTGGAACTGCTCTAATGGGTCCAAGTCTCTCTTGGGCTGGACACAGCAGTCCAGGTGGGGTCTCATGAGAGCAGAGTAAAGAATCACCCTGCTCAACCTGCTGGCCATGCTTCTTTTGATGCATCCTGGCTATGACAATAAGGCAAGAATAAGGCCTGAGGTAACTGCACAGGCTCTCAGAAGTGAAGGCACCAGATGTGGTACAGGGGAGTATGAGCATGGGACAATAAAAGGTGGGGCACAGACCTGGCACTGGAGGGTCCATAGTTATGAACAACTCAACCACGGTCAGTTAAAGAAATGCAAACCTGAAGCCAGACAAAAATAGTTTTAGTGTTACAGAGCGAACACAGACATAGTGTCTGATGTGTAAAATAGTCATACCTAGAGAGTTCAGATGTAATGGGGAGTTGCAGATCAATAGAGAAAGAAAGGCATGCTAACAAACAATAAGATTACCCTGAATCTAATTTTTGATGTAAAGATTTAGTGTGACTTTAGATTCATCAAAATACTTAGAGGTGTCTTAGATCCATACATAAAATATATAGCTGTTGAGACTGAATTCAGCATGGGCACTGCATCCATGGAGAGATCATGGATGAGACTGTAAGACCTAACCTGTCTCATTGCACAGATCAGGTCAGAGTCCTGCTTTGGATCCAGGTCTCTTCTCGTACAGTCTGCAGGAAGAAAATAGGAAAATCCTTACATCTGCTCAGCCTTAGTCACTTCCTCCTCCCTCTAGCTGTACATAATATTTTCTCTAAATCATGTCTATTTTATGCCTATCACTACCATGTAGCATTGCAGACCTAAGCATTCATCGCTCCTTCGTTTGCTAGCCAACATTACACTGATCAGCAGAGAAATAGAGATGCTTACAGAAGAACAGAATTCTGTTGTTTAATTTTTTTTTTTTTTAAGAGTATAGAGCTGAACATTATTTCAGCACAGCAAAGAAACCAACACACTTCTAACACCGTTCCAGAACTGATTAAACCACTGGGCATCAGTGACAGCAGGATGTGGTGGCAGGAGGAGGTTTTAACTAGACCATTTCAGTAATACTTTGTTATTCATCTCCTTTGCATCTCTCACTTAAGAGAGTCTTCACAGATCATTTAATACACTAATCTACTAACCACTATCATTACTGTTTTTCTGACCTTCATCCTTCCTTTTCTTTACATAATAATTAAAATGTTAACTATTATTTAATAGTTAAAATAACTGCAGTAACACAGATATAGGAGTCTAAAGTAAAGGTTTCATTTAATATTTCAGTAAATTTTAGCCTTGTTAGACAGCATGTGTTTGGCTAGGAACTGAAGAACTATAGTGGCATTTATTAGATAACAGGCAGGAAATGGAAAGTGTGCTAAGGCATTTTCTTATCCAGCTCTGGGAATAAGGAACTTCTCTGGGCATTCAGGAATATAGAAGCTTCAGTCCCTGAGTGCTAGTCCCTCTCTTTCCCAAATGAACATGGGATGTAAAGGAGTGTCTATCACAAATATCCTGAGCAAAAAAAGCAGTCATTTTGCATGATTCACATTATTAACATAATTAAAATAGAGGTCTCTCTCTGGATTAGTGTGTACAACATGATGAATATAATCAAATAGCAGCTGGTCTGGAAAATGCAAACCCTAGTCAAGGTCAAACAGGTCAGGTGATGTATAATTTCCAGCCTCCCCAACCTTTTCAAGACCTCATATGAATCATTATGCAATGGAAAACACAGTTTAGGGAAGTAGAAAATGTGAGACACAACAGGAGGCTTAATCACAACAGAGCAAAATATAGGGGGGATAATTGCCAAGTTCATAAACAGAAAATAAATGGAACCATTCCAGTTGCTTCCTTTTGTTACTAAAGAAATGTCTTTTGCATCTGGAAATTTCATGTACTTGTACTCCTAAAAGTTCCCAATTCTCCACCCATTTCCTTGGAATATGGCTTTAAAACAAGGCATTGGTCAAAAATGTGTTACTTCTTTCAAGATGTTTTGCAGGGAAGAAATGGAAATAGCCAAGGTAAAAGAACAAGCTGCTGATGTGGCTAAAAGTAAAGAGAGCATTACATTATTTTTAAAATTTTGCAGCAAGAAAAGCACATCATCAATTAAGAAAAGGCAAACTAGAATTTTATACAACTTCACTTCAAAAAATCAAAGGCAATTTTGGTGAAGACAGGGACCTAAATCAAAGCAGAACTGTGATTTTACCTTTTCATAAATTGCATTCCCTGCAGTCCCTAAGTGACTATTTTCTTCTTAAATTTTACATCAATTAGCTCACATTCTGCTTATAGCATCAAAGTACTTTCATGCTTTGATAAATCACAGCTGTCAGTGGGCACTGCTCCTTGAATGAACCACATAGATGTAAAAAAGGCAATTTTGCAGTGGGTTAGAAATCAGGAAAAAAATTACCTCACAAGAGCTACTGAAAAAGAAGGCAGGATACACATGAATCATGTTTGCTTAGGGTATATCTCATTATTCTTTTCTGTGGTTCCATCAATAGCCCATTCTCCATTTCTCTCAGAGCTTCCTACAGTTGCCAACTACAAATGATATCTTGGGGTTCATTCATTTTAGGGCTTCTCTTTGTCCTTAGATACAAAAAATCAATTATAGAAGAACAAAACAAAATCACAGAATCATAGTATTATAGAATTGTTTAGGTTGGAAAAGACCTTTAAGTTCATTGAGTAAAATTATGTTCCTAAGTGCCACATCTACACATCTTTTAAATACCTCCAGAAATGGTGACTGCACCACTTCCCAGGGCAGCCTGTTACAGTGCTTGACAGCCCTTTTGGTGAAGAATTTTTCCATAATATTCAACCTACTCCTCCCCTTGCACATTTTCAGAAGGTTTCTTCTTATTCTGTTGGTTGTAACTTGTTTCAGGTAGTTATAAGGAGCAATAAAGTTTTCCCTGAGCCTCTTTTCTCCAGACTAAACAACCCCAGCTCCATCAGCTGCTCCTCACAGGACTTGTGCTCCAGACCCTTCACCAGCTCCATTGCCCTTCTCTGGACATTCTGCAGCCCCTCAATGTCTTTCTTGCAGTGATAAGCCCAGAACTGAACACAGCACTTGAGGTGCAGCCTCACCAGTGCTGAGTACAGGGGGACAATCCCTGCCCTGGTCCTGCTGGCCACACTGTTGCTGATACAGGCCAGGATGCCACTGCCCTTCCTGGCCTCCTGGGCACAGCTGGCTGGTGCAGCGTGTCATCAGCTTCAGCTGACGCTGACCAGCACCCTCAGCTCCTTTTCCACAGAGCAGCTTTCCAGACACTCTGCCCCCAGCCTGCAGCACTGCAGGGGTTCACTGCAATGCAAGGGCAGGACCTGGCACTTGGTGGTGTTGAACCTCGTACAACTGGCCTTGGCTCACCGACTCAGCCTGTCCAGATCCCTCTGCAGATCCCACCTATCCTCCAGGTGATCAACACTCCCACCNCACCAGTGCTGAGTACAGGGGGACAATCCCTGCCCTGGTCCTGCTGGCCACACTGTTGCTGATACAGGCCAGGATGCCACTGCCCTTCCTGGCCTCCTGGGCACAGCTGGCTGGTGCAGCGTGTCATCAGCTTCAGCTGACGCTGACCAGCACCCTCAGCTCCTTTTCCACAGAGCAGCTTTCCAGACACTCTGCCCCCAGCCTGCAGCACTGCAGGGGTTCACTGCAATGCAAGGGCAGGACCTGGCACTTGGTGGTGTTGTACCTCATACAACTGGCCTTGGCTCATCGACTCAGCCTGTCCAGATCCCTCTGCAGATCCCACCTATCCTCCAGGTGATCAACACTCCCACCCACCTTGGTGTCATCTGCAAAGTGAACGAGGCCACACCCGATGATTGATAAGGATGTGGAACAGGCCTGGCCCAAATCCTGAGTGCAGAACACTTGTGACTGGCTCCCAGCTGGATGTAACTCCATTCATCAGCACTCTCTGGGCTCAGCCATCCAGCCAGCCTTCACCCAGTGACACTTCACTTGTCTAAGCCACGAGCAGCCAGTTTCTCCAGGAGAATGCTGTGGGAGACAGTGCCAAATGTTTTACTAAGGTTCAGGCAGATACCACAGCCTTTCCCTCATCCATTTAGTGGGTCACCTCCTAATAGAAGGAGACCAGGCTGATCAAGCAGGATGTTTTGTAAACCCTTGCTAGCTGGGCCTGATGCCCTGTTGTCCCAGATGTGCTGCCTGATGCCACTCGAGACTATCTTCCCCATGAAGAGGTCAGACTAGCAGGCCTGTAGTTCCCTGGATCCCCATTCTAGCCTGCACCACAGAAGAATGGGTATGGTTATAAGTGCTGTATGTCAGCAGAGTGTTTTTGCACTCTGAATAGGTGAGGAAGGGAAGTTTGGCAAGTAGATGGCAAATGGCAGATGAAATGTCTAGCTGCCCAGCACCCACTTTGTGGATGATGGATGCTTGTGTAGTCTTTGTCTAATCAAAAGACTTTGCAAGCTAAAGGCAATCAATGCTTCCTTCAGCATTTGTAAATTTTTTATAATAGGCTTCTAACATCCAGACACACTGCTTCCACTTTTTTCTCTGGGCTCTGTTAGAGCTCACATTAACATTTTTGTCAACCTGCTAATCTCTTAGCACCAACACAACAGGCCACATTAAACAAACAACAGATGGAAATGTGAGAGACATAATGGCTACATATGTGAAATACCCAGCAATCAGCAATAATTTGCATTGATTTTTTAGTAACATTCCTTCCAGAGTCATTCAAGTTTCCTTACAGAGACACATTAAGTTCTCAAGAATGAATTTAAATCCATCTCAGTATATTCCACAGTGAGAACTGTGGGGGTTTGATATACAACACTGTACATTTTACTTTCAGCAGTTCCTCCTACTGTAGACTAACTAATGAAATGATTCCCTTTGGTTCAGTCTTTGTCTACTGGATTATCTGAAGGACATTATTCATATTAGGTTCTCCTCTTTCAAAAAATCCACCTTTCTTTTAATTTAGTACCACTTCAGTGAAGCTCAGAAGCCACCAAACAAAAATTACTTTTGTACTTATTTGAATACTTGAGTGTTCTGGGAGAAACTTCTACTAGCAAAGAGGAACAGATGTCTTTCCTTATCATGGACAGTTTGGTTTGTTTGGTTTTCTGGGGTTTTTTTGTGGGTTTTTTTTTGTTGTTGTTGTTGTTTTTTTGGGGGTTTTTGTGTGGTTTTGTTTGTTTTTTTGGTTGGTTGGTTTTTTGTTTTGTTTTTGGGATTTTTGTTTGTTTGTTTTTGTTTGTTTTGTTTTGTTTTGTTTTGTTTTGTTTTGTTTTGTTTTGTTTTGTTTTGTTTTGTTTTGTTTTGTTTTGTTTTGTTTTGTTTTGTTTTGTTTTGTTTTGTTTTGTTTTGTTTTGTTTTGTATCTGCCTACCTGAGCATTGTAAATTGTTAATATTACCTATTCTATCTGGGGAGAATTTGGATCAATGGTTTGCAGCATCCCTGGCACAGCAATTGGGGAGACCAGCTGTACTGTGTGTATAAGGTGTCTTGCTACAACCCAGTGGTGAAATGTTCTCTGTAGATGCTTCTTATTCACCCTGTCCTAAGACTACAGCCAGTCACCCACTGGTTACCAAGACATCCTGGGAGAATGCTTGTGCAAAGGAAAGCAAAGAAGACAATGGCAGAGCTTCAGACTGCAGGCAGGGAAACAGCCAGGTGGAGCTCAGGGAAAAAGTCATCTTGTTTGCATATTCTGGAAAACTCTTCAGTCAACAATTATTTGGCAAATGGAGCCATCAGCTGCCCTGGCTCAACTGGGTAAAGTAATACCTGAAATAGAATTATTATATTAGGATTATTCTTTACCCAGGCAAGGTGCACTAAATCAGTCATGGTTTTGGAGACTCCTACAGTAAACATATCAGAGTTGGTTGATAATGGTCAGCTCAGTTTGCCGCTGTCCATTCTCAGTTCAGTTTGCCACTGTCCATTTGCCACAGATCCATTGCTAAAGCACACACCAGTGCAAAAATGACACTATTAGTTCATCAGTCTAGGCTTCTTCTTCATCTCAAAATCTTCCTCTAAAGGTCTTCAAGAGAAGGTGGAAAGTGGCTAACAAAAGCTTATAATTTATTATCACTAAATTAGCATTCAGCTAAATTCCAGGTGCTGGCCTATGTGCACAGGAATCCTCTGAAAACTGCCCCATGGATAGAAAAATAGCAGCCTTGTAAGAACTCCTAAGATTCTGAGATTCTTCTAGATGTATTCAAGGGGAAAAAAAAATATAAACCTGATGATTAAGCATCGATATCAAAAGCCTCCATAAAAAACCAAAAGGATCTTCAAACTGAAAAATGTATCCAAGGTAGGAAACACTGCACAAACATTGCCTAGGCTTTGCTGGGATGGCAACAGTGATTGGCATACCTCCCAGTTATTCTGAACACGTCAGGACATTAAAACTGGGATCTAAGTACTACAGAAATTACTACCATGGGCACAGAAACAGATCTGGAGTATTTTCTGTCATGCTATGGTGAGCCATGGAAATCACAAACTTAATCATATGTCCACACAAATGCAGTTAGTTCAAGATGTAGTGCCAGAAATCTCAGATTCAATTCTCTCTTCCTGTGACTGTGTCCCTTCCTATGAAAGTTCATTACATAGATTCTAGCGACATTTTTATTGATTCAGAGACAAAGGATTAGTGACAGACTGCTACAAATTCTTCTGTCCCTGACGTGTAATTATTCCTGAAACAAACTAATAGCTTTCATTTATCTAGAATAAAACTTCCAAGAAAAAGAACTCAATCACTTAAAATGTGCCTGTTAGTCCACTTTCTTTCTTTCTGTTATAATTAAGAGATAATGCCAGTGGAGGAGACTTGTTGTGGGACCAACTACAAGATATATAGAATGGTATTGATCACAAACTTCAAAACAAAGTAGTTATTTTCAACATGAGTAGACAGTTTTGTACAACAGTTGGCTGTTAAATCTTTAACTGTCCTCCTGCCTTCTTTATTTCTTGTTCTCCTTCTAAAACAGACTCAAAGCTAAAAAAACTTGATAATGTAATACAATTAACTTTAAAACTATAAAATAAATCTCAAAAAAAATCAGCCTCCTTCATTCCCCTAGTAGAGGCTCCCCTCTCTTTGGATTTTTCACATTGAAAACTTAAGTGAGGAGATTACTCATAACATATATTTTAGTAGAGTTTCACTGGAGTAGTAAACTAATTTGTAATGCTTAATGAAACCAATTACACAAAACCAGATGCTTAAGTGACCATTATTTCATAAACACTCATTTTAGTTTCCCACAGAATGTATGCATCTAATATAGCTTTCAGACAGGAAAGACTATCTTTAATCTAGTACATAGAAAAAAAATTCAAGTACGTACTCAGCATTCTCCTGAGAACAAATGATCAATAGAGAATAATATGGGTAGATTGGGCTATGCACTTATCCAGATTTTAGATGAGGTGGTTTTATTTGAAAAAAATTTAAAAAGGGTAAAAAGCTTTTTTTTTTTTTTTTTTTAATCTTCATAGTATTTTTGCCCTAACACCTTGCATTTTTCAACCTATTGTATGTTTTGATACTTGACTCTGCTTCTGGAAGGATTAGACAAAAAAGGAAGAGAAAAAGAAAGCCATTTCATTTGTGAACAGACTCCAACCTAAAGGAAAAAAAAAGCACAGCACAAAGATGAACTTTGACAGAAAATATAAACCAAAACACTTCTACACACTTCTACATTATCATAGAAAAGGTGACTTTTCAAATATGTTTTTTACATGTCTACAAGTTTGATTTATATAAAGAGCTAAGCCATATTAGGAGAACACTGTGAAAGGATACATGCATTTTTGAAATGTACAGCTTGAAAACATTAAAATAATTTAATGTAGAGACAGTCTTAAAATAACTTTTCCTGTACCAACAGATAATCCTCTAGTTCAGCTATTTGATCTATATACCAGCTTCAAAATAAGAGAAATGCAATATGGGAAAAACAAACAAACAACCAAAAAAAAAACCCAAAACAAAACAAACAAAAAAAAATTAACAAGCATCTTTCTACGTTTAGATTAGAAGAAACTTGATAAAACTGGCTACAACCTTGAATTTAATTTAGGTTTGCTGAATAATGAATTCTTGTTTTGCTTCTCTAGTTGTCATTTTTCACTCTAGAGCTTGTTGCAGAAAATAATATATATGCCTTCCCAAAAGCATAGCAGGCTTTGAACAAGTAACACACATACTTGATGTCAATTTGTTTTGGAGTTTCAGTAGGGTTGGAAATGTAGAAAATGTTACGGGCTTGTGGAGGTTTTATCCATCACTAGTAATGTTATAAGAAATTTTCCAAACTAAGGCTAGCTGACTTATTCCAAGACAAGCTTGTATTTCTTATCTTTTGAAAACTTTATTGAATTTAGCTGATTTTTCTTCCATAAACATAACCCCAGCCTAGTATCAAACCTGATAGGTTTTTACGCCTTGATAGGTACAAGGCATATAGTTTAGTCTTTACATTTTAGTTGTGGTAACATTTTTTTGTGTTAAAATATTGTCAGGTTTCTTACCAAGTAAACACTTACACATGTTTTCTTAAATGAGGTAAGTTTCTGATTTTTTTATAGCCTCAAAGGATACAGGTATTAGCTACTCCTAACACCTGGCAATATAGTACAATCAAGAGTGCTTGTTAAGTGCATTTCATGCAGCTGAATGCAATCGCAGTCCTTGAAAGGACTACAATTATTACATTTTAATCATGGTAACTGTGCACTGGAACACAGTGACCATGAAATGCCACAGGGAATATATGCCTTGAGCAATTTTCCCTGGGAGCAAATTAGTGCACCACATGGCATCTTCTGGTGTAAGAGGTAGTTCATATCATTGCACTGTCACACTTATTTCTTAGCATGAAAAGTGAAGAGCACAGGAATATTATGAAAGGTGACACCCTTCCTACTGACAATATGATCATCAAAGAGCTGCAACTTTCTTTTCAGCGACAAGCTGCTGCCATTCAACAGTCAGCAGGTGATAGATGTAATACTGAAACAGCTGACATTACATGATTTACTATCTCAGATAATGCCAACAGGAGGCAAAAACAGCAGCACCAACAAAACAACAAATGCTCTGGATTCATTCTTGGCAGATGTTAACCTTCTTTGCTGGAGTAACAAATACAAAGCATCTTCCCATCTGTATCAGCCATCAGTTTGGACATCAGACTGTGATTTCCAGGAAACTGTGCCAAGTAAAGGAGGCTCCAGAGGTAACAGAAAGGCACTCTCTGACTCCTTGTCAGCTGTATCTAAGATTGTACTTTGAGGGATGCTGAGGAACATGTTTACAACACTGTATTAGAGGACATTGTTTCTCGAATGTTCACCCTGTCAACGAGAGCTGACAATGAAAGAATTGGATTCGAGTGCACAATTTACCAGAAGACACAGTGAATATTTATTCTGATTTCTTCACCCACACAAGAGCAAACTTTACCTTTGATAGTCAGTGCAGCTGCAAAAGAGGGAATTGCCTTAAACATAAATTTTTATAGCCATCAGCCAATTATGCAGGCTTGGACCATTATAACTTCCTACATGTATTAAGACATGCAGGTCTTGCTTCAGATCAAGATCCTTAATACCTTACCAAAGTAAGGTAAGGTTGATTCTCTTAAAAGGTTTATTGTGCACCACTTACATTCACTCATAAAAATTTCTAGTGCATGCTCAGTCAGAGAAAAAAACAAGACCCAAATGTAATACATTGCTCTGGAAGTCAGTGGTAGCTGAGAACTCCTTATTGAAATGACTTGTTTTTACCACACGAGTTTTTGTCTTATTGTCTCTTCTGAACTGTGCATGATAAGCATGTGGGTGGGCACACAGGATCCTATAATCTCATTTAAAGCAAAAATAGCAACCCATATAAAAAAAGGTCGTCATGAAACACAACTTGGCCAGAGAAGCATTAGAGAACCATTTCTGAATTTGTAAGTGTGACAAGGAGCATGATTTCAACACAAGGGCTCATACCACTGCATCAATCATGCCATGCTGACTGACCACATTTAATGAGCTTAATGAGGAGCAGGAAGCCATTCAGAAAGAATGCAAAAAAAAAAAAAAATAAAGTCTTTATCATAGTAAAAGGCAACTGCTGGCACAATATCAATTTTCAGAAAATTTTCTAAGTGGCAACTCCCCAGTTGTTTTGCTACTGTAAGATACTATATAAATGTACAGTGTTTAACAGCCTTCTGCTGGTGTGCTGCCCTTTCTGTGTCCTGGTAGCAGTGGCTGGGTAAGAGGTAGAAACAGCAGAGCTAGACAAAAGCCTCCAGTCCTGCAACCACTCTTCAACAGGAATCTGAGTAGCTATTTAACAACGAAGCCTCTTTTGAGATCTTGACAATACAAAATTCTACATGAATCTTTGTATGTTACAGGCACATAAAGGTATATTCATTATGATTTTTTTTGGAAATTGCCATCAATATGATGCATTTCCATTCCTGGGGACTTTGTACATCTATACTGCAGTCTGTAAGAATTCCCTGAGGTCAACGTCATAGTCTGGACGATTACAACCCAATGCCCATGGTTTACACTGATGTTTATTAATAGAGAGAGCATTCCTTCATTTAAGGTAATACATCTTTTTCATATCACTTCCTTACCTCCTGGCTGGCCTACTTTTCTGTCAGAAGTCCTCTGGAGCTCCAGGTGCTGCCCAACTTGCTTGAATTGTTCCTAATGCACTGAGATTGCACACATTTACTTCAGGAGAGCTAAATCAGCCTACTGGGATCAGGTTTCTACTACTCCATTAATTAAGATTGTGTAAAATTAAATCTTTTACAAAAATATAATAAGAGTCTAATTTCTTTCATATCAGCTTGAAACGCTGACAGTTTGTCAGCTTCACAAATTGTTTAGCATTAACTTCATTAAGTACTTTTAACATTGTGCATCACTTAGGACCTCATTTTCCCCTGATCAATACAAGGGGCCAAAATCTTGGGTCCTCTTGTTCAATCTTTTAAAGAATATTGGCATTCCTCTTTTCTTTTTAGATCTCTTGGTTTTCCCAGCAGCTTCCAGATTTATTGGAAGAAACATTCACTCTTCTGTTTTAAAACTCCTGTATGTAAAATACCTTGGCCAGGTGATTGCAAAATATTTCATTTTAGCATAGGTTCTTTCACATATTTCTGAGTTATTACTTGGAGTAGGATGTGTTATCATTATAATCTAAATAAATCAGGTCACTCATTTTTCAGCTATGAACTAGATATATCATTGAGCATTTTCACTTTCTCATCCATAAAACTGGCAATTTGTCCACCTCCATCTAGAAATAGTTAACACTAATTGGAGTAAGAGAATAGATATCAATACTATTAAAATAGATCATAAATACCATAGAATATATGACATTAGATGGAGCTTTATTCCTTGTTTTAATGTTTATCTCACATTTAAACTAAGCAGTAATATTTATCTTGCTTGAGTGCTTATTTTTAAATTCTTCTCACCCATAACTCCAGACCAGAGTCATGTGACATCTTCCTGACACCCCTACCCAGTCTGTCCTTGCCATTTCATCTGCACAATTCCTTCTGTCTCCTCATCTCTAACTTCAGTAATACTCAGAAGCAATACTATGAAGCACTGTACTGGATACAGTTAGAAGGGATTTTAACTTGTGTCATGTTACACTACACCATGGGCAGTTTATTTGCACCACAGGAACACCCTTTTTAGGTGAAACCAGTAATTTACTGGTTTATAATTATAATATTAACATTCTAACCAAATAGTTATTATTATTTCAGATATAACCATTACAGAAAAAGCAAGGAAAGACACAAAAGAAAATTTAATTGGTAAATACTCAAAACTCTACAGTTAAAATTGCTAGACACATACATGCATACACACTTCTCTCTCTGCTGTTACACGAACCAATTAGGAGGAGAACCAGCAGAGGAGAATATTGATATTGATGGTGGTGTTTCTTTTCTCCTCACTTCAGAGTGTGGCAAGTGTTTGACTGTTAATTTTTTATGTTAATTTGTGCTACACTTTGCTATCTTTTCATAGTACGTAATTCAAAATCTTTCCTAAATATACTACGTATACTGTATGTTTTATATGTTTTATATGTGTTGAGTATTTGGGTATTGAGTATTCTGTTATCCTTAATGGTTTTACTGAGCTCCCAAGATTGCATTATTTTAATAAGCTATAACTGACCATTGGTGATTCGTTTATAGCCTCTGGTATTTTCCTGTTCTTGTACCGTCAAGGCCTCTGTTAACATCCTTTGCTTGTATTCCAATTCACTACATTATTTTAGGGTCATAGACAGTTCACTGTACACAGAAGAACTACTTAGTATTGCTATCAGTAATTTGCAGAATGACATCAAAATTTCTGTACAACTAAACAAGTGCATAATGCCAGCTAATGCTAAACAAGTTCCATAATAGTTACCTGCTTGTTAAACTATTGCTGGTTTAGCCAAACAAGCTAAAATAAAACTCAATATAGGGCAGAAGAGTCCAGACAAACTAAACTTGGCAAGCCATAGTACAGAAGCTTTCCAAAGTAAATAAAAAGTCTGCCATCTGTTACTAGCAATGGCAGCACTGTATTTAATGGGCTATTCAACCACACCCCATCTCCATTTACTGAATCACATGTTGTGAATGAGTGCTTTAGATGGCTCAACCACCAGCAAATGTATTGGCAAAATCAGGTTTGTTATTTAAGTGAAAGCATGAAAATGTTCCTTGGCAAGGTTTGCTCTACCACTTACAAGATGGTTAAAGCACACAGAAAAATTCAACTAAAATCTAAAATCAATCAATCTAAATCTAAAATCAACCAAAAAATATCTGTGTGGAGACTGGGGATGGAAAAGAGTAAGGACAGGAAAAGGTAAGGATAAAAAGGATAAGGGAGACACTCTCACCATGTCACAAGGTTCAGAATAGAGCCTCTTGCCAGACTGAGCCTCAGATTTCCCAGTTGAGGCCTAAAGGTTTTAACACTTAAACTTAACAGCACTTAATCAATAACCTAACTTAAACAGCTTAACAAAAGATTCAATAGAATTTACTATAGGCACAACAGTAACTCACCTGTAGGCAAAATCTACAGTAGGAATCTATGAATCTAAAGTACTTCAGTGTAGCAGGCACAGGCCCTGCAAGGCCTTGGCGGTCAGCAGCCTAAAGTGCCAAGTCATGCTGACCAGGACAAAAAGAAGTCCTTCTTCCATCTCTAGACCCTTGCTTATCTATCGGTACAGCTATAGGCTACTTCCCTTTGACCCTTACCATTGGACAGTTTCCAATCCCCCTAAACCCTATAAAAACCCCTACTTTTGCCCAGCTAGTCAGAAGAGACGTCCCTGGACAGCAGCTACCGGAGATCCGAATAAAAGCTACCTGTGGAACCCCATACGGCTCCTCTCCTATCTCTTCCAGATCTGCCACTGCGAGGCCTACCAAGATTAAAACCTAATGAGCTGATTAAATCACTTAATAAGCTGAATCACTTAGACCTGGAATCGCTATTTCTTGCTAGGCTCGCCTAGCAAGAGCTGCTTTTGGGTCTCGGATAGACAGTGCTTTTAAGCACTGGGCTAACCGTGCACCCGTATAGCAGCTGGGAAACCATCCCTACCCTGCAGAGCACCTGCAGTAAAACTTCAGAATGAATCTATGATTCTAAAGAATCAGAATCTAGAAGATTCAGAATCTAGAAGAGCAACATGTATAGGACATTTGCTATAGGATATTCACACTTGCATGTACACAGACCTAAATGAGTGTATACAAGGTATATTTATGAAAAATTCCCCTTTCATTCAATGCTGTACTCACAGCAGACGCCTTCGCATCCTCCCCATCGAGGAATGGGGCTATCGGCCCAGGCTCTGCTAACAGTCTTTGGTGGCAGTCCTCCAAGTATAGCAAACTTGAAATTTTACTGGCTCTGAGAGGCCCCACTCAGAGGGAGTTTTCTGGTCACAGCCCATTGCAGACTAGGAAAGATCAAAGGGTCTCACTTAGGATTGCTGTTTATAGGGTGACAAGAGAAATTACTTTGGTCATAGTAATTTTCCATCCTGGCTGCAATTCAGGTTTGTAACTTTCAAAGAAAGTTCAATAACAAAACTATTGTTCCACTTGGGTTGTTATTCAGGCAAGAAAAATTAGTTTCCAAGGCTGTTTGTTAAAAAAAAAGAGCTTGTTAGATAGCATAGGTTCGGGGGTGCAGATAGCATTTCTGATCAGAAATGATCAGCTGAGCCCAGGTCCTGCTCTACATCTGAGCCCAGGTCCTGTTCATCAACGCTGAGACCTAACAAGCATTTCCAAGCAGCCTGAAGAGGTGGGCAGGAGGGGATGCACCACCACATCACAGAATGGGTCAGGTTGGAAGGGACCACAATGGATCATCTGGTCCAACCTATAGCATCCCAGAAAACACAACACAGGATTGTGTCCAGATGGTTCTTGAATATCTCCAGTGAGGGAGACTCCACAGCCTCTCTAAGCAATCTGTTCCAGTGCTCAGTTCACCCACACAGTAAAGTTCTTCCTTCAAGTGGAGCTTCTTGATCACCACTTTTTGCCTATTGCCTCTTGTCCTATTACTTGGCACCACCAAGAAGAGCCAGGCTCCATCCTCTTGGCACCCTCCCTTCAGACACTTGTAGATATTAATGAGGTCCCCTCTCTGTTGTCTCTTCTCAAGGCTGAACAGGCCCAGCTCACTCAGCCTCTCCTCGTAAAAGGGATGCTCCAGGCCCCTCATCATCTTTGTCACCCTCTGCTGGAGTCTCTCCTCCTACATTACCTTGCGGTCTCTATTTCTTTTGCATCTTCTCAATGCTATCTCAATTTTTAGCATCCTCGAGCACCTAATTAGAAATATTCCACAGAGCAGTTATAGGTGATTTTTTACAAAACAAAGTCTAGAAAAAAACATCTCATTTGACTTTTAAAGGTCATACTCTAGTATGTTGCCAGGCAAGTAGAGGCATCTCAACTCCATTATCAAGATGCCAAGTCACCTCTGTCACCCACACAGTGGAAAATGTACTGCTCCTCAGTTCTGGTGAGAGAGCACACCATCAGAATGCACAATCAGTGATGAAATAACAGTGGTTGCTGTAGATAGTAAGGAAAAAAAGATGTAGAAGGCAGTTCAGTAAGGCTGAGCCTGTTGTGTATCTGGTCAATTCAGAGTATACAATTATGTCCTATATTGTCAGTTGATTGCTCCAGCCCCCTGCTACAAAGGTCAAACTACATTTGAGTGCAGAAGAAACAGCTCTCCACTGTACAGAACTGCAAATGGAACACACACAACAAAGAGGAGTGGCAGGGAAGGTTACTGATAGCAATCAGTGAGCAGTGCAGGCAGTGAGCACTTTGAAAGACCCTTCACAACACTCATCCAGCATCCCCTATCTCTGCACTGCACAGACACAGGACAGTAGCAGGGCATAAGGAGAAAATACACTCTCAGAAGACTCTATCTGCCTGCAAGAACACCTTTGAAACCTACCCAACTACTAGTCAGCTTGAGGTCTGTTGACTCATTTATCTGCAAGCCAACTGTGAAAACCCAGAATTTTAATCACAACCAGAGATATCTTGCTACCTCAGGGGAAGATTCCTGGCAGTGTGTCATGGGCTGACCCTGGCCCAATGCCAGTGCCCCCATGAAAGCACATTTTCCCGAATGGTTACTGTGAGATGTGAACCAAAATACAGCAAAGCAGGCTCCATCATCTCAGGGGTAAAGGAATAAAGCTTTATTACATCTACTATAAACACA